>WOXC01000652.1:115000-414063 GCA_011680675.1 Gymnobelideus leadbeateri | reverse complement strand
GGGGGATAATTATAACTCAAAATCTGGCAGAAATGAATGATGTAAAACAGAGGTTAATAAAGCATTTATTTAAAAAAAAGAATGTCATCAAATGAATAAATGACTAGAATAAAGAGGATGGTTTGCTCACAGAGTAAAAGTAAGGACACACACACAAAAAAGTCAGCATGCACCATTGGAATACATGCAATGTCAAGAGTAGAGAAAGAAGGCCAGCATCAAGTTGGTTGAGCATAGCTAGCATGGAAAAATTTTGGTAAAATATGGATGATAGTTACACAGGGTATATAGTCATGAGTGGGCTGAGATAATTTTTGCTGGGAATATGTACTTCAATAAGATTAGAGAGTCACAGGAGAATTCACAGGTGTTGAGCACCATAATATGCATTTATAGAATGTAGATGTAATCCTCAAAGTAGTTTTCAAAGAATCATAAGTGCCTAATCATCTACTTTGTATAAGTGGGTCTCAATTTAATTCTTTCAGGAAAAAACAAAACTGTCAAAATTGAGGTATGAATTGTAATACACCCACAGTAAGAAAAAGAGCAGTGACAAAATCTATTACAGTTCCTACCAAGGTTAATAAATTTGTAGGAAAAGCCAGAGTTGGTACCATACTACAGTGAATAAAATGGAGAGTTCTTTTCTTCTCAACTAGGAAGATAAATGACAAAAGATTTTTAAAGAAATACACTTCAAAATTTAACAAAGGTATCATCTTCAACTTACAAATTAGGAAAAGTAGAAATTAAAATCCACATTTTCCCACATCTATGAGACGAGTTAGAAGTGTCAAGGCAGACTTGTTTTTGTAAACTGATTGACTTTTTAAAGATACAATTTTAGCTCTTTTCTGGAATTATTGAAATTAAATGTAGTATATCTAATCTTCCTAAAACTCGTCCATCACAATATTAAAGGAAATGAAAACAGGACTTGCTAGCCCAAATGAAAATTAAAACCATCTGCCAATTCCTTTGGATTCCTCACCTAAATGTTTTCCAAAATCTTCTTGTAATTTGAGTAAAAAACAGAAAAAAATGAGGGAGAATAGCTCCAAGGGCTCTTTAATCTTTGCTCTGAGGATCATGTATTCAGTAATGTGTCATCAGCCAAGGAATATCTTTTTGAAATTGTTTTATTTATTACTGAATTTGAGTTCAGTTTCATCATTTTTTAGCCACTCAACATAGCCCCCTTTGCAGGGTCAGTGAAAGCTTATTAGAATACAGTTTTCAACTCATTTTACCATAAGTTGTCTGATGAACCCTAAGCACTTAATTTGGAAATGTAGATAGACTAGATATGCTCACAAAATTGAACGCATACCTGTTCTGTTGAGAAAGAAAGAAAGAAAGAAAGAAAGAAAGAAAGAAAGAAAGAAAGAAGGAGAGAAAGAAAGAAAGAAAGAAGAAAGAAAGGAAGAAAGAAAAGAGGGAAGGAAGGAAGGATAGAAGCGAGGAAGAATAAAAGGAAGGAAGGAAGGAAGAAAAGAAGGAAGGAAGAAGGAAGGAAGAAGGAAGGAAAGAAGGAAAAGAGAAAGAACAAGACGAAGAAGGAAGGAAGAAAGGGAGGGAGGGAGGAAGAAAAGGAAAGAGTCAAACAAAAATAAAATGGACAAATCTGGGTGGAATTATTGGATCTCCTGCCATTCCCTGTAATGATGCTCACAGGAGAGATCTGGTTGTCATGTTAGATGCAAACAAACTGCACTGTCTTTGAATGAGTTAGTGAAGAGGCCCCTACAAATAAGCCTAACTTGCTGCATGTCAACCTCAAATGAAATCATAACACAAAAACAAAACATTCATAAATTGATAGAAATTACATGACACCAAATGAGATACAAGGATTTTATCCTTTCATTTATATATGCTTGTCTCTCTGTCTATAAACATATGTTTGCACATGCTGTGTATTGATAGATTAACATATAAAATTACAACACTGCATTTGCAACACTGTAGTTAAGGTTGTCTTTGCATTTATATTTCAGGGGGTTTTATAACTAAGCCATAAACATTCTCACTGGCTTGAAACTTGGCACATAGCAGAAAGCTAGGCCTGTGTTAATCTTTATATTAAACATTGAAAGAATTTCACAGAAATGTTTAGATTTTTAGCATTTTCTTCAGTTTATTCAATAAAAAAATACTTATTATATTGTAGCTAATGTAAATAAATATTCCAAAAACCTTTTAAAAATACTTAAATTAATCAACTAAAAAGTAGTTTTGTATGTTTATGTTTATTTTCCCATATAAAATGAATTTAAATTTCACCAACTCTTACCTTATACATGTGTACAAATACATGCACATATACATACATACAGAGAAATGTGACTGCTTTTAGGAAAAAAAAGTAATAATTTTTATTTCAAATCAATTCGTGGTTTATAGCAATCAGCAGTGATTATTTTTATTTATCGTCTTTTAATGTATAGCATACTTATTATATATATTATATTGGTCTGAGCATTTGTCAAATGATAGTAAAGAAATGAAAATAAGTCAAATATAATCCTGTAGCTAAGTTTTCTCCATAAATAACCATTTAAGAAAAATAACTAATTCAGTTTATTAAAGGTGTTGAGAAGATTTCCCTGAAGGAAAAAAGAGGCAATTTACTGTTGTGAGACCAAAAAAGAAATCATGTCAGTCTTGAAGTTTGGAATCAAGAATAAAACTCTTAAATTTCTTTTGTTCTTCTTTCTTCTTTCTTGGGAAGTGGGAGTTGAAGGGGGGTAAGAGAAGAGAAGCACAGAAACAGTATTTTAAAACTTTCTCCTCCTCCTCCTCCTCCTCCTCCTCCTCCTCCTTCTTCTTCTTCTCCTTCTCCTTCTCCTTCTCCTCCTCCTCCTCCTCCTCCTCCTCCTCCTCCTCCTCCTCCTCCTCCTCCTCTTCATCCTCCTTCTCTTCTTTCTCCTTCTTCTGTTAATTCTTGAAACAGGGCACTGATTATTTTCAAGCACATGCTTCCATTTATTAGAAAAACATGTTTTTTAAATTAAATTTCCCTTTAAAAACAATGGGTTAAATTAAAGAAAAATGTTTTCTGAACCTTATAAAGGTCTTTTTATAGACTGAGAACTTTTAAAAAGTATTAAAATTTTATAAAACCTTATACCCATTTCCCGCCAAGCTCTTTCCCATTTATACATTATTCCTGAGGAAAAAAAATATTTCTAAATTGCTTTTTGATTGGTGGTGGGTGGGGGAGGGTGGTAGGTTTAGATATAATTAAATGTGAGACATGTGGACTAAATTTCTCCTAAGGTATATTTCTTTAAAAGATTCAGGTTAGGAAAAATGCATGGGAAAATATGTTTTGAGTTTGAATATAGAATTTGAAAAATAGGTTGGGATATTCAGTGGCCTTCAATGTGGCCAGTTTCAAGGGTGCTTAGTATGCATTATGAATACGTGTGTAACATACCAGGGCAGAAAGGATGAAATAAACAAGCTATTTTCAAGAGTTTGGAATACTGACGTGTGGCTTATTACTCCAGTACTCCTAAGCTATGCACTCATCCCTAAGGGCTCTGTTTATTTTTTTCCTAAACTCTGTGGCTGCAGACTCTTGGGAATTGTGAGTGCTACATTGGCTCTGCTGCCCTGAAGCTTACAGTGTGTATGATTTTGTAAACTCCACATTCTTGTTTGGGTGTCTGCACCACATTAAGCATTTGGACTTGCTACTACTTTACAGCACAGTACCAATTGCTTCATGTCACCATTCCCCTGTGGATTCAATCAGTATAAATCACTCACCATTCAAGAGGGAAAGCTAGCGATAGGTTTGATTCAGAGGGAAGAAAATACAGTGCAGGATATTGATGTGAAATATTCACTGCTATGAAACTAGACCGTATTTTGCGGCCTAAGAAATATATTTTTTAATAGTCTTACTTTTTTTTCAGCACACACAACCTGCCTTTTTCTTACCTCCAGGCTAGCAAGCTATAAATGCAAATGAGTCCAAACTTGGCACACTCAGATCCTGAAGTGATCAGCAAAAGAAGTATGTTGGTTGCTGGAAATTCTCCCCTTTCAGTGAAGTAAGTATGAAATTTATGGAAGGACATTTAAAAAAAAACCATTGATCCTTTAAGCAATAGAAATGGTGTGCTTCACAATTTTTTAATGTGCTTTTTGGACAGGAAGACACAGGTTGGTAGAACAACGCATAGAGCACTGAACTTAGAGTCAGGAAGATCTGAATTCAAATTCTGCCTCAGACATTTTATTAATTGTGGAATTGTAGACAATTATATGTAACCTCTATTCTGGCTCAGTTCCCTCATATGAAAAATAAGGATATTACTACCAGTATCTCTGCCAAGAAAACCTCCAATGGAGTCATGAAGAGTTAGACGTAACTGAAAAATGATTGAATAAAAGCAAGAACACCTTGTGTGGAACCTTCCATACTGATACAAATCTACTCCCAGGATTGTTTTGTGGATCAAATGAGATAGTATTTGTAACGTGCTTGGCAATCCTTAACATGTGATGCAAATGCTAGCTATTATTGATAGTACTACTAATAATTTACATTTATACAGTGTTTACTAGTGTCAGGTGCTGTGCTAAACACTTTGCTATTATTATATTATTTGATCCTTGTAATAAACCTGTGAGACAGGTGATAAGATTACTCCCATTTTATAGATGAGGAAAACTGAGGTATACAGAGATTAAGTGATTTGACTAGGGTCATACAGCTAATAAATGTCTGTGACAGGATTTGAAATTAGGTCTTTTTGAATCCAGGTCTTGTGCTCTATCAAGTGCATGACCTAGTTGTCCCATTCTGATGGTGATGATGATGGTGATTCTAGGTACTATAGAAGATTCAGATAATTCTGATATCAGTTGACCCAACAAAGCATTCTCCAGCTTAACTCTAACATTCTTTCTCTGCCAAAGGTTCATTGGCAACCTAGTAAATGGCTCTTAAATAAGCTGAGGACAACTTTTATTAAGGTAAATGATTAAAAATGTTTGTTGAATGAAGAAATGTATGAATAAGTTTAATAGTGATACCTACAGATCTTCTACTTTGGGAATACTATCATACTCTACTGGAGTTTCTGGACAGCCATATATTTTAGAAAGGATGACATTGGAATCACTAGATCTGTATGTTTAGGTCCACAGGGACATGAATATGATATGTGAGCTGCAGGAAATTCAGAGTAGAATCATGGCAAAATAGGATTGGAACCTTGATTATTCCCATTGTCTTTCTTAGATGAATGGTTATGAGACACTTCTCTTAGTTTCTTAATAAAGGAAAGTGGAGATCTTATCCTAGAATATTCTAGAAGAACTTGATTTGTCCATGCCATGTTCATTAATAGTAAATTAAATTGGGAAAATCAAGGATATGATTTTTAAGGCATACTCTCCTCACCTCTAATTCCAAGTAGATTGCTTTAAAGAGCATGCTAGAGAGAGCTAATACATTTGACACTTTGGAAAACAAGGATATGCTCTTTCCTCAGCAGAAACCAATATGTATAAGAATAAGTGTTTTAGGATGAAAAACTGTCATTTATGATTATAATGAAAGAAAATTTTTTTTTTTTTTTAGGGCAGTTGGGGTTAAGTAACTTGCCCAAGGTCACACGGCTAGGTTTTTGTTTGTGTGTGCATTAAGTGTCTGAGGTCGGATCCGAACTCAGATCCTTCTGACTCCGGGGCCAACGCTCTACTCACTGCGCCACCTAGCCGCCCCTATGAAAGAAAAATTTAATAACAAAAGTTACTATAGAGATCCTTAAAATAGCATATCTTTTAAATATTTTCATTAGTATTTTATTTTTTCCAATTATAAGGGAAAACAATTTTTAGCATCCATTTTAACTTTATGAAGTCTCAAATTTTCTCCCATCCTTCCACTCCTCTCTTCTTCCAAAAAATGGTAGTCACTTTGATATAGGTTATACATGTGCTATCATGTAAAGCATATTCCCCTATCACCCATAGTTGTGAAAGTAAAAACAGATCAAAAGAAAAAAATTAAAAATAGTAAAGTAAGTGAAAAATATTATTAGATCTGCATTCAGTGCCCATCAGTTTTATATCTGGATATGGATAGCATTTTCCTTCATGAGACTTTTGTACTTGCCTTGGATCACTGTGTTGTTGAGAATAGCTGAATCACTCATAATCGATCATTACACAATATTGCTAATACTGTACACAATATTTTCTTTGTTATACTCATTTTGCTTTGCATCAGTTCATACAAATCTTTGAAAGATTTTTGAAATCTGCCTGTTCACTGCTTATCATTGCAAAATAGTATTCCATTATATTCATATACCACAACTTGTTCAGCCATTGCCCAATTAATGTGCATCCCCTCAGTTTCCAATATTTTGCCACCATGAAAAGGGCTGTTATACATACATACATACATATATATATATATATATATATATAATTATATATATATATATATATATACACATGTAAGTCCCTTTCTCCTTTTTATGATTTCTTTGGGATACAGACCTAGTAGTGGTACTGCTGGATCAAAGTTTGGTACTATTGGATCAGCACAGTTTGGCTGCTCTTTGTACATAGTTCCAAATTCCTCTCCAGAATGTTTGGATAAGTTTACAACTACACCAACAGGGCACTGGTATCCTAATTTTCCCATATCCTCTCCAACATTTGGTTTTTTTTTTTGTTTTGTTTTGTTTTTTTAAGCAATTGGGGTTAAGTAACTTGCTCAAGGTTACACGGCTAGGTTTTTGTTTGTGTGGATTAAGTGTCTGAGGCCGGTTCTGAACTCAGGTCCTTCTGACTCTAGCCGCCCCTGTTTTTTTTTTTTTAATATTAATCAATCTGATAAGTATGAGGTAGTATTTCATAGTTGTTTTAATTTGCATTTCTCTATTTAAAAGTGTTTTAGAGCACCTCTTCATATGTTATAGATAGCTTTGATTTCCTCATCTGAAAACTACCTGTTCATATACTTTGACAATTTTTCAATTGGACAATAGCTATTCTTATAAATTTGCCTCAATTAACTCTACATTTGAGAAATGAGGTCTTTATCAAAGACTCTTGCTGTAAAGATTGTTTCCTAGCTTTCTGCTTCTAATCATAGTTGCATTGGTTTTGGTTGTACAAAAGCTTATTTTAAAAAAATTTAATATAATCAAAATTATCTGCTTTGCATTTTGTAATGCTATCTCTGGTTTAGTCATGCCACAGATTTGACAGGTAAACTATTCCTTGCTCCTCTGATCTGCTTATTGTGTCACCTCTTATGTCTAAACAATGTACCCATTTTGACCTTATCTTGGCATATAGTGTGAGATGTTAGAATCTTCCTAGGCTGTGTCCTGTTTTGTTTTAGTTTTTTTCAAAATTTCCTAGTGCTTTTGTTAGATAGTTAGTTCTTATCCAAAGGATAGGGTCTTTTGGTTGATCAAAAACCAGTTTATTATGTTTACTGATTACTTTGTCTTCTATACTTAATCTATTCCACTGATCCACCACTCAATTTCTTTAATTTTTTTTTCTTTTCCCCCAATTTATTTATTTATTTTAAGTTTTCAACATTTGTTTCCACAAGATTCTGAGTTACAAATTTTTCTCCCCATCTCTTTCCTACCCCCCACCCCAGAAGAGTGATCCTACTAAATACACTTTCCCCCAATCTGTTTTCTTTTATATCCTCCCCCATCACCCCCCTAACATTCTAGTAGGACAAGATGTATTTCTATACCCCAGTGCCTGTATATCTTATTTCCCAGTTGCATGTAACATACACTAACATTTGTTTTTTGAAACTTTGAGTTCCAGTCTTTCCCTTCTTCCCTCCACCCCCACTGGAAGAAAAGATTTCAACATAGGTTGTACATGTGTAATTATGCAAAACATTTCCATAATAGTTATATTGTGAAAGACTAACTATATTACCCTCCATCCTATCCTGCCTCCCACTTATTCTATTTTCTACTTTGACCCTCTCCCTTTTCAAAAGTGTTTACTTCTAACTACACACTCCCCAAATCTGCCCTTCCTTCTATCACCCCCCATCCCCTTCCCCCTTGCCTTCTTGTAGGTTAAGATACCCAACTGAATGTATATGTTATTCCCTTCTTAAGACAAATTCCATGAGAGTAAAGTTAACCCATTCCCCTTTACCTTCCTGCTCTTCCATTATAACAGTGGAAGGAGGACAACGAAGTCAGAATTCCTGGAGCAAAAGCTGCCAAGAAAAATATGAACTTCTCATGCATTTCTTGCTTCTTGTAATTGAAAGTCAAATTTTCTGTTCAGTTCTGGTTTTTTCATGAAGAATTCTTGAAGGTCCTCTATTTCATTGACTGATCATATTTTCCACTGAAGCATCATAGTCAGTTTTTTTGGGTAGGTGATTCTTGGTTTTAATCCTAGCTCCTTTGACCTCTGGAATATCATATTCTAAGCCCTTTAATCCTTTAAGGTCAAAGCTACTAGGTCTTGTGTTATCCTGATTGTGTTTCCACAATAGTAAAATTGTTCCTTCCTGGCTGCTTGTGATATTTTCTCCTTGACCTAGGAACTCTGGAATTTGGCTATGATATTCCTAGGAGTTTTCTTTCAGGGATCTTTTTGAAGAGGTGACTGTTGAATTCTATCCATATCTATTTAGCCCTCTGATTCTAGAGGTATCAAGTCAATTTTCCTGGAGAATTTCTTGAAGGATGATTTCTAGGTTCTTTTTTTTTTTGTTCATGGCTTTCAGGTAGTCCAATAATTTTTAAAATACCTCTCCTGGATCTATTTTCCATTTCAGTGGTTTTACCAATGAGATATTTCACATATTTCACATTGCCTTCTTTTTTTTTTTATTTGTTTGTATCTGTTTAATAGTATCTTGGTTTTGCATTACATCATTAGCTTCCAATTGGTCCAATCTAATTTTGAAGGAATTATTCTCTTCAGTGAGTTTTTGAAATTCCTTTTTCCATCTGGCAAATTCAGCTTTTTAAGGCATTCTTCACCTCATTGGCTTTTTGGGCCTCTTTTACCATTTGAGTTAGTCTACTTTTAAAGGTGTTATTTTCTTCAGAATTTTTTGGGTCTCCTTTAGTAGGCTGTTGACTTGCTTTTCATGATTATCCTGCATCATTCTCATTTCTCTTCCCAGTTTTTCCTCCACTTCTCTTACTTGATTTTCAAAATCTTTTTTGAGTTGCTCCATAGCCTGTGACCAGTTCATATTTTTCTTGCAATCTTTTGATGCAGGAATTTTGACTTTATTGTCCTCCTGCAGTTCCATGCTTTGATCCTTTTTGTCCCCTCAAAAGGATTGAATGGTCTGACTGTACTTCCTCATCCTGCCAATTACTTGGCTTTTGACCTCTTTGATGCAGTGTAGAACTCTGCTTACAGAATGGAGAGAGCTTTGTCCCAATTTGCTGGGATTTTTACAGCTGCCAGAGCTATTAGTTGGGTACCTTATCTACAGCCCCCACAAGCTCTGGCTCACTGGCCACACATCCTAGGACCACCACCCAAGACCATGGTCCAGATCCAGGAAAGTCAAAGCAAGAGTGATTACCCTCTTAATGGCTGCTTGGTCCCCCTACAATCTGCAGGCCAGGAGCTCTGAAAGTAGACATATGGCACTGCTGTGCTTCCTGCCACTTCTTGCCCTGGGGTCAGGGGCTTGACAAGCTATTCCTTCACCCTTATAATGGAGCTCCTGACTGACTCTTCACTTTCTCTTTGGCATTCATGGGTTGAGGAGTTTGGAAACTGCCACAGCTCCTAGTGATTCACTCTTCTCAAGTCTGCTCTGGCTGGTCTGGATGCTGGTCAGGGCCCTGGGGCTGGAAATGTAGCTCATTGGGGTCTGTGCTTGGCTTTCAGCATGCTACGATAGACATTCCCTGCCAGCCTGCCAGCCTGCCTTGAGCAGGAGATTTGTTTCTCTCTATCTCTCTATCTCTTTGGGGGTTCTATAGCTTTAAAATTTGTTTGCAGTCATTTTTTTACAGGTATTGGAGATGGTTGAAGCTGGAGCCCATGCCAAGGTTGTACTTTTACTCCACCATCTTGGCTCTGCTCCCACCCTCCTCCCCCACTCTATTTCTTAACCAATACCAGATAGTTTTGATGATTGCTTCTTCATAATATAATTTGAGATCTGGTATTGCTTGGCTGCCTTCCTTTGCATTTTTAAAATTAATTCACTTGATATTCTTGACCTATTGGTTTTCCAGATAAATTTTGATGCTATTTTTTTCTAGCTCTATCAAATAGTTTTTTTGGTAGTTTGGTTGGCATGGCACTGAATGAATGAATTAGTTTAGGCAGAATCATCATTTTTATTATATTGGCTCAGTCTACCCATGAACAATAGATATTTTCCAAGTTGTTTAGATCTGACTTTATTTGTGTGAATAGTGTTTCATAATTGTGTTCATATAGTTCCTCAGTTTGTTTTATCAGGTAGACTGCCATGTATTTTATATTCTTTACATTTATTTTAAATGAGATTTCTTTTTCTATCTCTTGCTGCTGGGCTTTGCTAGTCATATAAATAAATGCTGATAATTTATGTAGGTTTGTCTTATATCCTGCAACTTGCTAGAGTTGTTCATTATGTCAAGCTATTCTTTTAGTTGATACTCTAAGTATACCCTCATATCATTTGCAAAGAGTGAGTTTTGTTTCCTCATTATCTGTTCTAATTCATTCAATTTCTTCTCTGTAACTAACATTTTTAGAACAATATTCAACAATATTAGTGATAATGAGCATTCTTCCTTAACCCCATATCTTATTGGGAAGGCTTCTAGCTTATCCCTATTACAGATAATCCTTGTTGATAGTTTTAGAAAATATATTTCTTATCATTTTAAGGAAGGCTCTTTTTCTTCCTATACTTTTTAACAGGAGTAGGAGCTATATTTTGTCAAAACTTATCTAGCAACGTATAAGGCCCAGAGTTACTAATTTCTTGATGTGACAGGCAGATGAGGACCAGACTGCCAAAGGAAAATTAAAGGGCAGAGAGATATCAGAAGAGAAGACAGAATCTCTCCATGGTAAGAAGGCAGTGAATTGTATGAGAAGTGTGATATTTACCAGAGTTTACAAAATATAATCATTTCCACAGATGTGAAATAATCAAAGGAACTGAGGTATTTCACTTGATATGAGAAAAATGACCACATCAACTCCCAGACAGTTTGGCATTTATGAAACTTTGGGTACTATGAGAATGGAAAATTCTTGAATGTTCATGTATATAAGCATGTTAATATCTGTATAAATCTATATATTAGTGAATAAGCCTTTATTATGTACTTACTAGGTACCAGGCCCATGGTGCCAATGAAGGTTGGCAACTTCTTTTAAATGTAGAGTAAGTTGTTAGGGTTCTGAAAAATTAACATAATTTCCCAGGATTGCATAGTCATTTTGTGTTCTTATATAGAAATAATGATGATAATAGTGTAGAATTAGTAGATTTTGGATTGTAGAAGGGACTTTAGAGATTATATACTCCAATATTCTCATTTACTGATGAGGAAACTGAGGCTAGTAATTAAATAGTCACACAGTTATTAAACACTAAAGCTGAGACTAGACTCAGTTCAAATCTGATAGAGTTAGGCACTTACATAGCTTAGGTTGAAGGTTATTGTTGTTTACTTTTTGGTTATAGAGACAGTGAATGTTGAGGGTGAGAGTAAAGTTAAAAGTGGGTTCTGACCCACCACCAATTACAAATGAACTTTGACCATGGTATTGCTTACTAATAGTAGATAAAGAATCAGCCTCAAGCTTGGTAGAACCACATTGAAGTCTTACCTCTGCTATGGATATTTGGCTCTAGTAAATTACTTAAATGTTTAATCTTCTAGGCCAGTGATATCAACTCAAATAGAAATGAAGTACACTAAACTGTACATAAGGATCCCTAGAGGCTGCATATTAACTTAAAAACTGTTTTTCTGTTTACCTCACTTTATATCAATGAATATAAAATATTTCTTAACAGGGAAATAATATTTCATTACAGTATATTCATGTACCACAGTTTATTTAACTATTCCAGAAGTTAATGTTATCTCTTTAGACCCAGTTCTTTGATTCAACAAAAAAAGTATTGCTATCAATATTTTAGCCTATATAGGACTTTAATTTCTGCTGCTGCTGTACTTGTGATATTTGTCCAGTAGTGGAATTTCTTGATCAGCAGGTATGGATATTTTAGCCACTTTTCAAAGCATGATTCCATTTTTTTTTTTTTGCTTTTTGGAGGGCAATTGGGGTTAAGTAACTTGCCAAGGTCACACGGCTAGGTTTTTCTTTGTGTGTATTAAGTGTTTAAGGCCACATCGAAACTCAGATCCTTCTGACTCCAGGGCTGAGCTCTACTCACTGCACCACCTAGCTGCCCCTCAATTCCACTATTTTTTTTTTCTAGAATGTTTGGACCAATTCACAGCTCCACCAAGAATGTATTACTATGGCTATCATTCCACAGTCCCTTTAACACTGACTCATTCCACCTTTTGCCACCTTTGCCAATTTGTAGGTGAGAAGTGAAGTCTTTGTGAAGTTGTTTTTTTTTTTTTTGCTTTTTTTAATTAAACAAATGCTTTATTAACTTCTGGTTTACATCATTCATTTCTGCCAGATTTTGAGTTACAATTTTTTTCCCCATTTTTCCCCTACCCACCATCCCAGAATAGCAGTCCCACAAGATATCCCTTCCTCCAATCTGCTCTCTCCCATATCTTCTCCCATACCCCCTTCTACTTTTCCATTAGAGGAAGGTGAATCTTTGTGTCCCAATGCCTGCACATCTTATCTCCCAATTATAAGCAAAAGAGTATTAATAATAGTATTTATATATATTTGAAACATTTAATCTTAAGACCTTGAATTTCAGATCCATTTCCTTCCCCCCTTGTCACCCATTCCCTCTGGGGAGATAAGTAATTCAGTATATGTTGTACATGTCTAACTATGCAAAACATTACCATAGTAGATATATTGTACAAGGCTGCTTATAATTCCCTCCCACTCATCACACCCCCCACCTGGTCCATTCCCTACTTGATCCTGTCCCTCTTCTATAGTGGGTACTTCCAACCTCCCCTCCCCCCAAGGATGCCCTCCCATCCATCATCCCTCCTCTCATCCCCCTTCCCCCTATTCTGCTGCAGGTTGAGATATCCCATTTAGCATGTATGTCATTCTCTCCCTGAACCAAATTCAATGAGAATGTGGTTTTGCCTTTTTGCCTTCCTATTCTCCCCCTCCCTTGCAGCCATTTCCCCTTGCTTCTTCTACATGAGATAGTTTATCCTACCCTGTCTCTCCCCATCTCCTCTTACCACTTTCCTCTCTCACCTCATAATTTCACCCTTTGATTATCCTCCCTTCCCAACAAATTCAACCTATGCTCTCTCTCCATGTATAAATGTAAACATATATACCCAAATTCACATATGTATTCATATGACCATACACCCTTCTTCCATTATTTTCATAGTGAGAAAGATTTCCTCAGTCACTGTTATTGTTTTTCCATATAGGAATGTAAATAGTTCAACTTTGATAAGTTTCTTTTGATTTCTTTTCCCTGATAACCTCAGGCATCTCTTGCTTCTTGTGTCTGGATGTCAAATTTTTTATTCAACTCTGGTTTTTTCCTCCAGAATGCTAGAAAGTCCTCTATTCCACTGAATGACCATATTTTCCTCTGAAACAAAATACTCAGTAGGTGACCCTTTGGTTCATTCCCAGCTCTTTTACCCTCTGGAATATAATATTCCATGCCCTTCAGTCCCTCAGTGTAGAAGCTGCCAGGTCTTGTGCTATTCTGATTGTGTTTCTACGATATTGAAATTGTTTCTTCCTGTCTGCTTGTAGTATTTTCTCCTTGATCTGGGGATTCTGGAACCTGGCTATAATATTTCTGGGAGTTTTCTTTTTGGGATCTTTTTCAGCAGGTGATTGATGGATTCTTTCAACCTCTGTTTTGCCCTCTGGATCTAAAACATCAGGACAATTTTCCTTGAGAATTTTTTTTAAAGCAATTGGGGTTAAGTAACTTGCTCAAGGTTACATGGCTAGTCATTATTTATGTGTGGGTGCTCATTTTCTGAGGCCAAATTTGATCTCGGGTCATCCCAACTCCGAGGCCGGTGCTCTTACTGTGCCACATAGCCGCCCCTTTAGGGAAATTGGTGTTAAGTAACTTGCCCAAGGTCACATGGCTAGGTTTTTGTTTGTGTGGGTTAAGTGTCTGAGGCCGGATCCGAACTCAGGTCCTTCTGACTCCAGGGCCAATGTGCTACACACTGTGCCACCTAGCTGCCCCGAGAAATTCTTGAAGGGTGATTTCTAGGTTATTTCTTTGATCATGGCTTTCGGGTAGTCCATTAATTTTTAAATTGTCTCTCCTGGATCTATTTTCCAGCTCAGTGGTTTTTCCCATGAGATATTTCACATTGGCTTCTATTCTTTCATTTGTTTGGATCTGCTTAACAGCATCTTGATTTCTCATAAAGTCATTAGCTTCCATTTGCTCCAGTCTAACTCTGAAAGAACTCAGTGAGCTTTTGAGATTCTTTTTCCATCTGGCAAATTTGACTTTTTAAGGCATTCTTCTCCTAGTTGCCCTTTTGGGCCTCCTTTGCCATTTGAGTTAGTCTATTTTTTAAGGTGTTGTTTTCCTCAGTCAGGCTGTTGACCCTCATTTCATACTTTTCCTGCATCCTTCTCATTTTTCTTTCCAATTTTTCTTCCACTTCTCTTATTTGATTTTTAAAGTCCTTCTTAAGGTCCTCTATGGCCTGCAACCCGCTCATGTTTTCCCCTGGGGCTTTTGGAGCAGGATTTCTGACCTCACAATCCTCTTCCTGTTCTATGCTTCGATCTTCTTTGCCCCCAAAATAGGAGTCTGAGGTTGCATTTTTCTGTTTATTTTGTTTCCTTTGCCTTGACATGCTGCCGCTTAATTACTTGACTTTTGGGCTTGTTGCCACAGTAGGCCTTTGCCACCAGACAGTGGAGTTTTCGTCCCAAATGTTGGGGTGTTTACAGCTTTCTGGCAAGCTGGATACCCACCCCAGACCACCCCCCCAGATCACTATCCAGATCCAGGGAGGTTAAAGCAAGAGTGATTAACCCCCAAGAGTGATCACTAGATCTCCCTACAGTTTGCAGGCCAGGAGCTTGAGCTGCCACTGGAAACTGCAAAATGGCATGTCTCCTCAGTGCCTTCTAGCCCCCAGGAGAGGAAGCCTACACATTCCCCAGATACTGGTCCCAAAGTCCATAGGGCACTAACCTCTCACTTTGTCCTAGGCATGTCTATGTTGATAATTCTGGAATCGTCACAGCTGCTGGTGTTCTGGGGTCTCTCCAGCCAGCTGCTGGCCCTGCCGCCCTGGGGCTAAAACCTCAGCTCACGGGGACCTGGGCTCCGCTCGGCTCGGCTCCCTGAGCTCTGCATGCTGCCGGCTCCCAGACCGCTGCGCTGGTCCTTCCTGCAGGCCTGCTGGGCTGTCCTCAGCGGGAGGTTAGCTTTTCTGTGTCATTCTATGGGTGCTGGGGCTCCAGAAGTTGTTCAGAGTCCCCCTTTACATAGTTTGTAGGTAATCTGTGGGGAGAGTGCCTTGGATGAGCTGTTTCTACTCCGCCATCTTGGCTCTGCCTGTGAAGTTGTTTTGCTTTGTGTTTTTCTTATTAGTAACTTGGAGAAACTTTTCATATGCAAACCATTCTTCTTGAATGAAATGTCTTTCTCTTCTCCAATCATCAACCATTTATCAAGCACCTATTATGTACTAGGTTCTTTGCTAGGCATCAGGGATAAAAGAAAAAAATAAAATAAAACAATATCTTCAGGTCTACTCCATGTCCCTTATTAATGAAGTCACTCTAAGCCATAACATTCCACAAAGAGTTCTGCCTTCTTAAAATCAACTGTACATCTTACTTATACTGAAAATACACTATACTGATATACTCATTCTTTTTTGTAACTTTTTCTCTATTCACATTGACTGGAAACATACAGAACAATGGAGTAATTTTCAAATGCTGCCATGTAAAGACTGTTTAGGACTTAATGGACTCACATTGCCCTTCCTGCCTCCAATCTGTACTAATGTGGCTCAGATATGGTGACTAAAGATGGGAGCAGTAAAAATCCATATAGCTAAACCAAAGGTCATTTAGAATATTTGTTTGGTCCAATTCACTCAGTCAGTTATCAAAGATTTATTAAGCACCACTATATGCGAGGCATTGTGCTAAGCATTGGGGCTACAAAGAAAAGGCAAATGCTAGTCTCTGCTCTCAAGGAGCTCATTCATCAATGCAATAAATATTTATTAAGTGCCTATAAATTGTCCTTCCATTCTATCCTTAGGTTATTTTCTCCTTAGCTCAAGGACATTGAATATGCCCAATTTAGCTATTCTCTTATCCTTTCTAGCACATTGCTTTGCTCTATCTCCAGGTTTTTCTATTCTTCTTAGCCTCCTATGTCCCATGCTTCCCATTAGAAGCAATGTATTCTTGTCTTACTATAAGCTGCTTTTAGCACTGAATAAATTCAAACCATTACAGATAATTATATTCACCATCATATTGTAGGATACATAAAATGAAGGCCATAGAAAAAGAAAATTGGAAACAAAAAATTAGAAAGACCTTTTCATAACACATAGGCCATCCTCTTAGAAAAGAAAAATGAAGGCTCAAAGTAGAGAAGGGGATGTATTAAGAAACCTTCAAGGGAGTGCCTGAAATGGTGTTAGAACACAAGTTTCTCTTGACTCTCAGATCAGAGCTATCTCACTGAAAACAAAACCAAAACCCCAAAACTATATCTGTTCCTCTTGTCACAAAATAAGATGGTTTTCATTTTCAAATTCCATGTTAATTTCCATAAAATCAAAGAACTGACATGGATTTGTGTTTATTAGTTATTAGTGATATTAGACCTGTGATTTCACTGATACATAGAACTATAAAATGAATAAACCCTCTCCCTCAGTACAAATTGGCCCTGTCTGTCTCTCTCTGTCTCTGTTTCTGTCTCTGTCTCTGTCTGTCTGTCTGTCTGTCTCTGTCTCTGTCTCTCTCTGTCTCTCTGTCTCTGTCTCTGTCTCTCTGTCTCTCTCATACACACACCCCTCTAAGGAACCTCAGCAATATTTCTCATCGACAATTGAAACCTATTTTTGTTTCTATCAGTGATAGATCTTTTTTCTTTGCTCATCAAGGGTCATCTGTAATGGTAATAGAATATAGTAGCCACTAACTTGCATCTAATAATTGTCTCAAGGGCATATAGTTTTGACAGCTTCCTCCTGTAAAACAAAACACTATAGAACAAATAATAAAAGAAAAATATTGAGGAAAGGCACAATTTTTCTTGGTTCAGCTTAAGAGATGAACTTTGTCATTTCAGTTATTTGATTGTTGCCATCTCTTCCATAGTTCCTTAAATGAACTGAAGTGTCCATGTGTCCCTCATATAAGTTTATAATCTGAATTGAAGCTGAAATAGATAGAATCCAAGAGGCTCTGGGATGCAAACTGCTTGATGAAATATTCGCTCTTGATCCCTTCTGTGGATCCTTCTTTCCCTGGATCTTGGGCAGAAAAAGAGATTAGGAAAAGAAAATAACCATCCTGCCTGGCAAAGAGCTGTTAGGTTCGTAGAGATAATTTTCAGAAGCTTGCTGTGGAAAACTAGAGAGTGTTTTTAAAGGAATTTTAGATGCCTTATAATAAATCTGGATGTGCTTAAACAATCCCAGAGGAATTTTAAAAAAGTCTGGATGTGTTTTCTCAAATAACTATTTAAAGCATATTAGAGTTTTTTAATTGCACTGGGACTTTTCAAAGCATATCAGGGCAAAACAGTAGAGTATAGGCCCCAATATGCTAATTAATAGCTAGCTAGACCCCTGAAATAAACCTGCAACACTTCATTAATCAGGCAGTAATTGAATTGGCACAGTGCTTTTGTGCAAACTACATGAAAATTGAAATACCAAACCTGGCAGCAGGGAGGGTAAGGTTCTGCACAATGGCATGTTTTGGGGCATCATATTTACAGTTATAGTTGGGCAGATGGCTCCAGTGTCAAAGAGGTTCTGAAAGCAGAAAGGCAATGTTTTCCCTGAGCCCAGTGCACTGTTGCTTATTGCTGACATGGTCTTTTAGGTAAATAATATTTGGTGACCAAAAGCATAACCCAATGGAAATAAACGTAAGGGCTAATATACTTTACTCTGTCATCTAAAGACATCTGCCAATTAATGTTATTATAAAATAATAGTGAGGAACAGATGTTTCATTTGCTAATTTTATATCTGACTGTTTGAAAGCTAACTACCTGGGGATTTAACTGGCAAATACGACTTTGCTTACAAAAAAGAAACAATACACGCATTTTCCTGCACAGCTGATGTGGTATAATTCGGGATATTGATTGCCTATAGTAAGAGCTCAGTGAGAAGAAGACTGATTGCTTCTAAATGAAGAGAAGAAAAATAGCACTTTAAGCCTTTTTTTGCTTCAAACAGAACATTAAGCATATTGCCACACCAAGAAAGGCTGTTCCAATAAAAGAAATTTGTCTGTCATACTGTGAGTATGGGGGGGAAAAGAGGATTTGGATAAAATGAAGACTGACATAAGCTTTTATCCAGAACTTAAAATCAAAATAATTTTGAAAATCTTTTAAAGTATCTTTAGTGGTCATGGGAATTAGGAACATTAGGGAAATGGGGTATGGGCACTAATTAAGCCCTGTTCCTTTCTTCTCCTATTTCTGATTGCCATCCCATCCACTACAGTTTTGAATACAGCTGAGAGAAGCATTAAAAAGTTACAGTACTTATCTGATTCTTATTATTTGCTTATTTGTTTTCTAACTTCTGCTTTCTTTTTTAGTAAGTCTGATATATCAGCTAACACACCCTTTTCAATTCATACATATATATATATATATATATATATATATATATATATATATATATAGTGTTTAAAGAGATTTGGTTACAAGTTTTGTAACTTCCGTTTGGGGCCAAAGCAGGCCTTCTGGGATGAGATCACTAAAAACTACTTTTGAATTTTTTTTCCCAAAAGCCTGATCCAAACTCAGTTTAAGTACATCAATGATTGTCCAATTGTGAGTAAACCAGACTATGGAGCCTGCAGCTGAACCTTTCAAAACTCTTTGTAATTGTTGTTATTGATATGAGTGCCTGCCCTCTGGGATTACTTCCAATTTAGACCAACATTTTTGCATGCTGTTTCCCTTATTTGAATGTGAGCTCCTAACCAGATCAGGTTTGGTGGCACATGCTTATTATTCTGTCTGGGAAGGTTGAGGCTGGTTGATCCCTAATGATCAGGAGATCTGAACTGCATGGTGACGGACTAATTGGGGGACCACATTAAGTCTAGCACCAATGTGGTGGACTATGTAAGAAGGAAGGAATCATCCCAGGTAAGAAACAAGTAGATCAGAGTTCCTATGCCAATCAGTATTAAAATTGCCCACAAATAACTGCTAAATTTCCTTCTTGGGCAATAAAGAGAGACCTAGTCTAATAAACAAAAACAAAATTAAAAAAAACCCACCCTGCTTGAAGGAAGGGATTATTTTTGCTTTTCATCATATCTTCAGAACTTGGCACAGTGCCTGGCACACAGTAAGTACTGATTAAACAATTAATGCTTGTTGACTGACAATGAAGCTTAAGATCATTGTCTTTGGTTGGAGCTTTCAGCATATCACAAGATACAAAGAGTTTCTCCAAGTAGTATGTGGCAAAAGTTTTTATTATCCTCTCTAAAACTTGCTATGATTTATTAAAGACTTCCAAATATGAAAATTTTTCATTTAAGACTATTGTTATTATTAATTACAGGTTATGTTTACATAGAACTCCATGGTTAGAGAGTGAGTTCTCTTTTTTATATTATCTCAGTTCAATGTCACAACCACCCAGTGACACAGCTAGAAGTATTATTCCCATTTCACAGATTCAAATGAATTTAACAAAAAAATATATTAAGTTCCTACTATGTACTTTTTCTGTTTAAACAAAGATGAAAACCCAACCATCTCTATCCTTAAGGAGCTTACAATCTAGGAAGGTAGTTAAGACATATACATCAATAACTATAGTACAAATTTTTAAAGAACCAAGAGTGTAAGAAAAGTCAAGAGTGAGTGACCTGAGAGTCTAAAGAAGTCTTTTTTTCCAGTAAGAGGCATCTAGGAAGGTATTAGGGAAGAGATGACAGCACTGCAGTTTAAAGGAGGAGAAAGATTTTAATTAGGGAAGAAGGGGAAACCATTCTGGGCATGGAGGAAAGTAAGCTCAACTATATGGATTTACAAAGAGAAGGATAGAAATAAAAACAGCAAGTAAGCCAATTTGGCTGCAATGTAGAATAGGAAACAGAAGACAGAGAGATAAAGCAAATTGACCAAGGTCACAGCAATTCATAGGATTTGAACCCACATTTTCTGGCTTAAGCCTACATTCTACTGCCCAATATTGCCTCTTTGTTAAAGAACAGAAATATGAATGACAAAATAGGAACTGCAGGTACAGCACCTTATACAATGTACCATCTATTTACACTTAATCGAGAAAATTTGCCTCCTTTTGTTTTTAATTCCTTCATATATAAAGGAAGAGGTTGATCTTTAAGTTCTAGAATTGAAATTATAAAACATGAGTTTGAACTCTTAGTTCTGTGACCCTGGGCAGGTCAATTAATCTCTTTAAGTCTCAGTTTCCTCATCTTTCAATGGAGATACTAGTAACATGTATCTCACAGGGTTTTATGACGACAAAGTGGGAAATTTTATGTAAAATAACTTACAAACCTTATAGAGTTGGACTAATACTATCATTGGTATTATTACTGTTACTAACATCATACATCATAAATACTACCATTAATTTTTGGGGAAGCAGTGTGTTGAACTCTTCTTGTGTTGTATTCACTTCCTACTTTGGAAATTATGTTGTTCTGGCTGACATACCAATATATTTTCCTCACATTTCTTTACAGGGTTCCTAAGGGCTGAGCTCTCATTGAACATGATAGTTAAGATATCTGTCGCACTACTTCCTATGGGATTTGATAGGATAAACAGTCATTTTGACTAAAAACTGTTCTTTAATGTTTTATGCCTATAACTTGAGCGACTGCCACCAGGTATCATAGTTTCGTATTGTAGAATACAAACCAAATTTTATAGTTATCTAGAAAGGTGAACCATAGATTCAGTATCTGCAAATATATATATATATATATATATATATATATATATATTTACCTTCTCTAAACAAAATACACTCATTAGCAAAATAAAATGAATACAAATCAAATTTTATAAAAGTTAGAGGCATTTTTCTCCTAGGTGAAAGCAAACTCTTTTACTCAGGCTGCCAGCAAATGGGAGTGTTTAGTTTGAATACATGAATACATGTATGAATACAATCATGAATACAAATCCTTCACATCTCCATCTGTCCATCCACCTATCTACCCATCAGTCCATCTATCTATCTATCCATCCATCTGTCCATCCATCCGTCCATCCATCCATCCATCCATCCATCCATCCATCTGTCCATCCGTCCATCCACCCATCCACCCATCTCTGTACCAACAGGCTTGGCACACACCACAGCAGCTGTCTGTGCTTCCTACAGAAGGTGGCACATCCATTTAAAACGGATTCCTTGGCAGGCTCCCAGTGTCTAAAGAGTTCTCATGGCTGCACTCCTGTTAGGGCATGTGGCTCTCCTCTTGCCCCTTTCTGCTCAGGAGGGCTCCCTCTTTACCAGTTTCCTAATTTCTCTTGGGGGGGCAGTCTTCTTTTTTTGTTGACCTCGCCTGTTCGCTTGGCTGGTGCCTCGGGAAAGACAGGCTGATATCTGTAGGAATAACCGTAGGGACGCAGGTGGTGCACGAAGTACTCCAACAGATACATAGTGGTAGAGTCGACATAGTGGAAGGAAACAGCAAGGTCCGAGCAGCAACCTGGGCCCTCGACAGGCGGGTAGTAGTTGTAGTTCCAGTACCACAAGGTCTTGGGCAGGTAGCCCCTGATGAGGTGGTACTCGGGAAGGAAGGGGTGGAAAGTCTCTTTGCCGCTGGGGTCCCGTGAGTCTCCAGCCTCCACCCCGATGGCCTCCATACACTTGCCGAGCGCCAGGTCCTCCATGGAGAAGCTGTGTGAACACTTGTTGGTCCGGAAGGCCTCCACGAACCTCCTGAGAGCCTCCCTGCTGAGCACATAGCCGGCGCCCCCGCTCATGTAGCCCTGTTTCACATTGGGCTTGAAGCGCCGCCCGAAGTAGACGGGCTTGTCGGGGTCCTGCTGGGACAGCAGCCAGCGGAGGTTGTCCAGGACGACATAGGTGTCGTCGTCGGCCTTCATGAACCAGTCGGCGGCGTTCCAGTAGTGCTTGTACACGTACTGGAAGGCCTTGATAGTTTTCCAGTAGAGCTGGTCGCGGCCCTCGCGGGTGTCCAGCCCCACAGTGGGGAAGTCCTTGTTCTCCTCCGAGCTCATGAACAGGATCTTGTTGCAGCGCTGAGCCCACGTGGCCTTGACGTGCCTTGCCTTCTTCTCGAGGTTCTGAGGCCCAGTCATGACCCAGCAGAGAACCCTAACCTTGCGGTAGAGCTCCTCAGCCACGCGCTGGTCCTCACCTCTGTGCTGGCTTATGTCCGCACCGCAGTGCATCTGGCCTTCGAGGTGCCGGTGGCCGGCTTGTTCCGAGTGCCTGGCGTGCGGATCATTACGGAGAAAGTGGGGCTGGATTTCGGCCGGCTTCTCCAGGAGGACGTGCAGCAGTTGATGGCAAAGGAAGAAACCCACCTGACTGCCACACAGGAAAGTGAGCAGCCTGGGCAGCGACTTGGCGACCATCTCTCGGGGGTGCTCCTCTGCAGGGACAGGAGCTTCATCACCTGAGTCCGGCGGCGGCTCCTCTCCAGCCGAATGCCAGGCAGCGCCGCTAGCCCGAATCGCCCGAGTCCAGCCCGCGTCCAGACCTAACGGAGCACACCAGGGCAAGTCGGACCAAGGGTCAGGCCGGCCCCAGGCCCCGGGTCGTTACAGTCATTCTTAAAACAAGAATAAAAGAAAAGGAACCATTTAGGACCCCTAATTTCAATTCCATTCCTTAACTGTTGCTATTTATCTTTATGTGGAGTTGAATGCTTTGTGATTAGCTTTGAAAATTCCCAATCTTGGAGCTGTGGTTACTAATCATTTTTTTTTTTTGCTGGTCCAGTTAGTCTTGAAACTTTGAAGTCTGAAGCTTTATAGGCAAAAAAAGTAAAACAAGGTTCTCTTACTTTGGGTGTTAAAACCTACATAATCTCTCTTGTTTTTCTCTCTTTCTCTCCTCTCAGCCCCCAACACCCATTGCTGTACATAATAATGAAAGCAAAGAGATTGTCCATTCTTGGCTCTCCAGTGCATGGTATTTGATTTTTTTTTTTTTTGAGGGGCCATTGGGGTTAAGTGACTTGCCCAAGGTCACATGGCTAGTGTCAATGTCTGAGGCTAGATTTGTACTCAGGTCCTCCTGACTCCAAGGCCAGTGCTCTACTCACTGCATGGGACCAGCTAGCTCCATGTCCTTATGGTTGCATAATCTGTATTTTATAAGGAAACACACATTGTTAACAGAAAATTGTTGGTAATTTTGTAACCTGCCTGGAGATTAAAACTTTATTTTTCTTCCTTTTATATTTTTTACAAGCATATAAAATCTAAAAATTCCCCACCAAAATTCTTACTGAACATGCATAGCAGTGATTTCCCCATGGTATAGCACTATGAAGTTTGATACCTTGTTGTGGATTGTTTTTATTATCTTCTCCATGACACAAGTAAAATTTCTTAGTAACTATTAACAACAACATTCCCTTACGCTCCATATGTGCACATTTGGTCCCCCATGCAGTTTCTTTTTGCCTTTTCACAGATGATGGTAAACAGAGATGACCCCAGGAAAACTAAGGTGAGCAGAGTTTTTATTCCCACCCTACACTTTCTGTTTCCTTCCCTTTTAACTTAGAGGTACCCTGCCTGATTTTAACACCTATTTTTCCCTGGTTTTCTAACTCTCCTTTTCCCATCAAAGCCAGAAAAAGGGGTTAGGAATAAATCTATGGCCTCTAATCTTAAACCTTATATCTTTGTTTCTGGGTAGAGAAGGGGATTTGGATCCAGGCTCTCTCTCTCTCTCTCTCTCTCTCTCTCTCTCTCTCTCTCTCTCTCTCTCTGTCTGTCTCTGTTTCTGTCTCTCTGTCTCTCTCTGTCTCTGTCTCTCTCTGTCTTCTCTATCCCACTCTATAAACACACAGATACACATACACATGCATGCACACATATACACATATATAGTGAAAATTAAACTGCACATGGTTTTAAGGAAAATTGTTGATATTAATGTTGTTTCCATATACTAAACAAGTGGAAAGTTAAGAAAATTTTAAAAAATTCTTACTTTATCTTAGTAAAATTATAATTATATTTATCTGTGTGTACTGTTTTCAGTTTAAGCATATTTATCAATATCAATAAACATATAGCAAACTTTCTCATGAAATTTATTGTATTTTCTAAGGAATTGGGCTAGGCATAAAAAAGACAAGCTTAATACAAATCTTGTTTTCAACGAATCTAGTCTGTGTGAGCAACGCTAACCTTTTCATATAGGTTCAACCATCCTACTTTATTGTTCTTATAGAAGAGCAAAAGGTGTCTTTTCTGCAAGATTTATTGACATTAAAATCTAAGTTTGCATTTGTAGGAATTTATAGCTGAAATCTTTGCCAGTTCCTTCTCCAGTTGATGCCACCAAACTTTGCATTTCTTTGTTTATTCAGTTACCTTCAAGATGCAAGGCAACATCTCATTCTTTAGACAGGCATGCTCTGGGATGGAGGAGCTGAGCTCTAAACAATAATTGGGACAAACTTAACTGCTCCTGGATTTGACACAGTTTAAAGATTGGACAATTGCCAAATCTCCCTCTTTGGCATTGGAAGTCATTTAAAATTAAAAGCATAATGACAAAAAGAGAATCAAAGGGTTGGAAGAGTTCTTGAAAAGTCTATATATCTTTTTACCTTTTAGCAGGGCTAGTCCATAGATACATCTGTGTGTGTGCATGTGTATGTCCATTCCTATAGAGAACATCATGCCAACAAAAAGTAGAAAGGAGGTAAGTATAAATATAGAGACTCATTCTGCCAGGAAAACATAATAGATCAACATTAGGTTGGAGGAAAGTAAGATAGCAAACAGCTGTTATAGTCACATTATTTATCAGATGAAGCAATAGCTCTTTGATCTAAAAAAACAAAGAAACCTATCTAGTGGTTTTTCACCAAACAGTTTAAACCTATTAGGTATTTGGAACTTCCTTGACTATTCAGGGAAACACTATCCTTAGAGCTGGCTTGTTAACAAAAAGTAGAGTAACACTTTGGGGAATATATCTCTAGCTATCTTATTTCTTCTAATCATTGTCCCCCTTTCACTGGAGAATTCCCCATTATTTGGCAACATATGGATGAAACATTTCTTCAGTAATCATGTCTGAACAAAGCAATCATTCTCTCATTAACCAATTATTCCTGAGAATCAAATGAAACAGACATATTTGCTAAGACAATTTACTTTAATAAACCCTATGGAATCAGACCTAACATATCTCCCATTAAAATGCTGTAATTCAAAGATCATAGTGTAGATGACAGAGGAAGTTTCTTTTCTTTCCTTTTTTTTTTTTTTTTTGCTAACAACAAGTGATCTCAGGAATCATGTTAGAGATGGAATGAATACTGGATTTTGACTGGGGGAGGAGCAGGAGAAGATAAAAGAACACTTATAAATGGTTACTGGTTTTAATCATTAATGTTTTCAGCTTGAAGAGGTTTCTCCCCACATATACCCTTTCTCTCTTGTATCATATATTCACAGCATAGTGCTATTTATTGAAACCCTGATACTTTCTGCAAAGTTGCCAAAGCTGTTGGATATATATCTTCACCAAAGAAATGATGATAGTGTATGTCTTGCAAAGCCTATTGAAGATGACTTTGTTAGAATGAGCTATGAAATGAATAAATAAATAAATTGTCAGAGAACTTTCCCCCCCCAGAAAGTAAATGCCAATTTATATCCCTAAATATGAGGAGCTTGGAAGTCACTACCCCAGCTCAGCAGATCCAAACTAAATCAAGACCACTTTGAGAACTCCATGAATGTGGCCAGCTCGACTAAAGAAAAATCAAATGCTATGAAAAAAGTGAAAGCAGACTCAGAAGGGGGATTTTACTTATGAGTTATAAATGATAGTGTGATAAGAGCTCATATGGTAATGCTGGTAAGCACCCTTTTCGGTCTGTAATAACATTTGAACTTTTCTACAATGTTAGTAAAACATCTCATGACAGTGGCCACCATTCCCTCCTTTGTGTGGGAGATGCTACCAAGAAATGGCCTTCCAGACAGGGCACATGGGAGGTTTCCCTCTTTTTCTTACTGTGAATTATGGATTCTGAGAAAGAACATCAGCTGCTATCACTTCCATAGATATGAAAGCAGGGCAATAATGAAAATGCCTCCTTTTCTTGGACTTTCCATGGCCTTTTGTCAACTATTGGGCCTAGAGGTGATTATTGGGGTTCTTAGAAGCCATACTTCAAATCTCCATAACAATTCTTCAGAGCCCTTCCCTTCTTTCCTCTACCCCATCTGAGATTACAATTTTATCTGGACCTCAAAATGAAGGATTATCCTGCTCTTTTCAACTGGGAGAATGGTCTTCCCCTCCCTGTTTGCATAAACATAGCTGCCAAAATGAATTTATGTTACTCTGATTTTGCTATACATAAAGGAGAGAGTAACCCTTAATGTTATTTTATGCTTGGGTACTCTGACTCTGTGAAGTACTTTTTTTTTTAAATTAAAGCAATTGGGGTTAAGTAACTTGCTTAAGGTTACACAGCCAGTCATTATTTGTGTGTGGGTGTTCATTTTCTGAGGCCGGATCCGATTTTGGGTCATCCCAACTCTGAGGCTGGCACTCTCGCTGTGCCACCTAGCCGCCCCTGTCTGTAAAGTACTTTTAAGCAGATTGATTTTGCCAAGACAGAAAATCTTCATCTGTATATCTATGGCATAATTAGGAAACCTGGGTTTAACTCCTACCCCTGATGCTTAAC
Organism: Gymnobelideus leadbeateri; assembly: GCA_011680675.1. Lineage (NCBI taxonomy): Eukaryota > Metazoa > Chordata > Mammalia > Diprotodontia > Petauridae > Gymnobelideus > Gymnobelideus leadbeateri. The sequence continues at coordinate 386,769 of WOXC01000652.1, read as the reverse complement.
TCTGTGTGTGACTTGGACAAGTCCCTTAGCATCTCTGGGTCCAAATTTCCTAATCTGTAAAATGAAGAAGTTGTAATAAATAAGAAATTCTTAACCTGGGGTTGTGTTCATAAACTTGTGTTTTTATTTTATTTTTTTATTTAAACAAATTCTTTATTAACTTCTGTTTTGCATCATTCATTTCCACCAGATTTTGACTTACAATCATTTCCCCCATCCCTGTTTTTCCCCTACCCACCCTCCCAGAAGAACAGCCCCGCAAGACATCGCTTCCTCCAATCTGCTCTCTCCCCTATCCTGCCCCACACCCCCTTTGACTTCTGCATTAGAGGAAGGTGAATCTTTGTGTCCCAATGCCTGCACATCTTAGCTCCTAATTACAAGCAAAAGATTATTAATAATAGTATTTATATATATTTGAAACATTTAATCTTAAGACCTTGAATTTCAGATCCATTTCCTTCCTCCCTTGTCAACCATTCCCTCTGGGGAGATAAGTAATTCAGTATATGTTGTACATGTCTAGCTATGCAAAACATTATCATAGTAGATATATTGTACAGGGCTGCTTATAATTCCCTCCCCCTCATCACACCCCCACCTGGTCCATTCCCCACTTGATCCTGTCCCTCTTCTGTAGTGGGTACCTCCAACCTCCCCTCCGCCCAAGGATGCCCTCCCATTCATCATCCCTTCTCTCCTCCCCCTTCCCCCCATTCTGCTGTAGGTTGAGGTGTCCCACCTAGTATGTATGTCATTCTCTCCCTGAACCAAATTCAATGAGAATGTGGATTCACCTTTTTGCCTTCCTATTTTTCCCCTCCCTTGCAACCACTTCCCTGTGCTTCCTCTACATGAGATAGTTTACCCCACCCTGTCTCTCCCCATCTCCTCCTGCCACTTTCCTCTCTCACCTCACAACTTCACCCTTTGAGTATCCTACTTCCCAACAAATTCAACCTATGCCCTCTATCCATATATAACTGTAACCATATACACACACATTCACATATGTATTCACATGATCATACACCCTTCTTCGACTATTTTCATAGTGAGAAAGATTTCCTCAGTCACAGTTATTGTTTTTCCATATAGGAATGTAAATAGTTCAACTTTGATAAGTTCCTTTTGATTTCTTTTCCCTGATTACCTTCTCAAGCATCTCCTGTTTCTTGTGTCTGGATGTCAAATTTTCTATTCAATTCTGGTTTTTTCGTCAAGGGTGCTTGAAAGTGCTCTATTCCACTGAATGATCATATTTTCCCCTGTAACAAAATACTCAGTTTTGCTGGCTAGGTAACCCTTGGGTTCATTCCAAGCTCTTTTGCCCTCTGGAATGTCATATTCCATGCCCTTCAATCCCTCAGTGTAGAAGCTGCCAGGTCCTGGGCTATTCTGATTGTGTTTCCACAATATTGAAATTGTTTCTTCCTGTCTGCTTGTAGTATTTTCTCCCTGATCTGGGGATTCTGGAATCTGGCTATAATATTCCTGGGAGTTTTCTTTTTGGGATCTTTTTTCAGGAGGTGATGTGTGGATTCTTTCAACCTCTATTTTGCCCTCTGGATCTAAAACATCAGGGCAATTTTCCTTGAGAATTTCTTGAAGGGTGATTTCTAGGTTCTTTCTTTGATCATGGCTTTCGGGTAGCCCAATAATTTTTAAATTGTCTCCCCTGGATCTATTTTCCAGCTCAGTGGTTTTTCCCATGAGATATTTCACATTGCCTTCTAATCTTTCATTTGTTTGGATCTGCTTAACAGCATCTTGATTTCTCATAAAGTCATTAGCTTCCATTTGCTCCAGTCTAACTCTGAAGGAATGAATCTCTTCAGTGAGCTTTTGAGATTCTTTTTCCATCTGGCAAATTTGACTTTTTAAGGCATTCTTCCCCTCATTGCCCTTTTGGGCCTCCTCTGCCATTTGAGTCAGTCTATTTTTTAAGGTGTTGTTTTCCTCAGTCGGGCTGTTGACCCTCATTTCATACTTTTCCTGCATCTTTCTCATTTCTCTTTCCAATTTTTCCTCCACTTCTCTTATTTGATTTTTAAAGTCCTTCTTAAGGTCCTCTATGGCCTGCAACCTGCTCATGTTTTCTCCTGGGGCTTTTGGAGCAGGATTTCTGACCTCACAGTCCTCTTCCCGCTCCATGCTTCAACCCTCCTTGCCCCCAAAGTAGGAGTCTAGGGTTGCATTTTTCTGTTTAATTTATTTCCTTTACCTTGGCATGTTGCCACTTAATTACTTGACTTTTGGGCTTGTTGCCATACTATGGCTTTGCGGCCAGATAGGGGAATCTTCATCCTGAACGTGTCGAGGGGCAACTTCCATTCCTGCCAAGCTGTAAACCCACCCACGACCACCACCCCAGATCACAATCCAGATCAAGGGAGGTTAAAGCAAGAGCGATTACTCCACAAGACTGATCGCTGGATCTCCCTACAGTTCCCAGGCTAGGAGCTGCTGCCTCTGAAAACTACAAAATGGTGTGTCTCCTCAGCGTCTTCTAGCCCCCAGGGGAGGAAGCCGACATTTTCCCCAAATACTGGTCCCAAAGTCCATAGGGCACTAACCTCTCACTTTGTCCTAGTCATGTCTATGTTGATAATTCTGGAATCACCACAGCTGCTGGTGTTCTAGGGTCCCTCCAGCCGGCTGCTAGTCTGGCCACCCTGCCGCTAAAACTGCTACTCAGGCCGACCTGTGCTCTGCTCCCCGTGCACTTCACCCTGCACTGCCAGCTCCCAGAGCACTGCCTGCTCCCAGAGCGCTGTGCTGGTCCTTCCTGCAGGGCTGCTGGGCTGTCCTCAGCGGGAGGTTAGCTTCTCTGTGTAGTTCTGTGGGTGCTGGGGCTCCTGAAGTTGTTCAGAGTCCTCTTTTACATAGTTTGGGGAAATCCGGGGGCAGAGTGGCTTGGACACGCTGTTTCTACTCCACCATTTTGGTTCCACCCCATAAACTTGTGTTTTTATAGAAATAGATATAAATATACACATATACACAATATAAACATAAATATATGCTTATGTAGGGCAGTAAGGTAGTGTGGTGGATAGAGTGCCAGGCCTGGAGTTAGGAAGATTCGTCTTCCCAAATTCAGATCTGACCTCAGACACTTACTAGTTGCCTGACTCTGGGCAAGAAACCTAACCCAGTTTGCCTCAGTTCCTTACCTATAAAATAAGCTGGAGGGGACATGAGAGTTAATGACATAATTTCATGAACTGTTCAAAGCTTCTGAGCTTGTTAGCAAGGACTAGTATTTATAGAAACACATTTTCCAAATCTAAGATAGTGTAGCTGTTTATAGAGGCCCATAAGAACCTTGTAGCAGATTTAGAGGTGCATCCATATAACCTGGAAAGACATATCCTAAAACTATTCTATTAATAATAATTTATATAGGATTTTAAGGTTTGCAGAACACTTTGTAGCTAGAATGTACCAAAAGTCTTTCTTGTAGCTTTAAGCCAATGAGACTTTTGGAAGATACCATATCGTCTCATTATATCTTTATAACAACATTTGGATGCAGATACTATTACTATCCCGATTTTTCTACCATTAAGCCATCCAGAGAGAGGATTTTCTTATTTCAAGAGTTGGTAGCGGGCCAGATGCCCTAGGATTCCTAACAGAAGTATATTCAGAAGTCAATATATTTGTGCTCGCTGAACTTATGTCTGAGAGTTGGTTTCCATCCTTATAGATGGAGATATTCTCAATACTTTGCTACTTAAAGAAGGAAGAAGATTGCCAACAAATTTTCTTCAGCTAAAAGACTAAAGCTACATTGCTGACACCTGAAAAAGACCAAGGTCACCCACTGAATCCTGGGCTTTGGGGGAGAAGGAACTTATTTTTATACTCTAATGCGTATAAAAGGTAGTCCTGAGAATGCCAAGTCCAGTTCCCTTTTGAGGTCTAACCTGATAAAGCATTTGAATGAATTCTCTGTTTTTATATCTGATTATAGGGTACCATGAACCCTTTGTATGTTTTGCATTTTTATGGAGTTAAAGTTTGCCACATACATAATTTGCATATATTAAGTACCTATAACTGAACAAGAAATAATTTTAACTTATATTTGGGGAAACTGACAGAAGATATGTTTTGAGTTCATTAGAGATTGTTGTAGAGCAATTCAGGGGGAAGCAATGAGCCAAAGGAAAAAAAAAGTAACCCTCATTTTTTTTTTTAGAATATAGAATTTGTTTTTAGTTTTCAACATTCATTTCCACAAGATTTTGAGTTCCAAGTTTTCTCACCATTTCTCCCCTACGCCCCACCCCAAGATGACAAGCATACTGATTACACCTTCCCCCAGTCTATCTTTTATATTGCCCCAATTCTCCTTTAGCCCCTTCCCTCTTACTTTCTCATAGGGCAAGATGAATTTCTATACTCCACTGACTGTATATCTTATTTCCCAGTTGCATGTAAAAACAATTTTTGACATTCAACATTTAAAATCTTGAGTTCCAGATTCTCTCTCTTCTTTCCTTCTCACCCACCCCTACTAAGTAGACAATCAATTCAATATAGACTGCACATGTGTAGTTTATGTAAAACATTTCCATAGTAGTCATATTGTGAAAGACTTACTATATTTCCCTCTGTCCTATCCTGTCCCCCATTTAGTCTATATTCTTCTTTGACCCTGTCCTTTTTCAAAAGTGTTTGCTTCTGAATACCCTTTCCCTCAATCTTCCCTCCCTTCTATCATCCCCTCCTCTTATCCCCTTCCTTCCTACTTTCCTATAGGGTAAGATATCCAATTGAGTGTGTATGTTATTCCCTCCTTAAGTGAAATCCCATGAGAATAAGGTTGACTCATTCCCTTTCACTTCCCTGCTCTTCTCCATTGTAACATTTTTCTCTTTCCTTTTTAATGTGAGATATTTTACCCTATTCTGTGTCTCCCTTTCTCCTTCTCCCAATATTTTCCTCTCTCACCTCTTAATTTTTTTAAAGCAATTGGGGTTAAGTAATTTGCTCAAGGTTACATGGCTAGTCATTATTTGTGTGTGGGTGATCATTTTCTGAGGCCAGATTCGATCTTGGGTCATCCCAATTCCAAGGCCGGCACTCTTACTCACTGCGCCACCTAGCCGCCCCGTCTCACCTCTTAATTTTATATTTTAGATATCATCACTTCATATTCAACTCATGCTGTGCCCTCTGTCTATATATACATATACACACACATATAATACACAGTTATACATACACACATATATGCACACATATACACATACATATACGCATATATAAATACACATACATAAACATACATACATACATAAGTGTGTATGTATTCCCTTCAACTATCCTAATACTGAGAAAAATCTCATGTGTTCCAAATACTGTCTTTCCATGCAGGAATGCAAGAGTTCAACTTTCATAAGTTCCTTATGATTTCTCTTTCCTGTTTACCTTGTCATGCTTCTTGTATTTGAAAGTCTAATTTTCTGTTCAGCTCTGGTCTTTTTATCAAGAATGTGTGAAAATCCTCTATTTCATTGAATATCCATATTTTACTCTGAAGTATTATACTCAGTTTTTTTTGGCAAGGTGATTATTGATTTTAATCCTAGCTCCTTTGACCTCCAGAATATCATATTCCAAGTCCTTTGATCCCTTTAATGTAGAAACTGCTAGATCTTGTGTTAACCTGATTGCATTTCCACAATACTCAAATTGTTTCTTCTTGACTGCTTGTAATATTTTCTCCTTGAACTGGGAGACCTATAATTTGGCTATAATATTCCTAAGAGTTTTCTTTTGGGGATCTTTTTCAAGAGGCAACTGGTGGATTCTTTTAATTTCTGTTGCCCTCTGGTTCTAGAAAATCAGAGTAGTTTTCCTTGGTAATTTCTTGAAAGATGATTTCTAGGCTCTTTTTTTGGTCATGGCTCTCAGGCAGACCATTGATTTTCAAATTATCTCTTATGGATCTGTTTTCCAGGTAAATTGTTTTTCCAATGAGATATTTTATATTACCTTCTATTGTTTCATTCTTTTACATCTGTTTTATAATATCTTGATTTCACATTAAGACATTAGCTTCCATTTGCTTCATTCTAATTCTGAAGGAATTATTTTCTTCAGAGAGCTTTTGGACTTCTTTTTCTATTTAGCCAAATCTGCTTTTAAGGGCATTCTTCTCATTGGCTTTTTGGACCTCTTTTGCCATTTGAGTTAGTCTATTTTTAAGGTGTTATTTTCTTCAATATTTTGGGGGGGGTCTCCTTTAAAAAGCTCTTGCCTTGTTTTTCATGATTTTATTGCATCAATCTCATTTCCCAAATTTTCCCCTACTTCTCTTACTTGATTTTCAAAATCCTTTTTTAGCTCCTCTCTGGCCTGCAACCAATTCATATTTTTCTTGGAGGCTTTTGATACAGGGGTTTTAACTTTGTTGTTTTCTTCTGCTTCTATGTCTTGGTCTTTTTTGTCACCAAAGATTCTATAGTTGGATTTCTTTTTCCTCTGTTTGCTCATTTTCCCAAACAATTACTTGACTTTTGAGCTCTTTGCCACAGTAGAACTTTGCTTCCAGAGTGGAGAGTGCTGTGTCGCAAATTTCTGGTGTGTTCTGCAGCTGTTATCAGAGCTACTTCTAGGCACCTGCCTCAGAACCATGAGGAGTACTCCTCTCCACAGCCTATACAAACTCTGCCATATCAGCACTCCTTTTCACCCCAAGACTGCTACCTGAGACTGCAACCCAGATCTAAGTAAGGCAAAGCAAAAGTATCCTACCTCAGTGCCAGGAAAGAGATTCCTGCAATTGCCCTCTGATCAGCCACTTGGTACCCCCTACATTTCATGGGTCTGGAGCTCTGGAAGTATCCACTGCTGATGCTGCTGATGCTGCTGTTACCACCGCTGCTTCTGCCACCTCTGAGGGCAGGGACCATACTATGTTTTTCTCTCACCCAGGTCCAACAGAGTTTCCCCACTGATCTTTGTTTTTCTCTTTGGCATTTGTTGGTTGAAAAACCTGTCAACCGATAAAGCTGTCAGTGATTTAATCCCTTTAGATCTACTTTGTCCTTATTTGTGATGGCATGACAGGACTGCACTCTCACTCTGCTCCCAGCCTGGTGTGATAGACCCTTCTTGTTGGCCTGCCAGGCTTCCTTCAACTGGAGGTATTTCAGTCTGTCATTTTGTGGGTTCTATAGTTCTAAAATTTATTTAGAGTCATTTTTTTACAGGTATTAGAAGTAATTGGCGGATGAGCTCAAGCAAGTTCCTGCTTTTACTCCTGCATCTTGGCCAAAAGTGACCCTCTTGATACCCAATATGTGTGAACTCAAGGATCAGAAACAATTTGACTGAACCCTGAATATTTGAAGTCCCTGGTACACTATTTTTACAATTTTTGATTTGAATATTATTTTATTTTTCCCCAATTATATATCAAGAAAAATGTTAGTGTACATTTTTATAAGATTTTGAGTTTCAAAATTTTTGCCTTTCCTTCCTCCCCTCTTCTGAAAATGGTAGAAAGTTTGATATAGTTTATACATATGTTATCATGTAAAACATATTCCCATATTCATCACAGTTGTGGAAAAAGAAATGGATCAAATGGGAAAAAAGCACAAGAAAGAATAAATTAAGTGGGAAATTTAGGCTTCAATCTGCATCCAGTGTTCATCAATTTTTTATCTGGATGTGGATGGAATTTTCCTTCATGAGTCCTTTGTACTTATTTTTGGTCATTGTGTTACTGAGAAGACCTGAGTCATTCATAGTTGATTATTGCACAAAGTTGCTGATATTGTGTACAATGATTTCCTGGTTCTGGTCAATTCACTTTGCATCAGTTTGTACAAGTCTTTCCATGTCTTTCTGAAATATGCTTTTTCTTCATTTTTTTATTGCTCAATAGTATTACATTACATTCATATACCACAACTTGTTCAGCCATTCCCCAATAGACAGACATCCCCCCAGTTTCTTATATTTGGCACCACAAATAGGGCTGCTATAAATAATTTTACACATGTTGATCATTTACACTTTTATTGTGATCTCTTTGACATACAGATCCAAAAGTTATAATACTAGCTCGTAAGCATATGCAGTTTGGCTGCCCTTCCAAATTGGTCTCCAAAATGGTTGGATCAGTTCACATCTCTACCAACAGTGCATTAATGTCCTAATTTTCCTACATTCTCTCAAACAGTTATGATTTCCCCTTTTTTGTCATATTTGCCAATCTGATTCATATGAGGTGTTATTTCAGAGTTGTTTTAATTTCCATTTCTCTAATCAAAAGTAATTTAGAGCATTACTTCTTATGTTTATAGGTAGTTTTGATTTCTTCATCTGAAAACTAGCTATTCATAACCTTTGACTATTTTATAAATTGCGGAATGGCTTGTATTCTCATATATTGGACTCAGTTCTCTATATATTTGAGAAATAAGACCTGATCAGAGACACTTGCTGTAAAGGTTGTTTCCCAGCTTTCTGCTTTCCTTCTAAATTTAACTTCATGGTTTTCTTTGTACAAAAGCTTTTCAATTCAATACTATCAAAATTATCTATTCCCCATTTTGTAATACTCTCTATTTCTTGTTTAGTCCTGAATTTTAACTTTCCCCATAGATCTGACAGGTAGACTATTGTTTGCTCTTTTAATTTGATCACTTCATTGTCTTTGGCACTTTTTGGCAAGATGTAGTTAGTTTCATTTCTTGTCTCTTTTTATCCATTTTTGCTTTTACTTTATCTAAGATTGGGATTTCTACCTCTGCCTTTTTTTTTTTACTTAAGCAGAAGTAAAGAATTCTGTTCCAGCTTCTTAACTTTACTCTATGTGTGTCTTTCTGCTTCAAGTGTGTTTCTTGTAAGCAAAATCTTGGAGGATCCTGGTTTTTATTCCCCTGTGCTATCTACTTCCATTTTATGGGAAAGTGAATCACATTCACATTCACAGTTATGATTACTACCTGTATCTTTCCCTTCATCTTAGTCTTACTCTAGTTGTCTTCTCTCTTCTTTCACCCTTTTCCTCCTCACCATTGTCTTCTGTCTACTCCTCCTCCCCTGGTCTGCCCTCCCTTCTGCCATTCCCCACTGCACTCACTTTAATTAATCTCCTCCTTTCCTATTTTCCTTTTTAGTAAGATAGATTTCTACATTCAACTGGCTGTGTATATTATTCCCTTTTTGAGCACATATTTATGATATTAAGGCTCAAACAATGCCCAGCACTTATCCTCCCATATTCTCTTCCTCTGTTATTGGTGTTTCTCACCACTTCAGGTGAGGAAAGATACCCCATTCTACCTTTCCCTTCCTTCTGCACTCATTGTACTTCTCTTCCCCATCACTTAATTTGTTTTATGTCATTCCCTCAAATTCACCTAATATCCATACCTTCTTTCTATGTATATTCCTCCTATATATATATGGCTAGTGATATCATTTTAAGTAATTACAAACATCTTCCCATGCAGTGACAAAAATGCTTTAATTTTAAAATATTTATTTTCTATTGAATCTCTTTTGTTTTCACTTTTTTCCTGTTTATGCTTCCCATGATTCTTGTTACCAGAGGTCAAATTTTTGGTTCAGTTCTGGTATTCTCCTTATAAAAGTTTTAAATTCTTCTATTTAATTGAATAGCCATTTTTTTCCTTAATGTTTTATGCTTAATTTTGTTATTGTAAGTTATTCTTTGTTGTAATCCTAGATCTTTTGGCTGAAAGAATATCATATTCCACGACATTCATTGTTTTACTATTGCAGCTGCCAAGTCCTGTATAATCTCATTATGACTCCCCTATATTTGAATGGTTTCTTTCTAGGCAGTTGTGGTATTTTTTCCTTGACCTGTGGTTCTGAAATTTTGCTATGATGTTCCTTGGGTTTTATATTTTGCGATCTCTTTCCTGAGGTGATCAGTGGATTTTTCAATGTCTATTTTGCCCTCTGGTTCCAGGATATGAAGGAAGTTTTCCTTGATTTCAATTTCTTTAAAGATGCTGTCCAGATCCTCCTTTGGATTATGGCTCTCAGGCAGTCCCATGATTCTGATGTTATCTCTCCTGGGTCTATTTTCCAGGTCAGTTTTTTTTTTTTCATGAGGTATTTTACATTTATATATATATATTTTCATTCCTTTGAATTTATTGGATTGATTCATGATGTCTCATAAAGTCATTAGTTTACACTTGCCCAATTCTAACTTTTAAATTGTTGTTTTCCTCAATTAGCCTTTATACTTTCTTTTCCATTTGGCCAATTGCAGTATTTAAGGAGTTCTTTTTTTTTAGTGGGTTTTACTATCTATAATGGATTTTACTATCTATTTTTCCATTTGGCCAATTCTGCTTTTTCAGCAGCTTTCCAAACTCTTGACTCTTTTCTTTTTCATAATCCCATTTCATCATTCTTATTTCTTTTTTGTAAATACTTTTTCTTTATTTTTTGCTCTCATTTTTTTTTTGTGATTTTTCCTCTATGTCCCATAGTTTTAAAGCTCCATGAATTCTTTCTGAGATTGAGACCATTTCCCATTTTTCTTTTGGTTTTGCCCATAGGTGTTTCCTTTTCTGAGTTTGTATCTTGGTATTCCCTGATACAATAATAACTATTTATGATCAGAAACATTTTTGTTGGTTTTTTCTCATATTTTTTGGGGAATCCTTTTTTCCTTTCATTTAAATTTGATCTTGGCTGCCAGGGTTGAAGGGGCGAAGACTCTGATTTCTTGTGCAAGTGACTGCAGTCCCTGGTTGTTTGGCTCATGCTGCACTGATATTCCCTGAGGCCCACAGGGCACTCTCACGTCCGGTGCTATGCTGAGGAGTTGGGGTGTGGATTCCGTGGTCCTGTTGGAAGCAGTAGAGGTCTGGCAGCTTACCTGGTGTTGAGCTGTAGTACTAGTGCTGGTGTCTGCATTGTGTTGAAGTCCTCTGGGGATTTTCTGCACTTCCCTGCGTCTACATTGAAGCATGTGTTGGTTTGGCCAGAAGGGTGCCTGTTTGTCCTGGGCTGTGCTGAAGTACAGTGATCTGTATCTGCAGAATTCCTGTTTTCCTGAAACTATGTTGAAGCACATGGAGGTCTCTAGCTGCTGGAGGATGCCTGCCTTCTTGGAGCCTCACTGAAGCATGTGGAGGTCCTTCCACTGAACCATGCCTGTCTGCCCAGAGCTGCCCTGAAGCATGTAGCAGCCCTGCCATTGGCAGGTGCCTGTTTGCCTGGGGCTATGCTGAAGCAGATGGCGGTTCTCCACACTTGGGGGGTTGTGGTATTTGCATTTGCCTTCTCCCCAACACTGGGGCTCAGGATCCCCCACTGGTTTCCTAAGGTGGGAAATGTTGCTGGCTTGCTGGGATGCTTCCTGTCCTGGACTGCACACCCCTTTTCCTAAGTAAGATGGACATTTCTTACTGAACCCCCAAATTGCCTGGACTAAAAGAACTCTCCACCTTGCCTTTCTGCTGGCTCCTCTCTTCCAGGATTTTTTCTGCGGCACTATTTTATGGTTGTCCAGAAGGGAATATGGAAAAGCTAGAGTGATTTACTGCTTACTCAGTTATCTTGGCTCCTGGAGAACTGATCATTCTTGACCATACTATGTCCAAGAATCAGAAGCATAACAAGAGTGCTTTTATTTAAATATAAAACTAACCAGACATTGTTAGAATTGCTGGATAATTCTCTCACATTATAACAAATGTTTTGTAACAAAAGGAAAGATTTCAAAGTACCAATTTACCTGCTTATTTGAAGTAATATTTGATATAACAAATTTCTAGAATAAAATTGTAGATTTTTTTAAAAAAAAGACTCTGTTATTATAAGATTTTGACCCGAACCACCAAATTCCACAAAGTATTGTGCATTTTATCAAGAAGTAAGTTAGTAAAATATGTTTATAGAGGAAATAAAAAACAAACTCAACAAAAAATATGAAGCTCATGTTGATAATAATTAACTCAAATCTCTAGAGTCCTTTTTCAATTTAAAACTTACATAGTAACTTAGAAGTCAAGAAAGGTAGCACAAATATACAAATTAATATAAGCAAACATACCTTTTTAAATATGATTCTATAACAATGTTTACCTATTTCTTATTAGAATCTTGAGAAAAGAACTTAGAAAGGAACAAATTACAGAATTTATGGCATACACAGCATAAATAATTAACATAATAAAAAAGAACTGGAATCCATTGTGGCAAGTCTCTCCAAAGAAGTGGGAAAAAAAAGAGAACAATCAATTGGAAATACAAAATATTGAAACGAAGGACAACCTAGGTCAACAAATGCTAAAAGCAGCATGTTAAAAGTATCCATATTCAAGTCAATTCAAGTAAAAACTGCATGCTTTAAGTATTTCCCAGGTGCCCAGCACTGGGTTAATTAAATGCTAGGGATATAGTTGAAGGCAAAAATAGTCTCTGCCCTGAAGGACACTCTAATAATGGAAACATCAGACAAATAACTATTCACAAATAAGGTACACACAGGGTTTATAAGAGGTTATCTAAGAGGGAAGGTATTGGAAGTGATGGGGCCTGGGAGAGGATTCCTGCAGAAAGGTGGGTTTGAGCTGAGTTGAAAGAAGTCAAGAAACCTATGAAACAAAGCTCAAGAGTAAGGAAATTTAAGGCATGGAAGGAGCAATGAAGAACATGTTGCTGCAATTCTATGCTCTCTTGTGAATCCAAATGCTTCTGTGTTTAAACAGTTGTTAGTTCAATTCCCTTGGTCTTGCAATTTATTTAAAGAGCTTTGTAATGTCTTTGATGTTTAGGCACTCATTATCCCTTATAGTTTTATAATATTTCCTATTTATTATCTGTTTTATTTTTTAGGTTTTTAACTGAATTTTTGCCTCTTGAGATCTTTAGTGTTCTTAGACTTTTCCCCTAAATTACCATGTCACTTATTTTCTGACTGCTCAAACTTTGATATTGTGTTTATCCCAATTCATAATAATTTCAAGTTTTTCTTCTTTTCTGAATTCCTCATATTTATCGTTTATCATTGTAGAATAATAGTACATTGCATTATTTATGCAATTAGTTCATGAACCCCTCTTATTCACTCCAAAGGGAAACATCTGTCTTGTTTCCCATTCTTTGGAGATAAAGCATTTTAAAACCTGTGTTTGAGAATAGTGAATGAAAGAAAAGAGCTAGGATTTTTATTTTTTTAAATTCTTGTGGCTTTGATTCCATAACTCCACCTCTTGGTGAATGTAAACTACTCAAGAATATTGATAAGAGAAATATAAATGGAGATAACAGAGAGTTTGGGAATTTCATGATCTCAGCAACTGTGAATTCAACCATCATTTCAGTGATGATGACATTATAGTCTATTATCTCTTTCTCTTGGGCTTCTATCCACCTGCCTAGATGTCCCATTGGCATATCAAATTTAGCTTTTGCCAGAGACAACCCTTGATCACTTATCCTAAACATGTTCTGCCTCAAAACTGCCCATTTTCATCAAAGGTACTGCCATTCTTCCATCTAAGCTTGCAAACTCAGAATCATCCTCTTCTCTTCATTCTCCTCTCCCCACATTCAATAGCTAACTTTTGTTAATGCCACATCCTGTATATCTTTTGCACATATCTCTCTTTTCCTACCCATTACACAATCAACCACATTAGTCCAGAACTTCATCACCTCTTGCCTAACCCATTTTTAAAGCCTCTTCATTCATTTCCCTGCTTCAAGTCTATCCCCTTTCTAATCCATGCTCATACAGCTACCAAATTGAAATATCTAAAGCACGGGTCTACCTATGTAACTCTTATACTAAATAAACCACAGCGACTCACCATTATGCTGAGAATAAAATAAAACTCTTCTGTTTGGCCATTAAAACTATTCAGAGCCTGGCTCCAATATTAAGGCTGGTTATACATTATTCCATCTTATGGATACTTAGATACTTAATGCTCTAAGGAAACTGCACTGCTCTCTGTTTCCTGTGAATGATGCTCTACTGGGGCAACCAGGTGGCACAGTGAATAGAGCACTGGTTCTGGAGTCAGCAGGACCTGACTTCAAATCTGACCTTAGACACTTAACACTCACTAGCCATGTGACCATGGGCAAGTCACTTAACCCAAGTTGCCCTGCCTCCCCCCCTCCAAAAAGCAAAAAAAAAAATTATACTCTACCAGCAGTGGGAAACCTGTGACCTTGAAGCCACATGTAGCCCTCTAGGTCCTCAAGTTCACCCTTATGAATGAATCCAAAATTCATAGAACAAATCCTTTTATTAAGGAGATTTGTTCTGTGAGTTCAGATTCAGGCAAAGGGCCATATTTGAGGACCTAGAGAGCCACAGGTTCCCCATCCCTGCTCTATTTTGTACCTACATACCTTTGTCAGTTCTATCCCATAACTGTAATGATGAAATATATTTACAATCTCTCTCTCTCTCTCTCTCTCTCTCTCTCTCTCTCTCTTCCTCCCCATATGTATTCCCCTAGTGTAACATAAGCTCCTTGAAATAATTTTCGTATCCTTAATCACTATGTCTAGCACAGTTCTTATCTCATAGTAAGTAATGAATTGAAATAACAGATGCATATGTTGGGATTGACCTTAAATATGCTTTTTTTTCCTGATGAAGGTTTTTTGACCATTTTTAAAAGGCAGAGTGAAAAATGAATGTTATGATATTAAAACATAAATAAATTAAAAAGATAAATATGACAGATATTGTGTAAAATATTAGAAATGCAAGGTTGAAATAAGACGTAATCCTTGACTTTGGGAAATTTAATGTGTCATGCCATAATGTAGCTAATAGCATCATTATTAGCCCACAACAACTTGTATTCTTTCTTCTGTAAATTCCATAGAAAGGTAGGGTTTCACTTCACAATTAAACATCAAGGGAATATAGTACTCAATTCACTCACCATGTGGTGCTAAACTCAAGCCTAGTCCAGTGGACCCATTAAGTTCTCCCTGACACATATGCATGCAGATGATAATTACTTACAGAAACTGTATACACAGCACACAGCGCAGTCTGACCACCTTTCTCCTATTATATGTCTCTGGATGTTAAGGCAGCTAGGTAGCACAATGGATAGAGCGCTAGGAGAGGATTCCTGACCTGAAGTCAGGAAGAACTGAGTTTAAATATAGCCTCAGATACTTACTAGTTATGTGACCCTGAGCAAATCACTTAACCTCTGCATGCCTCAGTTCCTTCAACCATAAAATGAAGATAATAATAATACTTACCTCTCAGGGTTTCTGAGAAGATCAGATGACATAAAATTTTAATACACTATGTACCTGAAACATAGTAGACACTTAATAAATGCTTCTTTCTTTCCTTCCTACCTTCTATTCCCTCTGTCCCTTCCTCTCTCCCCTCTTTCCTCCTTTCCTTTATCCCTTTATTTCTCCCTGACTTCTTATCTCTCTTTCCCTCCCCCCTTCCTTCCTGCCTTCCTTCCTGCCTTTCTTCATAAAATTGTGGGACAAGAAAAAAAAATCCTTGGGAGTAGAAACCTCAAAAGTATATTGATTCTAGTCTAAAAGCTTATTGAAAAAATATTTCTCACAATTATAAAAATAGTACAATCTATAGGACTAGAACCCCAATCTCAGCAGCTGCAGAATCTTTGCACTCAGACTCAACCTTTAACCCTCAACAATATTCTATATCTACTTAATTTGTTCAATATAAATGAGAATGGGGAAAGGTAAGCCCAAGATGTCTTACACGGAGCCCTACACAATCATGTCCAAGGGCTTCCTTCTCAATTTGTAGTTTGTTAAAAGGGGTTCATTGTTGGTGAACCAGGACACACTGTGAATATTGGACTGGAAGAGTAAAAGCCAAGGGGAAAATGATCATAGCCCTAGGGTTGGAATGGTTTTGAGACTCGATTTTTCAACTTCTGGGTGTTTTAGAAACTCCCCCAGTTTGACACTCAGTCTTGATTCACATGTCTGTATACTGGTCACCGATAGGCTGCTCTGATTTCTTTTACCATCTCAACTGCCTCCTGCTGTATGCCAGTGTCAGTAAGCAGTAACTACTGTCATCTTTTTGTCCTTGCCCCCTTTTAAGTTCTATGTTTCATATATGTATCTCTCTGCCTGTCTCTATCTCTCTCTTCTCTCTATTTCTCTCCATCCATCCATCCATCCATCATCTATCATCTATCTATCTATCTATCTATCTATCTATCTATCTATCTATCTGTCTGTCTGTCTGTCTATATTTCTAATCAAATCATCAATACTTTTTTTTGCCAGTCCACTGAATGAAATACACCAGGAAGTCCTGCCCATGGGAAAAAAATGAAAGGAAAGAAAAACCATTTCTGAACATCCACATACAGATTTTACTTGTCTCCTATCAGGAGGCTTCTTGTCCTACACATATTCCCCAAATACTTGTTAGAAAGAGGAATTCAGAAGTACTCTCTGCCAGTCTCCTCTCTCTTTGCCTTCAAATTACCATCACCCCTAGCTCTGAGGTACAATAACTCAGAACATATAAGGGGGAAGAAAGCACTGAGTACAAAATCAATGTAATATAACAATAGTCTGGTTCACAGAGTATTTCTGATGACATCTCCCATGAGGAGATATGGTGAGCCTGCTATGGGGAGAGTTGTAATGATGTAGAATGAATATGCCTTGAAGAGATGAGTTTACTAACTATATTGGTTTGTTAACAATATGATTAGGAGACATCTCTTTCAATTACCTGCCCAACCAGAACTGGGGACATCTTCAAAAAGGCCTCATGTAACTGCTGCTTAAGTTTTCTGTTTTCTTTTGTTTGTTGTTTTTGTTGCCTATTTTCTCTTTGGCTACACTCTTGGTCTCTTGGTATAGACCTTGTGAATTCTTCTGCTCATGGCGTCTAGTGAGACATATTCCTGTAAAGTGAGGAGTGTTGGGGACTTTTCCCAGTCAAGGCCTTAAGAAATAAGCTTCAGAGGGAGGGAGCCAAGATGGCAGAAAGGAAGCATGAACTTTTCTTAGCTCCTCGATGAATTCCATCACTACACTTTACAAAGTGAATCTGAACAGATTTTAGAGTGACAGAACCAACTGGGGTATGGAGTGTGGCAGATTCCCCAGTTTGGAAAAGTGCCTATGTAGGTCTAGGCAGGGGGAGCGTGAAATAAGTGGGGGCTACACCAGTGCAGACCTGAGAGCAGACTACAGGGGTGAAACAAGGATGTCCACTATCAACCCTCTTATTCAGTCTGATACTAGAAATGTTAATAGTAGGAATTAGAGGAGATAAAGAAATCAAAGGAATCAAATTAGGCAAAGAAGAGATGAAGGTATCACTCTGCAGATGATATAATTAGAGAATCCTAGAGAATCAAGTAAAAAACATCTTGAGACAATAAATAAAGTTGGCAAATTTGCAGGATATAAAATAAACCCACATAAATCCTTGGCATTCCTATATATATATATATATTCCTATATATTTCTAACAACATATAACAGCAAGATATAGAAAGAGAAATCCCATTTAAAATTATTGTAGACATTATAAAATATTTGGGAATCTACCTGCCAAAACAAACTCAGGATGTATATGAACACAACTACAAAACACATTTCACAGAAGTAAAGTCACATCTAACTAATTGCAAAGACATCAATTGCTCATGGCTATGTCCAGCTAATATAATAAAAATGACAATTTTACCTAAATTAAATTTATTACATATTTAGTGCCATACCAATCAATCCACCAAAAAAATTACCTTACAGAGCTAGAAAAAAGAGTAACAAAATTAATTGGGAAGAACAAAAAGTACGAATATTAAGGGAATTAATGCAAAGACATGCTAAGGAAGGTGGCCTAGCCATAACAGATTTTAATCTGTATTATAAAACAGCAGTCATCAAAACTACTTGGTACTGGCTGGGGAATAGAGTAGTGGATCAATCAAATAGATTGGGTTTACAAAATTCAGCAGACAATGACTATAGTAATCTACTGTTTGAGAAACCCAAAGATTCCAGTTTGGGGGATAAGAACTTACTATTTGACAAAAACTGCTGGGAAAATTGGAATACAGTATGGCAGAAACTGGGCATAGATCATTATCTAACACCATATACCAAAATCAAGTCTAAATGGGTGCATGATCTAGGTATAAAGGCTGATAGTGTAAGCAAGCTGGGAAAGCAAGGAATAGTTTACCTGTCAGATTTATGGAGAGGGGAAGACTTTAGGACCAAACAAGAATTAGAGAGCATTATAAAATGCAAAATGGATAATTTTGATTACATTAAACAGAAAAGCTTCTGTACAAACAAAGCCAATGTAACTAAGATCAAAAGGGAGGTGGGAAATTGGGAAAGAATTTTTACAACCTATGTCTCTGATAAAGACTCATTTCTAAAATTTACAGAGAAATGATTAAAATCTATATGAATACAAGTCATTCCCCAATTGATAAATGGTCAAAGGATGTGAACAGGCAGTTTTCAGAGATAGAAATTACAGATATCTCTAAGCATATGAAAAAAATGCTCTAAATCACTATTGATTATAGAAATGCAAATTAAAATAACTCTGAGGTACCACATCTCACCTGTCAGATTGTTTAAGATGATAAAACAGGAAAATCATAAATACTGGAGAGGATGTGGAAAAATGGGAACACTAATGCATTGTTGGTGGAGTTGTGTACTGATTCACACATTCTGGAGAGCAATCTGGAACTACGCCCAAAGGGCTATAAATAATTGCATACCCTTTCACTCAGTAATACCACTACCCCAAAGAGATCATCAAAGTGGAAAGAAGACCCATATGTACAGAAATATTTATTGTAGCTCTTTTTATGGTGGCAAATAATAGGAAATTAAGGGGATGCGCATCAATTGGGGAATGACTAAACAAATTGTTGTATATGATTGTAATGGAATACTATTGTGCTATAAGAAATGAGGAGCAAACATACTTCATTTTTACTTGGAGAGACTTATGCAAACTGATTCAGAGTGAGAAGAGCAGAACCAGGAGAAATCTGTACACAATTACAGACACAGCGTATGTTTGATGACCAACTTTGGTGGACTGTACTCTTTTCAGCAATGCTAGGTTATAAAGACAACTCCAAAGACTAATGATGGAACAGATGTCTACATTCAGAGAAGATAGAAAGAACTAGAAAGAACAGAGTTTGAATGCAGACTGAAGCAAACTACCTGCACTCTTTCTTTTTCCTGTTTGGTTTTGTTTCTTCTTTCCCTTTGTTCATTCCATTGGTTACAATCCATCTTTAGAACCTGACTAATGCCTAATGTGAAAGTATTTGCAGATCCTGTATTTGATTGCATGCTGCCATTGGCGGTGGGGAGTAGAGGGAGAGGGAGAAAACTTGAAACTCAAGGGATTGTGGAACTGATTCTTGTAAAGTAAAAGTAAACAAACAAGTTAATAAAGAGGAAAAAAAGAAATTAGCCACAGTTTATGGACTCTGCATTTTGTCTTTTCCCTTCTATGTGAAATGATTGGAGATTCTGGTCTTGTGAGTTTCAAACAGTCCAGAAGGTACCCTGACATCTGGGTATACTTGGGTCATGATATTTTAGGCAGCTCAGCATAGGATCCCTGATGAGCAAGTAATGACCTTATAATACAGTTCAACAATATCTGAGATGAGGACTCACCTAGCCATTATGTGAAATCTTGATGTAAACTTAGTGGTACCACAATATTTTATAAAAATGGCTAAGAATATGCTCCCAAAAATGTTGGGAGGATGTGTTTTTGGATTTGTCTTTGCCCTATAGTCAAAGGAAATATTCCTTTGTAAAAATATAATTGATGTTAAATATTTATATGAAACTGGGACACTAGCCACTGGCACTCAATGTGAGGGACACAACCAGTAAAGGCTTGAGCAAATGCTATGAGAAATATGAACAACACCTCAAACCCTTTAGGTTTTCCTAGAACCCTGAGAATAAGATGGATAATCATGACTCTGGAAAAGCTAAGTCTTCACATGAACAAACACTAATTAAGCATCTATTATTATACAACATTTTGTGGCAGAGGGTGTGTGTGTGTATCTATCTCTATATCTATTTATCTATCTGTCTATCTATCTATCTATAAAATGTGTGTGTGTGTGTAAGTGTTGTGGTAGGGGAGGGGGCTGAAAGATGTCTAGTTTGCCTGGAGAACAGACTACACTGAAGGAAGTAAATTGAAATAGCAAGATAAATAGCTCATCAAAATTAGACCTGGAATGGACCATAGATGTTAATGAATCTATACCCCTCTTTTTATAGATGAAGAGATGGAGGTTCCAAGTGAAAAAATGAATAAATTAGTGAATAATTAAAAAAATTATCAAGTGCTATGTGCCAGAAACTGTGCAAAACACTAGAGTTGGTTGGTTGTTGTCCTTCATTCTCAAAGGAAACCAAAATGGCATCACTCTTTTTGAATCAAGTCACAATGTAATTGACTGTGGCTGATCAGAACAATAGGAACTCGGAACGCTCTACCATAGGTTGGGCACAAGTAGTCCACATGAGCATTTGGGGTAGATTCTCTAAATGTGTGCATCTTGCATTTCTTTTGAACTACGTCAATTCCACTTGTCTCATAGAGCATAGGGTTTTCTTTGATGACGGCATGCCATGCTGGTCAGTCCTATGCCAGTATCTCCCATGTCTTGCAATCAATTCCAAAGTTCTTAAGAGAAACCTTGAGAGTGTTATTGTTTCAACTCTTCTGATTATCAAGTGAGTGCTTGCCTTGTGTGGGTTCTCCATAGATAATGGGTATACAAATGCAAAGGAGAGATAGTTTCTGTCCATAAGAAACTTACATAATAAAATAGGGAGAGAATACATGTGTTTGAGTTGTGGCCAAATCTTGAAGTCAAGGGTGTTGGTAAATGAAGCTATAGGTTCATTTTTGCCCAAGGTCACTAATAGCTGGTAAATAAATAGTAATCAAGATTAGTACACAGTTCTTATAGCACCAAAGATAGTACTCTTTACATTACACTAATATAAGGTTAAAAGATGAGGGAACCAGCAGATTATGTAAGACCTTGAGTCTAGCCATTTTTCAACCATGAACAAATGTTGATCACATCTCTTATAACTGGGTACTCTTTCATGTACACTTGTTTAGAAGTAAAGACATAAAGTTCTTATTTGAGCCATGCTTGCTTATGAAGGCAGGAAAAGTCCTAATAAATTCAAGGAGATCCAGATTTTAAAGCCTTGCCTACCACATAAAACAGACAGTTTCAGGAGGAAGTTTGGAGGCCCAGTCTGCTGTAGACAAAAAGAGAAGCACATGCTTTTTGAAACCACAGAATTCTTTTTTTTTTTTTGACTTTCAAACAAATGCTTTATTAACTTCTGTTTTACATCATTCATTTCCGCCAGATTTTGAGTTACAATCATTTCCCTCCCATTATTCCCCTACCCAATCTCCCAGAACAGTAATCCCACAAGATATCGCTTCCTCCAATCTGCTCTCTCCCATACCTTCTCCCATACCCCCATCGACTTTTCCATTAGAGGAAGGTGAGTCTTTGCATCCCAATGCCTGCACATCTTATCTCCTATTACAAGCAAAAGAGTATTAATAATAGTATTTATATATATTTGAAACATTTAATGTTACGACCTCAAATTTCAGATCGATTTCCTTCCTCCCTTGTCACCCATTCCCTCTGGGGAGATAAGTAATTCAGTAAATGTTGTACATGTCTAGCTATGCAAAACATTATCATAATAGATATATTGCACAAGGCTGCTTATAATTCCCTCCCACTCATCCCACCCCCCACCTGGTTCATTCCCTACTTGATCCTGTCCCTCTTTTATAGTGGGTACTTACAACCTCCCCTCACCCCGAGGATGCCCTGCCATCCATCATCCCTCCTCCCATCCCCCTTCCCCCTATCCTGCTGCAGGTTGAGATATCCCATTTACTATGTATGTCATTTTCTCCCTGAACCAAATTCAGTTTGAATGTGGTTTTGCCTTTTTAGCCTTCCTTATTCTCCCCGTCTTTTGCAACCACTACCCCTTGATTCTTCTGCATGGGATAGTTTACACTACCCTGTCTCTCCCCATCTCCTCTTGCCACTTTCCTCTCTCACCTCATAATTTCATCCCTTGAGTATTCTCCCTTCCCAACAAATTCAACTTATGCCCTCTATCGATATATAACTAACCATATACACACACACATTCACATATGTATTCATATGACCACACCCCCTTCTTCCATTATTTTCATAGTGAGAAAGATCTCCTCAGTCACAGTTATTGCTTTTCCATATAGGAATGTAAATAGTTCAACTTTGATAAGTTCCTTTTGATTTCTTTTCCCTGATTACCTTCTCAGGCATCTCTTCCTTCTTGTGTCTGGATGTCAAATTTTCTATTCAATTCTGGATTTTTTCCTCAAGAATGCTTGAAAGTCCTCTATTCCACTGAATGACCATATTTTCCCCTGAAACAATATACTCAGTTTTGCTGGGTAGGTGACCCTTGGGTTCATTCCCAGTTCTTTTGCCCTCTGGAATATCATATGCCATGCCCTTCAATCCCTCAGTGTAGAGGCCGCCAGGTCCTGGGCTATTCTGATTGTGTTTTCACAATATTGAAATTGTTTCTTCCTGGATGCTTGAAGTATTTTCTCCTTGATCTGGGGATTCTGGAACCTGGCTATAATATTCCTGGGAGTTTTCTTTTTGGGATGTTTTTCAGGAGGTGATCGGTAGATTCTTTCAACCTCTATTTTGCCCTCTGGATCTAAAACATCAGGGCAGTTTTCCTTGAGAATTTCTTGAAGGGTGATTTCTAGGTTCTTTCCTTGATCATGGCTTTCAGGTAGCCCAATAATTTTTAAATTGTCTCTCCTGGATCTATTTTCCAGGTCAGTGGTTTTTCCCATGAGATATTTCACATTGCCTTCTAATCTTTCATTTGTTTGGATCTGCTTAACAGCATCTTGATTTCTCATAAAGTCATTAGCTTCCATTTGCTCGAGTCTAACTCTGAAGGAATGAATCTCCTCAGTGAACTTTTGAGATTCTTTTTCCATCTGGCAAATTCGACTTTTTAAGGCATTCTTCTCCTCATTACCCTTTTGGGCCTCCTTTGCCATTTGAGTTAGTCTATTTTTTAAGGTGTTGTTTTCCTCAGTCAGGCTGTTGACCCTCATTTCATACTTTTCCTGCATCCTTCTCATTTCTCTTTCCAATTTTTCCTCCACTTCTCTTATTTGATTTTTAAAGTCCTTCTTAAGGTCCTCTATGGCCTGCAACCGCTCATGTTTTCCCCTGGGGCTTTTGGAGCAGGACTTCTGACCTCACAGTCCTTTTCCTGCTCTATGCCCCCAAAATAGGAGTCTAGGGTTGCATTTTTCTGTTTCCTTTGCCTTGGCATGTTGCCACTTAATTACTTGACTTTTGGGCTTGTTGCCACACTATGGCTTTAAGGCCAGCTAGAGGAATTTTCGTCCCGAACGTGTGGGGGGCAACTTCCGTTTCTGGCAAGTTGTAAACCCACCCACGACTTTCACCCTAGATCACAATCCAGATCCAGGGAGGTTAAAGCAAGAGCGATTACCCCCCAAGACTGATCGCTGGATCTCCCTACAAATTTGCAGGCTGGGAGCGGGAGCTGCCTCTGAAAACTACAAAATGGCATTTGTCCTCAGTGGCTTCTAGCCCCCAGGGGAGGGAGCCGACACATTCCCTAATACCAGTCCCAAAGTCCATAGGACACTAACCTCTTACTTTGTCCCAGGCAAGTCTATGTTGTTAATTCTGGAGTTGCCACAGCTCCTGGTGTTCTGGGGTTCCTCCAGCCGGCTGCTGGCCCTGCCGCCCTGGGGCTAAAACCTCGGCTCATGTGGACCTGGGCTCGGCTCGGCTCGGCTCCTGCACTCTGCGCGCTGCACGCTGCCAGGTCCCAGACCACTGCGCTGGTCCTTCCTGCAGGGCTGCTGGGCTGTCCTCAGCGGGAGTTTAGCTTCTCTGTGTCGTTCTGTGGGTGCTGGGGCTCCAGAAGTTGTTCAGAGTCCCCTTTTACATCGTTTGGGGGGAATGTGAGGGCAGAGTGGCTTGGATGAGCTGTTCCTACTCTGCCATCTTGGCTCCACCCCCGAAACCACAGAATTCTTGAACTGGTGTACAAAAACAGAACTCCTTTGTTACATCTCAGAAGTCAAGAGACAGGAACATATATGAAAAAATACCTTTCTATAACCTCTTATGCAAGTATATAAAAGTTATGTGTCAAAGAGGTAAATTACAGATAGCTGTAAAAAGAAGGGGAATTAGAAATGTGCGTCTTTCCCCAAGACTGCCAATTCCTTCTCATCATGATATTACACTGTCTCCTACTTTCAACCCAACATTCTCAAATCAAATTACTTGTTTTCATGGTCCAATTCACCCCAATTCAAACAACAATGACTCTCAACCTAGGTATTAGGAAGGCAAAGACAAAAGCAGAAACACCTGCAATCCTCAAGGAACTAATATTCTCCACCTGAATTGGAGAGGACTTGTATGGAAGAATGTGAGTTAGGGGAGAAAACATTATAAAGTACAGAAATAGAGGTGGAGAGAAGCTGTCTATGGGACTCTCTCAGGTATGTGGGGGAGAAAATGTGCATATTTCTCTTGTGTGGGAGAGGAGAATATGTATGGGGGTGGAGAATGGTTAAAGCTCATAAAATAAACAGGAAGGAACACAGTAAAAAGGCATAGAGGAAAAAATAGGGACTTTAAAGATAGCAAAATTACTTTACTAATTTTGAACAGCAAGATTAATATAGATGCTATAAAGGTTTCTGCAAATAATCAAGCAAATCATTATGCAAATTAAGTGAAAAGGGGCTGGGTAATGGTAGGGCTCCCAAGCCACCACTTGTGTCAATCTAGTGCTCTTCAATAGGAAAAGGTTGAGAAGAACTGTTGCTAGCTTAAAATTATTCTGAAAGTTTAATAGATACTTTATCAAAGGTAATATTAAAATATGCTACATTAAAAGGTGATTATTAGCATTATTTATCTGTTTAAGTCATTAAAAAGTAAAGTTAAAAACAGAAACACCTGAAATAATTTTCTCCTTGAAAAAAAGTAAGGTGCATTTATGATCCTTAGAAACAGAGGGAGACACAGTGCTGATATCAATCAGTGTCATAACACCATAAAGCAGAAGGAAAATGCAAGGAGACATTACCTTCAAATTGAACTGGAAAAAAATTGGAACAAAACCTGAAAATAACCTGACTTCAACACAATTTTACTTTCTGAAAGCTGCCATTGGCTCCTCAGAATAGACCAAGATCTAAGGATGCATTGTGAATTTGAAAGGAAATTTGTGCTTAAAATTTGCCCACATTCTCAGTTAGAAATTTTTGCCAAAAAAATTCTTTAAACCTTAGACCACACAATATATCAATTTAGGAGGACCATAAAAATAATATCTCTAAGAAATTAATTGGAAGAGGAGATGTTAATTATTAATAGAGACAGTTTTCTCATCTGATAATTGTTTTAAAAATGAATTCATAGATTCTACTGTTATCACTAAAGAAATAATACCTAGACTATGAAGAGCTTCACAATGTTTGAACTATATAAAATTTCACATCACTGAAGGCCCCAATAATATGCCACTCCTTTCACCATTCTGAAGATTTATGATTCCTGCATTTTATTGAACAATTATTAGGTACTGGCCATTCTACTACATGGCTACATGGGTGGTTTGCTGGCATTAGAAACCTGAATCAATGAGGGATAGCACCTTTAATGGGGTAGTCACACACCATTGGGAGCACTTGCTGACAACAGCATTGATGGTGAGCACTCACCCATTAACATATCCTGCCTATAAATGCCCAACTGACCATACCCAGAAGTTCCAGAGGGTAACACAGCAGTTTCATAATACATACTCATTATTAACTTGTGTTCAAATCGTAATGGATCCTAGAGAAGGGAGTGTGAGTGGATTATTTATTTGAAGGGGCCATCTACTTTCTGGCTATCCTCAAGTTGAAAAAACACTACAGAAATGACCATGACTTAATCAATAGCTTAATGACAGTTACCCACAGAATTTAAAGATAATACCTGATGTTATAAGACAGATAAGTAACAGAATCAGAAGACATTCATCTCATTTCATAGGTCTGGATTTCACAATCACTTGATTTGCATAATGGTGCCATTTCTCTCACTTC
The DNA here is from genome assembly GCA_011680675.1 of Gymnobelideus leadbeateri. NCBI lineage: Eukaryota > Metazoa > Chordata > Mammalia > Diprotodontia > Petauridae > Gymnobelideus > Gymnobelideus leadbeateri. Next base: position 360,506 of record WOXC01000652.1, on the reverse strand, counting down.
TACCAGAGCCATGAGACAAGGTTTCCTTCCCCCAGATATTTGGTGATCTCAACTCATTCTCACTGTTTAGCTTGTGAAATTATATTTTCTTCATATAGCAGGTTGTAATGATTTTCATTTTTTTCCTCTGTACTTTCTTCTTGATTTCAACAGTAGTTCTTTATCTGTTCTGCTAGCTCATTCTTAATGCCATATTTATTGACCTTGTAGATTAGTCTTTTTTTATAGCACTTTGTATGAAAAGACTTTCTAAATTGAAGATAAATCATGTCCATAAATTTACCTTGTCAATTCCTTTTTATTATTTTCTTAAAATACTCAATAAGGCAATCAGATTTGTTAGGCTAAATCTCCCATTTGTAGACTTATGGTGACTATCTTTAATTAAGTTCTAAATTTCTAGGTGTTTTACCACTCTGGTCTTGATTAGCCCAGTATCTCTCCTACTCTGGAGGTTTATATGGCTTTCCTTATATCACATTCAGAAGTAACACATTGTCCCTTACATAAAACCACTGAAGAATATTTTTTAAAGAAAATTTTAAACAATAATAGCATAGTACAATTTAATTGTAACTACTTAAAAAATTCTAAGTAAATATATTCATTGGGGTGGCTAGGTTATGCAGTGACTAAGAGCACCAGACCCGGAGTTGTGAGGACCTGGGATCAGTTCCAGCCTCAGATACTTGACACCCACAAAAAACAAAACAAAACAAAACAAAAAAAAAAACAAAAAAAAACCCCCCAAAAAACTGGCTGTGTAACCTTGGGCAAGTTACTTAGCTCCAATTGCTTAAAAAAAGTAAATATATTCATTGCTATGAAACAATGAAAGGATAACATGTTTGGAAATAGCAAAGTTTCTATTTTTACTTACCATAACACTAGCAAAATATGAAATTTCAATTAAATACTGAGAATTTGTTTTCAGTGAGGTATTGATTAATTCTTTCTAGTTATATATAGATATATAGATTTAGATATAGCTATCAATCTCGTTCCATATATAAAATATATCCTCATACATATATACACTATATCCATACAGATATATGTGTCTATATGTGTATCTATTTATCTATATCTACAGGCTTATATCTCAAATATCTATCTTCAAGTCTGAATATAATTCTTCTTCCATAAATTGATCAAAAGATTTAATATTTAAGATGATAGCTAGCTAGCTAAGAACAAAATTAGCATATAGTTATTATTGCCTTGTTTGTGGATTCAGGCTCTTGGATTGACCTTAGCCTGGAAAATGGGTTAAAAACTGTGCAAGGCAGGGGCGGCTAGGTGGCACAGTGAGTAAGATCACCGGCCTCGGAGTTGGGATGACCCGGGATTGAAACCGGCCTCAGAAAATGAGCACCCACACATAAATCATGACTAGCTGTGTAACCTTGAGCAAGTTACTTAACCCCAATTGCTTTAAAAAAAAAAAAACTGTGCAAGGCATATTTTCTATTTACAATGCTCTTTTTCATCTGTCATCTGTCCATCTGTCTGTCTATCTGTGTGTGTGTATATATATATATATAATCTGTTTTATCATAAATTTTATATATACATACATAAATTAGTGATCAAAATGAGATTCAAAGTTTTGCTTTTTAAGGTTGTACCACAAATAATTCAACTGATGAGTTACTCATTTATCCAATGTTTATTTAATGTTTACTCACACTTTATATAAAATTAGCATACTATATCTTAGGCCAAATGCAGTCTACTGCCTATTATACAGATAGCTAAGAATGGTTTTCACATTTAAATTCTTTTTCTTTTTTGGAGGGGAAAAAGCAAGGCAATCAGGGTTAAGTGACTTGCCCAATGTCAAATAGCTAGTAATTGTGTTAAGTGTCTGAGGCTGGATTTGAAATCAGGTCTTCTGACCTGAGTGCTGCCCACTGATCAATATATTTTCTTCTCTTCCTTTTTCCATCCTTTCCCCTTCTTTTCTCCATTCATTCCCCCTCCTTCCCTCCTTCTCTTCCTTCCTTCCTACTAATTCCCTTAGAGTTATGAAAAGTACTATGTAATTTCCCCAAAGAAATTCAAACCACTTCTTCGGAACAATTCTAAACTTAGTTCATTTTCCATGTGCTATGTTTGTGTAAGCTATGCATTGACCAAACAGTTTCATGTTCACTATCAACCTGTATTATTCAACCATTTTACTTTTCCAGTGTGACTACCTAGACAAAACTCTTTTGAGGGAGAATATCATTTAGGAATCTATGTGATGTTATAGGAATTGAAACAATAAACAATTTTATATAGACCTGGTGTTCATAGGTAGAGAGAATGAGTTCTTATAGAACCCAAAGAAGATGAAAGAGGGTATAGGACATTTCTTGAGCAGCCTGCTAAAGATTCTTGTAACATTCTCTCCTCATAAAACTATCAGGAATAGATGAGTGAAAAGGGGGGAAAATTATATAAAAAAATAAGATGTATGTGACAGTCCTGCTACTTCAGAATATTCAGAGAGTCCACAAATTAGGATGGGGCTGATCAGAATGTCAGAGACAAAACTTAAACCAAACTCTTCTGATTCTAACATCAGAAAAATTCTTTTCTTTCCCTTTCTTTTCTCTTCTTTTCCTTTTTGAGGGCAATTGGGGTTAAGTGACTTGCCCAAGGTCACACAGCTAGTTTTTGTGTTAAGTGTCTGAGGCCGGATTCAAACCCAGGTTCTCCTGACTCCAGGGCCTGTGCACTATTCACTGTGCCACCTAGCTGCCCAGATCAGAACTATTCTTTTTTTTTTTTTTTTTTAAGCAATTGGGGTTAAGTAACTTGCTCAAGGTTACACGGCTAGTCATGATTTATGTGTGGGTGCTCATTTTCTGAGGCCAGATTTGATCTCGGGTCATCCCAACTCCGAGGCTGGTGCTCTTACTCTCTGCGCCACCTAGCCGCCCCTTTAGGGCAATCGGGGTTAAGTAACTTGCCCAAGGTCACACGGCTAGGTTTTTTTGTTTGTGTGGGTTAAGTGTCTGAGGCCGGATCCGAACTCAGGTCCTTCTGATTCCAGGGCTGGCGCTCTATTCACTGCACCACCTAGCCACCCCGATCAGAACTATTCTTAATCTAAATAACATAAATATAGCACAGTGACCAATTTATTATATTTTATGATAGTACAAAAATGGGTTGGTCTGTGGCATATTGCACCAAATATTGAATAAAAAAAATGACCAAATACTACTATCTTTCCCCTACCCTATCTTAACTTATATTATATTCACACATATATGTGTCACTATCCATCTATTTTGATCTATGTGTGTTCATATGCATACATATACATATATTCTTATAATATACAAGCACACAGATATGTCACATGATATTGTCAGAAAAAACATAAGTGCTTTGATAGTAAGAGCTTTCATTTTTATCTTTATATCCCCATTGCTAGCACATATATACCCATTGCTAGCACATAGTCAGCACCTTACAAATTATTAATGATTAGTTTATTAATTAATCATGATTTCACTTAAACATTATTTAAATCTTTTTAGTTCTGTTTTCTACTTATTTTCATGGGCTTTACAAGCCAAGAGATTATTTATTGAAATTAAAAAAAATAATAGCTGATATACAATTTCTACAATGACATTGTCACAATCTTATGATATTCTCTATCTCTTCGTTTAAAAGCAATATTCAGGTTCAAAGACTGAGTTTGCAGGAGATAAATATCTCATTAGTAAGATTATACAGCTAGTTATAACAGTCAGTGTATGTAGGAGGCAGGGAAAAAGCAGATAAGAAGTTAATCACTTCCTAGTGATTTGGATTAATACTGGACTTATTTCTTTGTATAGATCTTCCCTTCATGTACCTTGTACACTGAAAATGCAGATCCCAATAAGTATTGATAGATGGAAACAAAACTGAACAGTTAAAAACGTTGTCTAAAAGCTTTCTCTGTTTTAAAGGTTATTTTGTTTAATCTAGTAGAGCCTTTAAAAAACATACCAATTACTCTTTTGGTTCTTAATTGTCATTTCTAAGAGTTTTAATTCTCCCCAGTTTCCTCTATTATTTTATGAGGGAAAATGCGTACAATATTGTGTCCATTAACTGACATTTGTACACATTTGTATAAATGTGTACAAATCTCCATACAAAATGATTGTATAGTCTTACTAATGAGATATTGATCTCCTGCAAACTCAGTTTTTGAACCTGAATATTGCTTTTAAAAGTAAAGATAGAGAATATCATAAGATTGTGACAAAATTATATATCAGCTATTATTTTTTTAAAATTTCAATAAATAATCTCTTGGCTTGTGAACCCCATGAAAATAAGTGGAAAACAGAACTAAAAAGGATGGGTACAAATCTTTTCCATTTTCAGATTTTTGAATTCCTTGATTATCTGTCCTGAGCTGATCAGGGTTTCATTAATGGCAACCTGCCTCTAGCTCCTGCTTCCACCCATTCCCTTATCCTTTTGTGAGCAATAAATCAAAGAATACATTTAATTTTTCAGAATCTACCATTTTGTCAATAAATTACCCTTTCTTTTCTTTCAGCATTCTGCTCTCTCCATCTCTGACCTCTTGTTCCTCAGTTCTTTGAAAAATGTTCTGATATTTATCTAAACTTTCCTGCAATCTTCCTTTCATTTTTCACCTTTGCTTTCCATATATATATATATATATTTTTTTTTACACCTGAATTCATTCTGTAATCTCCCCAGTTCTTTTCACTACATAATATTTTATATTTCACATATTCTTCTCTCTTGCCCTTGATTACTTTCTGCACTTCCTTATTTATCCACATTGACCTTTTTTTACTCAGAGTGTATTTATTGCTATGTGACACTCATAACCCTCGGGCATACATTAATTTGTCATTGAACATTTTCCATTTCCCCTCTCTGGCCTTTGTAGAATTCCATTACTTTGTCCCATTGGATGGTTCCCACTCTTTATCATACTGTTTCAGAAAGGTATCCTTCTAAATTCAGCATCCTTATTATTCACCATTTGGTTCCACAGATGGACAGTTTATTTGTTCAGTGTCATTTTATTGTCAGTTAATGGACACATATTGAGTACCAGGTATGTGATCAGGACTACTGAACTAGGAACTAAGTTCTGTACCTGGCAAAGTCCATTTCTATATCTTATTCTCTAGAGACAGAAACATACATTATAGACTTTATGAAAGTTCATTCTGGGATCATATAATCACAGACTTTGGAAGTGGAAGGAACCTTAGAGGTTATATGATCTAAACTAAAATGGAGTACAGTGTCAAAAGGGATTTCATGTTATTCCTCTCTGTGATCTCTACACCCCAGGCAAACTAGACTATTATCTGTTCCCCAAACTCTATATACCACCTCCTGCCTCCATGTGTTCATTCTGACCATCCCTCTGATCCCTTTTGTCTCTATCTTTCAGAACCTTATTTTTATTTAAGCTCAGGATCAAATAACATTTCTTTCTCCCAAAAGTATTCTTTCCTCGAAATTTCCTAGAGCACCGAGTTGGGTGCTCTTATGTACAACCCTCCTCCCCATCCCTACCTTTGAGTATAGTTATGCATATCTATCAATAAATTTCAAACTATTTCCCCAAGAGTTCCCTTTAGACATTGATGACAGTAACATCCCCTTGCCTGATTTTCTATGCATAGCAAATATGGTGAAGATTGGGAATGTGGTTTGTAATGTTGTCTTGCAAGGTAAATTATCTTACAATTATTTTGGAAGACTATTTTAAAAGTACCTTTAAATTTTAAAAGTACCTTTAAAAGTACTTTTAAATACCTTTTAATGGGGGGGGGGGGACGGAGTCAAGAGGGCAGAGTAGTAACAGCATTTCCTCACAGCTCTGGCTCCCACCACTTCTAAATTTATGTAAAAGGGTACTCTGAACAAACTCTGGAGCTACAGAATGCACAAAATGACACCGAGAAGCTAACCTCCTACTGAGGACAGCTTGGCAGCATACAGGGAGTGGCCAATTCAGTGCTCTGGGAGCCAAGCCCAGGACCACTTGAGTCAGAGGTTTCACCCCAGGGCAGCCTGATCAGCAGCTGGCTGGAGGGACTCCAGAACACGAGCAGCTGTTGCATTTCCAGAATTATCAACACATAGATGCCATGGACAAAGTGAGAGGTCAGTGTGGTATGGATTTTGGGACTAGTAGGAAGAGCACATTGCATCAGCCTCTTTCCTGGGGGTGAGAAGCCATGGAGCCACATTGCAGTTTCAGGTCCTGGCCTGCAGACTTTAGGGGGATCTGGAGATCATTCTGGGGGGTAAACACTCATGTTTTAACCTTCCTGGATCTGGATTGCGGTCTCAGGTGGAGGTCTTGGGGTGTGTGACCAGCTTGCCAGAACATGTGGAGGCTTCAGAGAGGCCACCCAACTAGTACCTCCAGAAGTTAGGAAGACCCCAGCACTTGGGACAGAAGCTCCCCAGTCTGGTGGAAGAGTCCTACTGTGGCAATAAGTTCAAAAGTCAAATAATTGAGTGAAAACATGCCTAGGCAAAGGAAACAAAATAAACAGAAAAATTCAACATTAGACTCCCATTTTGGGGGCAAAGAGGATCAAAGCATGGAACAGGAGGAGTACTAGGAGGTCAGAACTGCTGCACCAAAAGCCCCAAATGAAAATACAAGCTGCTTACAGGCCATAGAGGACCTTAAGAAGCACATAAGTGAAGTAGAGGAAAAGTTGGGAAGAGAAATGAGAAGGATGCAAGAAAAGTAGAAATGAGAGTCAACAGCCTGACTGAGGAAAATAACACCTTAAAAAATAGACTAACTCAAATGGCAAAAGAGGCTCAAAAAGGCAATGAGGAGAAGAATGCCTTAAAAAGCCAAATTTGCCAGATGGAAAAAGAATATCAAAAGTTCACTGAGGAGAATCATTCCTTCAGAATTGGACTGGAATAAATGGAAGCTAGTGACTTTATGAGAAATCAAGATGCTGTTAAGCTCATCCAAACAAATGAAAGAATAGAAAGAAATGGGGGGCGGAGCCAAGATGGCAGAGCAGAAACAGCACTTCCATCACGCTCCAGCCCCCACCACTTCAAAATAATGTAAAAGGGGGACTCTGAACAACCCCTGGAGCTCTATCACCCACTAAACAACACAGAGAAGCTAACCTCCCTCTGAGGACAGCCCAGCAGCCAGGAAGGGAGCTGCCAGCACAGCGCTCTAGGAGCCAACAGTGCAGCACTCTGGGAGCAGAGCCCTGGACCATGTGAGTCAGAGATTTTAGCCCCATGGCAGCCAGGCCAGCAGCCAGTTGGAGGAACCTCAGAACACCAGCTGCTGTGGCTTTTCCAGAATTTCAAACACAAAGTGCCAGGTTAGTGCCCTATGTATTTTGGGACCAGTATTTAGGAACATGTCAGCTTCTTCCCCTGGGGGTGAGAAGCCACTGAAAAGCTGTGACACAGCGTCCGTTTTGCAGCTTCAATTGCAGCTTCAGCTCCTGGCTGTGGACTGTAGGGGGATCCAGTGACCAGTCTGGGGGAGAATCGCTCTTGTGTTAACCTCCCTGGATCTGGATTGCAGTCGGGGTTTGAGGTCTTGGGATGTGTGTTCAGCTTGCCAGAGTGTGTGGGGGCATCAGGGAGGCCACCCAACTAATATTTACAACAGCTGAGAAGGCCCCAACGTTTCGTGACAGAAGCTCCCCTGGCTGGTGGCAGAGTCCTACTGTAGCAACAAGCCCAAAAGTCAAGTAAGTGGCAAAATTCCTAGGCAAAGGAAACAAAATAAACAGGAAAAATCAACATTAGACTCCTATTTTGGGGGCAAAGAGGATTGGAACATGGAACAGGAGGAGGACTGTGAGGTCAGAAATCCTGCACCAAAAGCCCCAAATGAAAATAGAAATGGGTTACAGGCCATATAGGTACTTAAGAAGGATTTTAAAAGCCAAATAAGAGAAGTAGAGGAAAAATTGGAAAGAGAAATGAGAAGGATGCAGGAAAAGTATGAAATGAAAGTCAATTGCCTGACTGAGGAAAACAACACCTTAAAAAATAGACTAACTCAAATGGCAATGGAGGCCCAAAAGGGTAATGAGGAGAAGAATGCCTTAAAGAGCCAACTTTGCTAGATGGAAAAAGAATCTCAAAAGCTCACTGAGGAGATTCATTCCTTCAGAATTAAACGGGAGCAAATGGAAGCTAGTGACTTTATGAGAAATCAGGATGCTGTTAAACAGATCAAAGCAATTGAAAGAATAGAAGGCAATGTGAAATATCTCATGGGAAAAACCACTGACCTGGAAAATAGATTCAGGAGAGATAATTTAAAAATTGTTGGACCACCTGAAAGCCATGATCAAAGAAAGAACCTAGCAATCATCCTTCAAAAAATTCTCAAGGAAAATTGCCCTGATGTTTTAGACCCGGGGGGGAAATAGAGGTTGAAAGAATCCAGAGATCACCTCCTAAAAACATCTCAAAAAGAAAACTGCTAGGAATATTATAGCCACGTTCCAGAATTTCCAAATAAAGGAGAAAATATTACAAGCAGCCAGGAAGAAACAATTTGAATACTATGGAAATGAAATCAGGACAACACAGGATCTGGCAGCTTCTACACTGAGGGATTGAAGGGCTTGCCATATGATATTCTGGAGGGCAAAGGAGCTGGGATTAAAAGGAAGAATCACCTGCCCAGCAAAACTGAGTATCATGTTTCAGGGGAAAATATGATTGTTCAATGGAATAGAGGACTTTCAAGCATTTGTGATTAAAAAAGCAGAGTTGAATATAAAATTTGACATTTAGATACAAGAAGCAAGAGATGATTGAGAAGATAAACTGGGAAAAGAAATGACTATGAACTTATCAAAGCTGAACTAATTAAATTCCTTCATGGAAAAATGATAATTGTAACTGATGAAACTTTTCTCAGTATGAAAATAGTTGAAGAAGGTATATGGGCATATGAACACATATGTGAATGTGTGTGTGTGTATGTATGTTTATAAGTATACATAAATAGGGGGCACAGGTCAAATTTAATAGGAAGGAACGATACTTAAAAGGAGAAATTAAGAGGTGAGAGAGGAATATAATGAGAGGAGATGGGAGCGACAGAATGGGGTAAACTATCTCATACAGAAGAGGCTAGGGGAAATGGTCACAAGGGAGGGGAAGAACAGGAAAGCAAATAGGCAAACCTTATTCTCATTGAATTTGCATTAGGAAGAGAATGACATACATACTAAATAGGATATCTCAACGTACAGGAGTGTTGGGGGAGGGGAAGCCAAAGGGGGATGATGGAAGGGAAGGTGGGAGGTAAGGGGGGAGGGAAGTTGGAAGCACCCACTTTTGAAAAGGGACAGGACTGGGGCAAGAGTCAAGATGGTGGAGTAGAAACCACTCTTTCACACAGCTCTTGCTCCCACCACCTCCCACTCTATATAAAAGGGGATTCTGAACAACCTCTGGAGCTCCAGAACCTACAAAATGACACAGATAACCTAACCTCCCACTGAGGACAGCCCAGCAGCCTGGCATGGATTGGCCAGCACAGGACTTTGGGTGCCTAGCCCAGGCTCAAGTGAGTTGGAGGTTTTAGCCCCAGGGCAGCCTGGAGGGTTTCTGAACACCAGCAGCTTTGGCATTTCCAGAATTGCCAACACATAGATGCCAACTACAAAGTGAGAGGTTAGTGCAATATGGACTTCGGGACTCATTAGTGGGGAGAGTGCATTGGCCTCTTTCTCTGGGGGTGAGAAGCCGCAGAGACAATTCAGGGAGAAAATGACATACATACTAAATAGGATATCTCACCCTACAGGAGAGTAGGGGGGAAAGGGAAGTGAGGGGGTATAATGGAAGGAAGGGCAGGCTGGGCAGGGGGGGGGGGTGTTGCAAGCACCCACTTCTGAAAAGGGACAGGATCAAAGTAGGAAGCAGACCAAGCAGGAGGTGGGATAGGAGGGAGGGAAATGTAGTCAGTCTTTTACAATATATCTGCTATGGTAATGTTTTGCATAGCTACACATATACAACATATACTGAATTGCTTATCTTCCCAGTAAGGGTGGGTGACAATGGAGGAATGGAATGAATCTGGAATTCAAAGTTTTAAAATCAAATGTTTAAAAATATATAAGTACTATTATTAATACTATTTTACATATAATTGGGAAATATGATATACAGGCATTGGGACACGGAGATTCACATTGCCCTATTGAAAATGTTAAAGGGGGTATGGGAGAATATATGGGAGAGAGCATGTGGGATGAGGGGATATCTTGTGGGACTGCTTTTCAGCGGTGGTGGGAAGGCGAAAAATGGGGAACAAAATGTAACTCAAAATCTTGCAGAAATGAATGATGTAATCCGGTAGTTAAAAAAGCATTTGAAAAAGAAGACGAAAATAATAATAAGAAAATAAAATAAAATAAAAAGACCTTGGGCCTGGTGGACTTAGTACAAAGACTACATATAACTGGGATAAATCAAGCTAAGCTTGAGTTTTCCTAAGAAAATAGTTGGTATCACTAGCAAGATGAACAAAATAGTCAGGCTATGTCTAGACCCAACAATATTCATCAAAATGTCAGCATTGGTTGAAACAAACTCTGTCCTATTCAAAATATAATTAGGATATGCAAGCAACAAGCTGGTATCTGATATCTGAGCATTTTTACTGTGGATCCGACCTGTGCAAAAAAGATTCTTTTTTTCCTTTTTTTTAAACAAATGCTTTATTAACTTCTGTTTTACATCATTCATTTCCACCAGATTTTGAGTTACAATCATTTCCCCCACCTCCGTTATTCCCCTACCCAACCTCCCAGAATAGCAGTCCCACAAGATATCGCTTCCTCCAATCTGCTCTCTCCCATACCTTCTCCCATACCCCCTTCAACTTTTCCATTAGAGGAAGGTGAATCTTTGTGTCCCAATGCCTGCACATCTTATCTCCCAATTACAAGCCAAAGAGTATTAATAATCATATTTATAAATATTTGAAACATTTAATGTTAAGACCTCAAATTTCAGATCCATTTCCTTCCTCCCTTGTCACCCATTCCCTCTAGGGAGATAAGTAATTCAGTATATGTTGTACATGTCTAGCTATGCAAAACATTATCATAGTAGATATATTGTACAGGGCTGCTTATAATTCCCTCCCACTCATCCCACCCCCCACCTGGTCCATTCCCTACATGATCCTGTCCTTCTTCTATAGTGGGTACTTCCAACCTCCCCTCCCCCCAAGGATGCCCTCCCATCCATCATCCCTCCTCTCGTCCCCCTTCCCCCTATTCTGCTGCAGGTTGAGATATCCCATTTAGTATATATGTCATTCTCTCCCTGAACCAAATTCAATGAGAACGTGGTTTGGCCTTTTTTGCCTTCCTATTCTCCCCCTCCCTTACAACCACTTCCCCTTCCTTCTTCTACATGAGATAGTTTACCCTACCCTATCTCTCCCCATCTCCTTTTGCCACTTTCCTCTCTCACCTCATAATTTCATCCCTTGAGAATTCTCCCTTCCCAACAAATTCAACCTATGCCCTCTATCCGTATATAACTGTAACCATATACACACACATTCACATATGTATTCATATGACCACACACCCTTCTTCCATTATTTTCATAGTGAAAAAGATGTCATCGGTCACAGTTATTGCTTTTCCATATAGGAATGTAAATAGTTCAACTTTGATAAGTTCCTTTTGATTTCTTTTCCCTGATTATCTTCTCAGGCATCTCTTCCTTCTTGTGTCTGGATGTCAAATTTTCTATTCAATTCTGGTTTTTTCCTCAAGAATGCTTGAAAGTCCTCCATTCCATTGAATGACCATATTTTCCCCTGAAACAAAATACTCAATTTTGCTGGGTAGGTGACCCTTGGGTTCATTTCCAGTTCTTTTGCCCTCTGGAGTATCATATTCCATGCCCTTCTATCCCTCAGTGTAGAAGCTGCCAGGTCCTGTGCTATTCTGATTGTGTTTCCACAGCATTGAAATTGTTTCTTCCTGGCTGCTTGTAGTATTTTCTCCCTGATCTGGGGATTCTGGAACCTGGCTATAATATTTCTGGGAGCTTTCTTTTTGGGATCTTTTTCAGGAGGTGATCAGTGGATTCTTTCAACCTCTATTTTGCCCTCTGGATCTAAAACATCAGGTCAATTTTCCTTGAGAATTTCTTGAAGGGTGATTCCTAGGTTCTTTCTTTGATCATGGCTTTCAGGTAGTCCAATAATTTTTAAATTGTCTCTCCTGGATCTATTTTCCAGGTCAGTGGTTTTTCCCATGAGATATTTCACATTGCCTTCTAATCTTTCATTTGTTTGGATCTGCTTAACAGCATCTTGATTTCTCATAAAGTCATTAGCTTCCATTTGCTCCAGTCTAACTCTGAAGGAATGAATCTCCTCAGTGAACTTTTGAGATTCTTTTTCCATCTGGCAAATTCGACTTTTTAAGGCATTCTTCTCCTCATTGCCCTTTTGGGCCTCCTTTACCATTTGAGTTAGTCTATTTTTTAAGGTGTTGTTTTCCTCGGTCAGGCTTTTGACCCTCATTTCATATTTTTCCTGCATCTTTCTCATTTCTCTTTCCAATTTTTCCTCCACTTCTCTTATTTGATTTTTAAAGTCCTTCTTAAGGTCCTCTATGGCCTGCAACCCGCTCATGTTTTCCCCTGGGGCTTTTGGAGCAGGACTTCTGACCTCACAGTCCTTTTCCCGCTCTATGCCCCCAAAATAGGAGTCTAGGGTTGCATTTTTCTGTTTCCTTTGCCTTGGCATGTTGCCACTTAATTACTTGACTTTTGGGCTTGTTGCCACACTATGGCTTTAAGGCCAGATAGAGAGGAATTTTCATCCCAAACGTGTGGGGGGAAACTTCTGTTTCTGGCAAGCTGTAAACCCACCCACAACTTCCACCCTAGATTACAATCCCGATCCAGGGAGATTAAAGCAAGAACAATTACCCCCCAAGACTGATTGCTAGATCTCCCTACAATTCGCAGGCCAGGAGCTGGAGCTGCCTCTGAAAACTACAAAATGGCATGTCTCCTCATAGGCTTCTAGCCCCCAGGGGAGGGAGCCGACGCATTCCCCAAATACTGGTCCTAAAGTCCATAGGACACTAACCTCTTACTTTGTCCTCGGCATGTCTATGTTGATAATTCTGGAGTCGCCACAGCTGCTGGTGTTCTGGGGTCTCTCCAGCCTACTGCTGGCCCTGCTGCCCTGGGGCTAAAACCTCGGCTCACTCGGACCTAGGCTCCGCTAGGCTCGGCTACCCACGCTCTGCGCACTGTGTGCTGCCGGCTCCCAGAGCGCTATGCTGGTCCTTCCTGCAGGGCTGCTGGGCTGTCCTCAGTGGGAGGTTAGCTTCTCTGTGTCGTTCTGTGGGTGCTGGGGCTCCAGAAGTTGTTCAGAGTCCCCTTTTACATAGTTTGGGGGGAATCTGGGGGCAGAGTGGCTTGGATGAGCTGTTTCTACTCCGCCATCTTGGCTCCGTGGGCAAAAAAGATTCTTACAAGAAGAAAGAGACAAAAGGTCACAATGAACATCATAAGGTCACTGCTTGTTCAAGCCCTGGATCAGATCCTATTTGATTTAGGTAACTCACTAATGTCAAAAGAATGGCATGACTGGTTGAGTCAGAAGTTCAGGAAGAGTGAGGAGAACTCTGAATGTGATTCTGAGCCTATGTTTCAAATAATTCATGAGAGTCTATGCATGTGACTGAAATTACAAGTCTAAACTTATAATATCATATAGGTAAGATATGACTGTCAACGTATGTTGCCCAAAGATATAGAAACCACTAGCAGGCAAAATGAAAAGATGTCTTTGGAATCTTGGTCATGCTTCTCAAATGGAGACTGCAATGTCCATCTTGAGGGTATTAAAAGAAGAGCCAAGGCCGGGAGCTTGTCCCTCCTTCAGCCATCACCAAAAAAGTTATCAGCTAGAATTGTATCTATCCTTCCCCCATTCAAATATTGCTAGTTTAGTTGTATAAGACTGACGTAGAAGGAAAGCCACTTAGCTGGTCAATCTGAAGGAGGAAGGAAACCCTTCATTTTATATTCACCAGCTTTGCTATTTTGCCATCAAAAGCTGGTTTCATAAAAGAACATCACAAATAGTAAATAGCAAGTGAATTCATTTATCCAAGCAAATAGAAATCAGAAAAATTATACAGATTAGAATGTACCAAAGAATACAGAAGCATGTGTAAGCTCTTTATGTGGGAACAAGATTCAGTCTTAGCTCACATAGAGAGAGCTCAAATCTCACCCAAAGAATTCCATTCTAGTAGGGAATTAGCAACATGCTGCTTTTCTTTCCACATTTATAGCTCATTTTTGGAGATGCATCTTTGCCAAGAAGTAATTAGAATCATCCATAAATCCCTCTCAAGAAGTCCATCCCCAGCTTCATCAGTGTCATCTCAACATTATCTCCTCAAATTGGGAGTCACATATCCTTTTATTTACGTGTTGTTGTTATTCAGCTGTATCCAACATTTTGTGACCCTGTTTGGGGTTTTCTTATCAAAGATATTAGATTGGTTTGGCATTTTCTTCTCCAGCTCAATTTATAGATCTGAGACAAACAGGTTTAAGTGACTTGCCCAGGGTCACACCGCTAGTAAATGTCTGAGATCAGATTTGAACTCGGGAAGATGAGACTTCCTGATTTCAGGCCTGGTGCTCTATTTACTGTGCCACCTAGCTGCCTACTCACATAGCAACATACAAAGTACCCTAGGACTGTTCAGAAACTGGTTTTACTAACTTCACCTAAACTTTTACAAGTGTGATGGGGAACACTTTTTGAAAATCACTTATAAATATATTTTCTGTGATTCTCCTTTAATACAGCATAATTTGAGCTCTTTGAAGGTAGGGAATTTCATTTTTATGTTTATCTCTCCCATGTCACATTGTCACACACAAAATGAGTACAGTGATAATGTGACGTGCATTGAATTGAATTGGTCCATTTTCCTCATGATTTGAAATGATTTTCCATTTCATGCTTTTCCATTTTAATAAACGGCTGGTGATTACTTAGATTCATAGATTATTTGATAGGAGAGATCTTAGAGATAATTTAATCTAACCCCCTAATTTTACAGATTATATAAGAAGGACCCAGAGAGGTATTTATTCCACTAAATTCTCTTCTGATGCCTATTTTAGCTTAGAGTTGACCTTTGGTTCTCAAAGGCCATATCAGCAGAGCACCAGCTTTAATGGTTTCTAT
The DNA here is from genome assembly GCA_011680675.1 of Gymnobelideus leadbeateri. Lineage (NCBI taxonomy): Eukaryota > Metazoa > Chordata > Mammalia > Diprotodontia > Petauridae > Gymnobelideus > Gymnobelideus leadbeateri. The sequence goes on along the minus strand of WOXC01000652.1, from coordinate 345,229 downwards.
CAAGCTAAAAAGGTTTTAAGTCTAAGACCAGGGGTTTGACTACATGCCAATTGTCTAATGAATAGCCTAAATTATGAAGGGCTCATGACAATATGGCTGCTCACAAAGTGGTGAATATTTTGGACTTCAACCCATAGAATTATTTAAGGAATGATGACATTGCCATCACTGTTGGAAGAATCACTCACATAGATGAAATGACTGATTTTTTTCTTGCAGTATTAAAGATATCAACCTTTTCCTCAACATATTGCTCATACTACTCCTTGCCAGTAATGACTTCATGGTCAGAATACAGAATTATGACATCCTCTTGGTTAGCTTTTTTAAAATTCATTTTCTTTGGCCTTATTTAACACACTCTCTATGTGCATACCTGTGTGTTAAATAGATGTTGACATTAGGGTAAAAGTTTGCTATGGTACCTTTATCTTACAACTTTAATCTCAAGTGTTTGCTACTTTTCTTTTAAAAAAATCTAAAATGTGCATTTAAAATTCCCTTTATTGAGTACTTTAAATGCTATGTGGGGATATTTTAAAGAAAGTTAGCTCAGCTATTCTTGACATGCTGAAAATTCTTTTTCAAATGCTTTCTCCAGGTTTGGGGATTTACAATTCTAAGCCTCTGGCCATGTTACTTTCCACCTCCACCTACTAAAATTATCCAAGAACTTTTCCTTCTCTTAAAAAAAAATCCTTAAATTCTGCTTATTTCAAGAAGGCATCTCTAACTGCCTGAAGATGAGGTGATGATATTTTTTTCAATCTCACCTCCCAGCACAGAACCTATAGGTGGCAGTAGTATAATTTTTCATAGGTTTAGCTTAAAAAAGGGAAAAAATTATTGTTTTTTCCTCAATGAAAAAAAATACGATAAATACTTTTGCTTAACATTTTGGCAAGTTTTAGATCCCCAGTTACTGAAAGAGAGGAACTGTCTTCTCTTTATTTTGTTTGGTAAAACAGAATGATTTCGATGCCATTGAACAAAGTCTCCTTACTTTTTAAAGCAAATGGGAGCAAAAAAGCATTCATACAGTGCCTAGGAGCACTGTGCCAAGCACCAAGCATTGAGCTAAGCATTTTACAAATATTACCTCATTGAATCTCCCAACCCTGGGAGGTAGATGCCATTATTATCTCCATTATACAGTTGAGGAAATGGAATCAAATTGAAGTTAAATGACCTACCCCGGGTTATGCAGGTGATAAAGGTCTGAAGCTTGATTTGAGCTCAGATCTTCTGGATCTCTAGGCCCCACATTCTATTCATTGCTCCTTCTAGATGTCTCTAAGCAGTCTTCAGCAAATCTTTCAATATCTTCCACAGTATATCGCAGAGTCTTGGAATTGGAGTCATCGGAGATGGTTTCTAATCCTGACTCCAAACAGTTTAAATTGTATTATATTTGCTTATCCAATGTAACTCAACAAATATCCATTAAGTATTACTATGTTACAAGCATTTTACTGGGGATACAAAGAAAAAAACAACAAAAAGAAAATAGTCCCTGACTTCAAAGAATGTATGTACTACTGGTGAAAAAAACATTTAGACATATGGATAAATAAGTACAAAGGTAGGAAGATTGTAGAGGTTTTTGTTGGCCAAAATATCCCTGAAACAAAAGTTTGTGGGGGTTTTTTTGGTGAAAAAATAAATGATAAAGTCAGCAACATGAGCTAGGTGGGTGGAAAACAATGTTTTTATTTGAGACAACTAACATCAAAAAGAAAAATTTTACAAACACATTGCTAGTGGAGCCATGAATTGGACCAATCATTCTAAAAAAATATTTCGGATTATTTTTAAAATTCACCAAACTGAGATCCAATCATACTACTACTTGGTATATACCCAACAAAGGTGAGAGAGAGAAGGAAATTGACCAAATGTACCAAAAATATTCACGGTGGCACTTTTTTTTTTGTCATAGCAAGGAAAAAAATGGGTCTTATAAATGGGGGGTAAGTGAAATAATTTTGGTATAACAATGTATAGGTCATTATAGTACCATAAGGAATAATAAGGTCAATTCAGAGAAACCTGAGACTTATATAGTCTGTGTTAAATATATATTGAGCTATAGATTAAGCTGAGGAGAAAATATACATGATGACCCTAGTAAGAAAAGAAAACAATGGAGCATTTTAGAATTCTGATCAGTTCAGTGACCCATCATTATTTCAGGTGCCCATATAATTATAGGTTTATAGATTGGAACTGAAAGAATTCTTAAAGGCCATCTAATCATTTTATAACTGAGGAAACTGAAATCTGAGGAAATTATTTGACTTATCCAAAGGCACATAGGTAGAAAATGGCAAGGCTAAGACCGATGGTGAAGCATGATGAAACACCTTTTGACAGAGAGCTAATGGACTAGGCAGGGGTAGAGAACCAATGGCTTGAAGGCCATTTTTGGCCATCTAGGTTCTCAAGTATGGCATTTGACTGAATTCGAATTTCACAGAGCAAATCCCCCTAATAAAAGGATTTATTCTGTAACACTTGGACTCAGTCAAAAGGTCACACCCAAGAACTTAGAAAGTCACATGGACCTTGAGGTTGCATACTCCTGGACTACTCATTTGAAATGGGACATACATTTTCACACATGGGCAATATTCTATTTTATTTTGTTTGAATATACTCATTTTTGAAAAAGGAGGTATGGGGGAGGGAGTTAACAACTAGTGAGATACAAAAAAGAGCATTAAAATCCAAAAAGGAAAACAAAAGTCATTTAGAAGGGGTCATAAGTAGTGCAAGTTTGTTACTATCGTGTTAAATGTACTATTCATTTTAACTGGGGTGGAACCAAGATTGTTTATTAGAGGTAGCTACCCATCTGAATTCTCCAAACATTCCTCCTCCAAACAACTTTAAAATAATGCATCAAACAAAATTTTGGATCAACAGGACCAACAAAAGTCAGGGTGCGATATTTTTTCTGGCCTGTGAAACCTTAAAAGGTAGGCAGGAGAGACCTGTAGCAAAAGGGTAGAGATCTGGTGGAGGTCTGTCAAGAGCCCACACACCCAGCAGTGGTAACAGTTGCCACAGCAGCTTTGGGACAAATCAGTCCAGAGAATAAAAGTAGGTCAAAGTGCTCAGGAAGTGATTACAGGGGACCCTTTGCTGGCACTGGTTAAAGGTGGAGCTGATTTGCAGCTCCATTGTCCATACATAGTTCTGGGTCACAGTTCTAGTCCAGAGAACTTTCATTGGAGGTTAGTCACAAGGGAACAGGAGCCCTAGTGGAGTACCAAGGTAGAAAAGATAGTTAGCAGGTGCAGTTCTGGAGTTCAAGCAGTACTTCCTGGTTAAAGACCCCAGGACAGAGCAGGAGAGCAGGAACCATATATTTCCTAGGAGCAGGATCATAACACTTTGGAAACACCAAAAATTTTTCAGACTTCCAGAAATAGCTCTATAAACAGCATCACAGAAAGTCCTAAAGCTTGGGACAGTGCCTGCTTACCACCAGGGGAGAAAAGTCCAATTTTAAGATAAAGTTCAAAGTCAAGAAATAAACTGGAAAAATGAGCAAACAACATCAAAAATAAATTAATCATAAAACCTACCATGTTGGGAGGGAAGACAACCATGTGAAAACAATTACAAAAAAAATCTCAAAGAAAAGTACTTTGGACCAAAGATGAAAAAAAAATCCTGAAACAGTGTAATAATAATGAAATTTGAAGATCCTTTTGTTTTGGAAAGCTAATGGATACTCGCCAGCTAGTTTCAAATTAATAATATCAAGCCTCTGTTAAGAAACAGAAGGTATGAACCCCTGTTGCTGATGTAACAGGAAGGGGGTGACCAGGAGAAGCTAATACCATAAATAAGGAAAAGCCCATCTGGGAGAGTCAGAACTTCTTGGGACAAGCATTGTGGAGGCAGAGCAGCTACTAGTGGAGAGAGAGGAAGAGAATTTCTCTTATAGAGCATCTGGAGGCTGGGCTGCTACTGCTGTACTGAAGAATGAACTAAGAACTGAGAAGAACTGAAAAGAGAAATGTGAGTAGAGAACTGAGACAGAATTTCTTGGAGCAAGCCATATGGAAGCTGGATAAAGTGATTCTGATTTTGAGAACAGGAGAAAGTGATTTTGATTTTAAGAACAGAACTTCTGATGAGACTTTTCTTCTGGGACCTTCTGTTGAGACCTTCCTAGAACCAGTTTGAGGGGCTACCAACTTCTTCTGGGAGCTGCTGAAGACTTCCAAGGGCCAGCTGGAGCTCCCAAAGAGTGAGGAAGCATGATTGTGGTGTCGATACTTTGTATAAATGTTGTTATGCCTTTCTTAATGTTTATGAATGTTATAGTGGCTTTGTCTTCCCAGGACTTGTCTTCCCTGGAACAGAGACTATGAGAGATTTGAGGTAGACTGGACACTGTGAGCTTCAATGTGGAGCAGGAACTGTATGGAGATCTGGAGAAGGACCTGGGAGATGTCTACTTTTGAACTCAGGTGGCAATTGGTTAGATTCGGGCAGAAGCTGGGGCCATGGAAGAGGGACCATGTAAGTGGAGAGTCTGCTTCAAGTCAAAATGAAAGGACTTCATATGGGTACTGAGTAGTGACTGATGACATTGTAACTTACTTGTGACCTACGGGTGGATGGCCTTTTTATTTTCTACAACCCCTTAAGAAGGTACTGAATAGTAACTGATGAAATTGTGACTTAATTGTACCTCATGGGTGGAGAACTTTGACTTTTGTACTTTGTGATTGAATTAAGGACTTTGTAATTGATTAAATGAATGTACACATAAAATTGTGACTAGCCTGGTGAAAACTATATGGTCATTTTAATGTTAAGTTGTTAAGTTGTGACATGGTAAATGCTGTACCTTGATTTTCTGTGAATGTTTTGCCTTAATTTACTGCTGAAAAAATAGTTCACTATACTATGTAATCAGAACCTTGAAGCTGTTCAGAGCAGAAGTCCTCTGGAAAATTGCTCATGCATGGCTTTACAAAGAGTTAAAGAAAGAAATGAATGATAGATAAAAATTTTGTAAAACTAAAAAGAGTGATGAAAGAAGACTATGAAAAGACAACAGCTGGATAGAAGAGACTGAAAATATGGAAGAACACTTTTGAGGAGGAACAAGATGAAAGGGAAGAGAATATTTGGGGGAGTAGATTGGAGGGAAATATAGTTAGCAATAGTAAATATGAAAAATATTTTTGAAGAAAGTTTCTCTGATAAGGGTATCACTTCTCAAACATATAGAAAACTCAGATAAATTTATTTTAAAATGAGATCCATTCCCAAATTGATAAAGGATCAAAAGATATCAGTTTTCAGATGAAGTATGTAGAGCCATATGAAATATACTTTAACTCACTATTGATTGGAGAAATTAAAATCCAAACATTTCTGAGGTACCACCTCATACCTATGGGATTGGCTATAGGACAGAAAGGGTAAGTAACGAATGTTGGAAGAGATGTGGGAAAAAATGAGAAATTAATGCATTATGGTAGAGTTGTGAACTGATTCAACCATTCTGTAAAGCAATTTGGAACTATGACCAAAGGACCATAAGCAATAACACTACTAGGTCTGTATCCCAAAAGAGTTCTAAAAAAAGGACCTATATGTACACAAATATTTATAGCAGCTTTTTTCTGGTGGCCACAAATTGGAAATTGAATTGGAAAATAGCTGAGCAAACTGTGAGAACTGATGAGAAGTATGATCTCAGAAAAACCTGGAAAGACTTGCATGGGCTGATAAAAAATGAAATGTATTGTGTAGAAAGTAACAGCAGTATTATAAGATGATCAGCTATGAATGACTTAGCTATTCTCAGCAGTATAACAGACCAAGACAACCCTCAACCACTTATGATAAAAATTGCTATCCTTTGCCAGAGAAAGAACTGATGGTGTAAGAATACAGATTGAAACGTACTTTTTTTAACTTTATTTTTATTGAGACTTTTTTGGCTATGTTTTCTCCCACAACATGTCCATTATGAATACATTTTGCATGACTACAAATGTATAATTTATTGAAGTGCTTGCCTTCTCAATGAGGGGAGGTGGGTAGGGAGGAAGAGGGAAAATTTGGAACTCAAAGTTTTAAAAATGAATGTTAAAATTGTCTTTAAATGCAATTGGAGAAAAATAAAATAACAAAAAAAATATAAAATTGGCAAGTGGAAGCTAGTGACTCCACAAGAAATCAAGCAACAATAAAGCAAAGTTAAAAGAATAGAAAAAAAAATAGAAGAAAATGTGAAATATCTCTTTAGAAAAAAAAATGATATAGAAAACTCTCCTGTTATCTTTGATCCTGAAAGTAATATAGCAATTTAAAGAATCCAGTGATAACTTCCTGAAAGAGATCCCCAAATAAAAACTCAGGAATATTATAATCAAATTCCAGAGCTCCCAAGTGATAGAGGGGAAAAAATAAGACATGAGAAAGAAACAATTCATATATTGTGGGGCCACAGTGAGGATCACACAAGATTTAGCCTCTTCCACATTAAAGGAGTAGAAGCCCTTGGAATGATATTCCAGAAGGCAAAGGAGATAGGATTACAACCAAAAATCACCTATCCAGCAAAACTGAGTATAATCCTTCGGGGGGGGGCAATATGAATATTTAATGAAATAGAGGACTGTTAAGCATTCCTGATGAAAAGACCAGAGTTGAATAGAAAATTTGACATTCAAATAGAAAACTCAAAAGAAGCATAAAATGGCAAATGTGAAAGAGGAATCATAAAGGCCTCATTAATGTTAAATTATATAAATAACTATATGGAAAGATGATACATGTAATTCCTAAGAACTTTATCATTATTGGGGCAGTTAAATTGAGTTTGTATTGACAGAGAGCATGGGTATGAGTTGTTAATGCTGGAATGGTCTCCAAATAAATAAATAAGTAAATGAAGAAAGGAAAAAGAATGATACACTGGGAGAAAGGGGAAAGGCAAAGGGAGAGGTAGAATGGGGACAATTTTTCTCATATAAAAGAGGTGCACAAGGAGGAGCTTTTGCAATGGAGGGAAAATGGGGTGGTGGTAGGCAATTAAAAAAATTTCTTGAACTGTTTCAAAGAAGAAAGAATATTTATACACACTTAGTTGTGTATAGAAATGTAAGTTACCTGGGGCGGGTAGGTGGCACAGTGAGTAAGAGTGCTGGCCCTGGAGTTGGGACGACCCGGGATCGGATCCAGCCTCAGAAAATGAGCACCCACACATAAATAATGACTGGCCGTGTAACCTTGAGCAAGTTACTTAAGCCCAATTGCTTTAAAAAAAAAAAGAAATGTAAGTTACCCAATAGGAGAAATAGGAAAGGAAGGAGATAAGAAAAAGACAAATGATGATAAAGAGTATGGTGGAAGGAGTTAGAAGCAAAACAGACTTTTGAGAGAGAGAGAGAAATAAAAAGAGAGAGAAAATGGATGGAGGATGGAAGGAATGGATGGGATGGAGGGAAATATAAATCTTGTAATCATAACTGTGAATGTGAATGAAATGAACTCACTCATACAATTCTACTTGGTAATAGAACGGATCAGAAACCAAAATTCAACCATATATTGTTTACAAGACATACATTTGACACAGCAATAAAAAGAGTCAAAATAAAGCTCTGGAGCAAAATCTAATATGCTTCATTTTATGTAAAAAAAGATAGGTAGGGGCGGCTAGGTGACACATTGAATAGAGCACCGGCCTTGGAGTCAGGAAGACCTGAATTCAAATCTGGCCTCAGACACTTAACACAAAGAGTAGTCGTGTGACCTTGGGCAAGTCACTTAACCCCAACTACCCTAAAAAATAATACAGGGGTAGCAACCATGATCTTACACACAAAAAAGCCAAAATAGACCTAATCAAAAGAGATAATCATGGAAACTGCAGTTTGTTATAAAATGCCATAAACAATGAAACAATATCAGAATCTTTTACAGGAAATCCCTCTGATAAATACTTCACTTCCCAAATATAAACTGAGTATAGAACTGTCAGTTGTATAAAATTAAGAGTCATTTCCCAATTGATAAATAGTTGAAGGACATACAAATTGCAAGTATAAATTACATTATTTCACAAAATGCCTTTAGTTATTTTATATTATATGACTAAGAACAAATTAAGCCCATTAAGGGGGAGGGGGGGGCCTGATGAACTATGATTTTGAGTAACTGTGGACTCATAGATTTACTTGGTAGGGTAGCTATTATATAGGGTTCAAATAAAATGAAGGTTCTCCCTAGGTCCTACATAAAACATATTCTAAATAAATGTGAATTGCTTTGGAGAGAGAGAGAGACAGACAGACAGAGAGAGAGAGAGAGAGAGAGAGAGAGAGAGAGAGAGAGAGAGAGAAACAGACAGACAGACAGACAGAGACAGACACGCATTAACAATTGGGAAAGGGGGAATCAGGAAAAAAACTCAAGTAGGAGATGATACAAGCCTGAAGGGAGTTTTAGATTGCAAGAGATGGAGGTAAAAAGAGCTAGGATTCCAAGTCTGGAGGAAAGCCAGTACAAAGACACTTAGGAGAGAGACAGAATGCCAGGCATAGAGAACAGTAAATAGGTCAATTTGTTTGGAACATACTGTGCATGAAGGAGGTTGACATGAAAAAAAGACTGGAAAGATAGGGTGGAGCCAGATCATGAAGAGTTTTAAGTGAGTAACAGAGAAGTTTATTCTTTATTTTAGATGCAATGTTAGTTTTTGTTGCTGAGTCATTCGGGTTGCATCCAATTTGTCGTAACCCCATATGGGGTTTTTTGCTAAAGAGACTGGAGTAGTTTGCCATTTCCTTTTCCAGTTCATCTTACAGATGAGGAAACTGGAGCAGACTGGATTAAATGATGTACCCAGGGTCACATGAGTAGTAAGTATCTGAGACTGGATTTGAACTCTTGAAAACAGAGCCTTCCTGATTCCAAATCCAGTACTCTTTTCATTAAGCCACTTGCCTGCCCTCTAGAGACAATAGGGAGCAACTATAGTTTGTTTTTTTTTTTTAAGCAGGAAAGTGATGTAGTCAGACTTGTGTAGTATGAATATTGATTTTATAAAATTTTTGTTGCTTCCTCTGTAAAGGAGACAGGGCAGGGATGAAGAGGGAGGAAGAAACAAGATTATATTTGAGGTCCCTTTTACAAAGGGCACCTTATGTTTTATGGATTTACAAGCCTTTTGCTTAAAATATTTAAGTTACAAATGCAGAATTTAGAAAAAAAATATGTTCTTACAAATGAAATAAGCATTTCAGCTTTATATTTTGGTCTAGTGATCATTGCACATTGTTCTGAATTCCATTAATCATACGGTTGGCATTCAGTCATGTTAAATATGCAATCATTTGTGAGTAGACAAAGTACACACATCCCATGTATGTAACATTGACATTTACACCACTTAGTAACATAAACTCTCACATATGTGCAATGGGGATCAGATAAATTCCTGTGAGGACTCCAACCTTGTATCTTCTGCCTTTTTTCTCAGAAGAACACATTTGTGTGAATACCTATATCTTATTTCTCTTTCAAATCATAAATGGACAGGATTATTGAATACTCCTCTAGTTCTTACCTGTAAATCTGTTTTCTGCATTTACTTTTTATAAATAAGAAGGCAATGTTTGTAAAGGATTTTGAAGATTTAGGATTGCTCATTTTAAGAGATACCCTGTTGGATCTCTTTTACTGTTACAAAGCAATTCCTAAAGGATTGTATACTTCCTCAAAAAGCAAGTTTCACATGCCTTCTCTACCTAATGGGACATCAGGGGGTTGGCAAGAAAAAATTCATGACAGCAAGTAAATTTCTCATTTTGGTAGTGGTCAGATTAGTCAAATTCAACTGACTTTTCTTCCGTAACAGCCATCTTTTCTTTTCCATTCGTTGCAAAATTCATGATTGCCAGTTATCATTCTTTGTAGGTGTCTGTGTTCTAAAGGAGAGCCCTTTCCAGGCCAAATGGTCCATGAATGCAGAAGTCTTCCATGTTCTATTTACTTTTTTTCACACACTCTGTAATGAGATAATCAAATGAGATATTTGTAAGAGCTTAGCAAAGTTCCTGATACATAGTTAGTGCTATATAAATGCTAACTTATTGTTATCATTAATTATTATAGCATTCTTTGTGAGACCTAAACCCTTGATAAGTTTTCCTCTGTCAGCATTTATGTTTGACCTAAACTCTTTTAGTTGTCTCTCTGGCTAAGATATCTGTTTCTCTGATTAATATTATTTCCTTCCTGTCCACCCATCTGTTTATTTTAGTTATTTCTTCTTCTATGCAGGCTTCTGTATAGACTCCCCACATATGCCTGCTAGTGATGTGCATGAATACCAAATATAATGGCATAAAAAACGATGGTATGGAGCAAATGATTTAAGTGATAGAATCTGGAATATTTCTGAGTATCCTACTCCATTAAGTGTTGGGGATACAAAAGCAAAAAGCAGTCCCTGCTCTCAAGGAATTCACAGTCTAATGAGGGAGATAGCAGATAAAAGACAAAAAACAAAAACAAAAACAAAAACAAACAAAAAACCCAGATGTATAAACAAGATACAAAGTAAAGCTTTGTTCTTCTTTCTCCACCCTGTCTAATCTCTTCCATCTCAGAACACTTATGAAATTCCTGAAATTTCCACAAGAGAGTTTCTCATATTTTTGATTCTTAAATGGTTCTGTGACAATGATGTATATATTCCCTACATTGGTGCAGATTGAAACACACCCATGTCTTCTTATTTTGTGTCAATGTTCTCCCATGCATCTTTTACAGAAAGTCTAATTCCAATGTACTGGAGGTCTTCTGCTAGGTCTTTTTACATTTTGTGGGTATCAATGCCAGAATCAGGCTGCTTGTTCACTTGTTATTTCTCACTCTTCGACACACCTATTTTTGTAATCATAAATATCTGAGCAAAGATTTCTCTTATACAACTACTTCAGCAGGAGTCAGAGAGAAACTGCAGCCAACTTGGGTTAACCATATGTATCTCCATTGCCCTTTGAATCTCCATTGGTATAAATTTCTTTCTTTGGAGACTGTTGTGCTGCATGATCTGTGGCCATACAGCAGCAACGAAAGTAGACCAGTATTAAAAAAATAAATATTTATGTTAGGAAATAGTTTGGCTTTCTGAAAACTACTGTTCTATGAAGTCTTCTTATACTAATAAAAAAAGTTCTTATGACTTTCTTTCAATTCTACCTTCCATTCAATCATTTACTTCCATCTGAACTGTCTCCTTCTCCCCAGTATATCCTCCTTGTTGTTTTTTTTTCCAGTTTTATACTTTGTCTTGCTCCCTACCCTTAAAGAAAGCAACCTGAGTTCATTAGGTTATATATCTTGTCATACATACATGCACTCATTTAATGGCAATCCATGGCTTTTTGTCTTATGCATATGAGTCTGTAGTCATGTTAGATAGTCTCATTAACAGGCTCTAAGAAATCTGTATATGTATTTCTTTGTTCAGTGCTTAGGATAGAATTTTTTTGTTGTTGTTTTTGTTCAGTTGTTTCAGTCATGTCTGACTTTTTGTGACCCTTTTGGGTTTTCTGTTTCCTTCTCCAACTCATTTTGCAGGTGAGGAAACTGAGGCAAACAGGGTTAAGTGACTTGCCCAGAATCACACAGGTAGTAAGTGACTGAGGTCAGTTTTAACCTCAGGAAGATGAGTCTTCCTTACTCCAGATGCAGCAGTCTTATCCACTGCACTACCTACCGTAGGACTATATATAATTATTTGCTTAATAAATGCTTTTTGACAATAAGATGACACTAGGCTAGGGAATATATAAATTATGCTACAGAGACCATTTCTGTTGGCTGACAGGCATGTAATAACCTACTTCCCATGCTCATTTGGCAACTTTCATAATATAGAAAATTAATTCAGAGCAATGATATTTAGATCTTAACAGAGGAGTATTGAGTTATTTGGCCATGCTAAATGGAATGGAGAATCTATTTGGAAATTGTTGTGTGTTATCTTGTTCAAGTTGGACATAGGATGTCCTTACTAAGCTCCATGTCCTTACTAACAAAACAAATTTGAAAACAATATTATTATATAAAAATCATTATTTTGTTAAGGAAAAGAGGGGTTGGGAGTATTCAAGATGTTTTAATTTCAATCCATTATTTTCACAGAAAAAATATACCTACACTATATGTTGCAATTTAATTTGAATGCCTGATTCCCATTTCTAGACTGAAAACTGATTTTTGTTGTAGATGTGTAATTTCCATTGTATATGTCTCTTTGTCACACCATTTGGAATTTCGTCGCAAGGATACTAAAGTAAGATAACATTTCCTTCTCTAGTCTGTTTTACATATGAAGAACTCATGTAACAGGGTTAAATGACTTTCCCAGGGTCACATAGCTGGCTAGATTTGAACTTATGAACATGAGTCTTCCTAGTCCCTAGCTCAGTGTTTTTCTACTTCACCATGTAAATGCCCAATCGAAAACTGAAGGCTACTTTCAATTGCTAGACAGAAGAAATGTGATAAAACCTCATCTTGAAATTGACTCGAGAAACCTAAGAAGCTGAATTATCCCAAATCAAATGGAATTCACTTTTCAGTCTTATATTTTCATATCATTGCTTTGCTCCTGTGACTCAGCCTAACAGTAAGCAAAATTCCAATCTTTACAGTCTCTTTTCAGGGAATACCTCCTATACACAGAATCTGTTGATCTTTCCCAATTTTAGTGTTCCCACAGTGGCCCAGGCCCACAACATACCACTGGGCACAATGGGAAAGTGGTGTAATAGCAGGTGTAAATGTGTGAATGGAGGTTAGGAGAAGATAAATTGCAGTAAGCAAAGAGAAAAACTGGTAAATATCATGTCTGAAATAATGAATAGTTACAGAAGAGAATAGTTACAGGTGGTTTATAAGGATATAGAGACTATTAAGAGAATCTCAGACACACAGCAATTATAAGTATTTACCAAAGCATAAAATACATAGGAGAGAAGGGACAACATTGCTTGGTTTTGCAGGGTTGGGGTTATGACCACTCTCTAATCACATTGTGGAGTTGTAAATGGTTATAAAATTTGATATACTTCTCTTTTAGTACTGACATCACTGAACCAGAGGAAGATCTATCTCCTCCTCTATCTGCATTGCTTAATATTCTAATTCATTACGATCAAAAGTGAGCTAGAGTCAGTAAAATAGTATACACAATGATTGCAATGATCCAGAGGGGGAAGGAAAAAAAATAACTGCTGCAAAAGAAATAAACCTGAGTTTTACAAAATTGTGTGTTACCGCAATGCTTGGCTCTCTGAGGTTAAAAAAAATTGATAAGAAATAATTTGAAATGGATAGATTAAAAACTATCATAATGAAGGAAAAGAGGAGTTGGAAAAGCTCAACAGGAAATGAAATAAGAACCCAAATTTTGGTAGGTTATGGCAGATAATAAAGATTTGGACTTTGGATCTAACTTGTGATCCAAGGTTAGAAGCAGTTTAAAATTCCACGGGACAATAGAAGGTGAAATTTCTCTTTCCCCAGAACCTGTTTCAATATTTTATTCATTATAGTTACTTAAATACTATTTTTGTTTGTTTAATTAAATGAACACTTCAAGCACCTTGGATTTCATTGGCATGAGAAGGTACTACACCAAGAGAAAAAAATTTCAAATCCTTTGTAATTTAATTCATGACCTTGAAGAGTTGCAATATTCCTAGCATTCTTAAGCCACTGAGTGATGAATATTTCTGAATTTGGTGGAGGTGGTATCTTAACTCCAGACATCTCATCTGTCTCAGGGACTATATTTTAAGACTTTCCATCTCGACAGGAAGGTCTTACTAGAACCATTGAGAAAAGAAACAAGAGGATATTCAGAGTTCTTGGGCTTAACAACCTATTTTCATTCCCTCTTTATCATCAGTAATAGTATGGTTGTGAAATGCTTGTTCAAGGCACTCTTCTAGCTGTCATACAGAGTGACTCCAATATATAAATGTTCCCAACTTTCCTAAAAACAATACATTTCCAGATTATATGCATTTAATGCATCAATAATTCATATCTTTGAAAGAAATGAATTATTTAATGTGTGACAGATCCATTTCCTTTCCTTTCCTTTAAAAACAAAGTCATCTTGGAGAAAAAATACTTTTTCTATTTAAGTAAGATTTTTTTTTCCTCCATACTTCCATAACCTAAACAGATTTGTTTTGGTTTTGCATGATTTGGGTTTTAGGAGAAAAAAATAGTTCTGGAACACAAATTTCAGTAGAATTGGAAGAACTGCAGTCTGATACAATGTCCCCAATTTGCATATATGCACACTAAAGGAGGAAGCCCTCTTTTTTTGCATTTTCTTGTTTATTAAATATTTCTTGCTAAAATGTTGTCAACGAATAAGTTATCACTTAATCTTTTATAAAGAATGTTTTTAGAAACATGTCATTTTACTAACTAGTCACTAAAAGTGATAAAAGATTGAAAATAGACATGAATAGCCAGCTTGCCAGAGATTTAATGGGGCTAGGAGCTCTTAGTAATCTGACTGAGATACGTTCCAAAAGACGCATTTATACAAATGACTTAATTTAAAGTATATACTACAGAATCTTCTTTCAGAAGAACTGCTTCTTGATAATATGCAGTAGTGTTGGATTTATGCAATAGTATCAGAGAATAGTAGGAAAGAAAGAATTAAATTAATTTGCTGCTTAGAAATGTTAAAGTTCTACACTAGTGAGAAAACATTGATATTTTTCTCAGTGCCCCAAATGACCAATAAGGATTTTAGCCAAAGAATTGCCTACTTCCTATCTAAATTTTTCTGTCTAAAAGAAGTTAAGGCCATTTTCCATCTGTCAAATGTTTACCATTATTACAAAGAAGTCCCTAGTTTACCTTCTTGGTATTAACATGTTTTGCAACTGATATTCTCTAGTTGTATGAAGAAGGTGCAGTGGAAAAACTGACCTCTTCTCCAATAAGCTCAAGAGAATGTAAGGCATGCTCTTCAAGGCATAAGAGATTGAGGAGACAACTCCTCATCAGTAATGTAGCTTTCCTTCTTTAACCAGAGAAACAATCCCCAATGAGTTATGTATACTACAATGATGGAGGCAACTTTCTACATATTAATGGGGTCAGATTCCCCTCATTCTCAATTTTCTTCCTCTAGAGAAACATGCAGTAGAAAGTAATGTCCTACCACTTTGCAGTAGAATTGTGGAATTTGGTGGGTTCTGGAGTCCTAAGAGAAGATTATTAGCTTAGAAGTATGAGATTGAATTTAGCTGAAAATAGTAGACAGAATTTTCTGGTTTTCAATCCCGGACCTCTCTTTCCGGTTCTGTTCCATGTTTAAGCTGAGGGATAGAAGAGTGCATTCTGGGCTAGCAACAAGAAAAGTTACCTCTCAGACCCACTCCCACCCTTACTTCTTCTCTTCCAATAGGCATCTTGATCTTATTCCCATCTTTCTATTCCAGATAACTAAATAGGAGAGAAGGGCTTTTTTTCCCCTTTATGTTCCTTTGTCCAGGGATGAGCAGATGGTCAGTCTTGATCCTGCCCTCCTCATTTTCTTCCATTTTCCTTTATCTCACTTTCTGTTTTCTTAGAGGTTTTAAGGTGCTTTTGTATTCTATAGAACTTGTGAGATAGAGGAAGGGAATTGCTCTATAAATGTCTGACTCAAGTTGAAGGTTATTACTAAGGTCTCTATTTTCATTGCAGAATAGTGATTTTAATAGACTTCTATGCTTGTTACTGAACTTTATATACATATACTATTTATTTTGCACATGTTTATATATGTACAGGAACAGCTAGATGGTGCAATGGGTAATGTACCAGGCCTGAAGTCAGGAAGCGTCATCTTCTTGATTTCAAACCTGATTGAATGATGACCTTTCCAGCTGTGTGCCTTTGGGCAAGTAACTTATGTCTGTTTGCCTCAGTTTGCTTCATCTGTAAAATGAACTGTAGAATATAACAGGGAGCTTATCCAGTACCTTTGCCAAGAAAATCCCAAAATGGGATCACAAAGAGTCAGACACTGAAACTACTGAACAACACCAAAACAATACATGTACATAGTGATAGATCGAAGCACTTGGAGGACAGGAATTGTTTCATTTTTGTCTTTGTTTCCCCATTGCCTAAAATAGTGTCTGGCACATAGAAGGTGCTAAACAAGTGAGGCTTTCTCTGAAGAAGGGCTAAGATGATCTTGATTCATATGTGTGAAGATTTAGAACTCAAGATCATAACCTAGGGACCATCTATTTTACCCTCCTTATTTTGAAGGTGAGGAAATTGAGGTCCTATGAAGCTAGGTGATTTGCCCAAGGTCAGATAGATCACCTGAGCAAAGCAAAGATTTGATTCTATATCTAGCCTTCTTTCCAGTGCATCATACAGGTTCTTCAATGGATTTGAGTGTACAGTTAGTCTCAAAAGCCAGGGGAAGTTCAGGCTTCCCGATTTGAGTGGGCCATGTAACAAAATGAGATCACTACTTTATGTGTAGTCAATACTTTTACCCTTATTAGAAGGAGAATTAAGAGTTAAAGAGAGGTATTCAAAGTCACAAAATATTTCATTCTGTCATACTACTACCTATGCTTGAAAACTAGTTTTTAGTGGATAAAAGCAGAATAAAACAAAGAATTCAACCTTGTCATTCCATATTTAACATGTTATTCCTCATACAGAGAAGCAAACTAATCTCTATTTTCCAAGAAAAAATACTGAGAATTTATTTTTTGTTAACCCTTAAATTTTCATAGTTTACATAAATTTAAATTTAAGTGATCAAACTTCTAAGTATATGTGATTAAATAAATTAATCAATACTACACTCTTGAATTATATTTAAATTTTGAATTATATTTAATTTGAATTATATTTAAATTTAAATATTCAATACAATAGATATACAACTGTAAATAATTGCACAATTTCAGTGTTACACAACTGATACTACTTGAGGTGGTATAAGGAAATGATAGTGAATTTGTTAATGTTAGGGAATTCAAACTTCCCCACCAATTTCAATATCTGCATGTTTGGAACTGAGATTCCTGAAATTATTATTTTGGTTTTAAAAATAAAATTGTCATTAAATTTGTTCAGGAGAGACAGGAAAAGTCTCCTGACATCAGGGCAAAAGGTGACCATGGGTGAACCCAATGACATTAGAAAGAGAAATCTAAAAATTACTTTTAAAGCAATAATTTACCTTTTTTTGCTGTGGGAAAATGAGCACTTTGTGATTTCTTTTGGAAGTAAAGGCAAGTGGCTAACCTGAAGCCCCTTGCCTGGGAAATGTCTTTGGGTAGCTGCTGAGAGGCAGGGAGGGTATTTCATGAGAGAAAGGAAATCATAATAAAAGGCAAGTTGAGCCACAGGGTATTAGAGAAGGGGGCGAAGGTACATTTGGAGCACTGCGGGGTGCTCCTCAGGCAGGACTGTGCTGGCACATTGCACACCCACTGACTGTATATATCTGTGGGCTAAAACCTGGGCTCAGCCTTAATGTGGCCAATGAAAATTGACATTTCCCATATCCCAGGGTTTGCTTAACAGTAATTAAAGCATCATATTGCACACTATTCTTTTTCGTTATAATTTAAGTGGATTTCTTTTGCTATTTTAAAAATAATTCTAGTTCCTACTGTGAATAATGAATACAAATAAAGTTGAATGTCATAGCCCAGAATACTAATCAAACTGAAGACCCATAAATATACCAAATTTTTGCCCATGGCCCACTAGTCTTACACATTACAACATATTCCTTGCCATCCTGATAACTCTGGCCACATAACTTTGTTTGTTGTTGTTGTTGTTTTTGGTTGCAGGACCGCTTGGTTTTAGCATTATTAAGAATTACATACACCCTGCACTACTAAATATCTTTCTTTCTTTAAGTCTGCAGTTTTGTCCCATTCCCCCTGCACACCCAACTTAGCAATTCATTCATACCACACAAGCAGTATGTCTAAGGAGCTAGGCAGACACACCTTCTCTGAAATCACAGGGTCTTTTAGAAACAATGATTTTTGCCTTGCACCAAATTGAGAATAGGAGTTGTATTCAACTCATTTTCTATACTTCCAATATGTGTCCTTTAAAAAAAAATCCAGGTCTCTTAGGAGTGGCTATTATATGGTTATGCTATCCTCCAATTTTGAATGAGATATTGTCATATTCTGCCTCTGAGTAACACAACAGAAGGTTTACATCAGCACATTTCTCTCATCTCATTGTTCTCCATCTAAAAATGGGAAGAGAAATTGGAAACAGCTTTATTTGGTCTAGGTTTGAAGGATAGTGTAAAAAGGTTGGGATCTTATGCCTACATTTATAAATGAATCAGGTATTGCAGATTTAGAGGTGTATTGCTTCTTATCAAGGGCAAAGGGAGAAAGATAGGGAGAGCAAGGAAGGACTTGTGGGGGGGGAGAGAAAAATATATAGCACTTACCTAGCATCTCATTTCAATGCAGAATAGCATGGTGATAAGAATTTGATTTTTTATTACTATTATTAGCCTGAAAAGCATTAGTATTGTCATACAGATGGTCACCTATGTTGGAAGCTTATGAAAGAATACTAAATTGTGGAAAGATTATTCTAAATTTAGGAAAGCATCAACTCCCTAATGCTAAAGGTGGAGCCATGCTGCTAAACATATTAGTATTTCTTAATTCAAACACCTGTTCAACCCGAATGATACATAAAAAAGCTCTTATTTATTGCTTGCATCTCCATTTCAGATTTAATCTCACTATAAATTCATCTCATGTTAATTTATGTGCAAACAAAGACACACACATTTTAAATATCCGAAATGCTGGAAATAAACTTATTTTTAATTTTGTGCTTGTTTTCCATTTGTCAACCAGCAAATGAAAGGACTGAATAAATCATGCACTAATTGCCAGCGGTGCTAAATTTAGTGTGAGATCTGGAATCCTTTTGATCAAAACCGCTGAATATGAAATCGTCCTCAGCTCTCTAGGCAACTTTATCCGCCTTTCTATTCTCCATCTGTCAGTCACCTGGGAATTTGTGAACTATTCCATATGTCAGGCTTGTCAATCACAATGGAATGTGGGAACTATCTGCTTACTGCATAGGAATTCTTGTTAAAAAATTAATCTGCATTAAACTAGTAGCTCTAGATTTTGAATGCCATATTGTTTGGTGTTTTGAAACATTTTTATCTCTATAAGGTTAGTGAAAATAAATTTTATTTAAGTAGCATGGTTCAAGAGTCTTCAGAAACACATAGTATTGTGAGTATAATACACAGTCTTACATCTTATTTTACATATTGCCAGTATAAGGATGTATATATATCTATATCTATAGATATATATATACATATATATATGTATATATATATATCAGTGTTTGTACATATCTATATCTATATACATATAAATGTAGATATAGGTATATATGGAGAGTTAAATAGGCTAACCATGTAGAAGGAAACGTTGTTGAGAGTTTAATGAATGATGAATTTTAAGCGCCTTATGTATTTTAGTATTTAACTTTTAAAAATCTGGAACTTTTTTATCTTGATTGAGAAAACCTCATATTTTGTTCTTTCAAAACTTATCTTGGTAGTTAAAGACCAGGATCACTGTATGTTAGAAAGAATAACCCAAAATACATGTAACATAATGCAGATACTTTAATATCACACTATCATGTATAAAATTGTATTTATCGGGGCGGCTAGGTGGCACAGTGAGTAGAGTGCCGGCCCTGGAGTCAGAACGACCTGAGTTCGGATCCAGCCTCAGACACTTAAGGCACACACAAACAAAAACCTAGCCGTGTGACCTTGGGCAAGTTACTTAACCCCAATTGCCCTCCAAAAAGCAAAAAAAAAAAAACAAAACCAAAATTGTATTTATCATGACATTACATCACATAACATAACACATCACATAACAGAAGTACTTTTAAGTGTTCTTCTGGTACTAAAAAGATACATTATGCAAAATATGTGGGGAAAAAAAAACAGGACAGTCACTCAAATTCTCCTAATGATGTTTTAATTAAGGACATCCAAAAGAATGGCCTCTGACAATGTAGTGTAGTTATGGACTTTTGGAATGAGTTTAAGTTTAATAATGATAATATTTTGTAGTTATGGTTGTTTAGAGTTTTATAATTTATAAAGGGCTTTCACATTGATTGTTCCACTCATTTGATCCTCAAATTGTCTGCCTAGGTAAAATAGATATTACCACTCTTATCTTGTAGCTGAGAAAACAGAGGCTCAAAAATTAAAAGATTTGCCCAGGGTCAAAGGGCCAATATATAGTAGAACTTAGTCTTTGAAACCCAGCTATAATGTTCTTCTAACTACATGAAAGCATCCCTCATAAACCAAAGGTTTAGTCGACCAAAGGTTGAAGAGAAAAATTCACAAACTGCAACAGACTCGACAACTGAAAATCAAAGAACATTCTTCACACATGTGTTGGGTAAGAAGTGACTGCTTGACAGGACTCTTAACTAGAACCAACAGGTGAGTAATTTTTTTCAGTCACACCACCTTTGAATTTACAAAGGACAGATATAAGATCATAAGTTTGAATACTTATAACTGGAAAGAATCTTAGAGGCCATGTAGTCCAGTCCTCTTTTTTACATATTAGTAGCCCAGGCTCACACAAATTAGACTATGGTTTTCTACATCAAATTCAATGTTTTTCCCACTGCACCACACAATATTAAATGCATATCTGTGTATGTCATATGAATGCATTAACGTGATATCTGCATGTCATGTGAATGAAAATAAGAAAACTAAAATGACTAAGTTGCTAAATAATAAGCAAAATTAAAATTAATTGAAAAAATAAAATGTCTCTGAACAAAATTGGATAATGTGGGATACATTGTGTTAATATCATTCTGTGGCTGGCTGGTTTAATTGGTTATGGTATGGTGTGAACAAATGGATTAATATTTGTAAAGTGCTTAGCACAATTCTTGACACATAGTAGGTGCTTTATAAAAGTGAAAAAGCAAGAGAATAACACATGAGATTACTAAAGCAATATAAGTGGAAAGGACTACAAAATAATAAAAAAAATGAATATTGAGAAGATTACCCTCAAAGAAGAGATATGAGAATATAACTACTCATTTGTAGAGCTATGTAAATTTTTCTATGGATATATAATATATACATTTTATCTATTGTCAATATTTTTAATGTACTGATTTTCCTTTTTCCTGTTCCATGTTTTTACCTTTGAAAATATTTGTTAAAGGGATTTTCTCATTTGGGGAAGCTAAATGGCTCAGTAAATAGAGCACTGGGCCTAGAGTCAGGAAAACCTGAGTTCAAATCTGGCCTCAGACACTTAGTAGCTGTGTGACCCTGGGAAAGTTACTTAACCCTATTTGCCTCTGTTTCCTCATCTATAAAATAATCTGGAGAAGGAAATGGCAAACCACTCCAGAAATATCTCCCAAGAGAACCCTAAATGTCTCCACAAAGAGTTGGAGACAAATGAAAACTTACGATAACAACAAAGTAGGCATTTATTTAAGTACTTAATGTTCAAGCATCAAGACTAGATCATTTGGACTAAGTAATGGAATGTGTTAGCTCAAACAAAATCTTCATATTTAAAATGCCAGGATTGAAGACAGGAAAAGCTGAATTAGAATCTTGCTTGAGACAATTAGTAGCCATATTTACCTGGACAAGCCACTTATATTTCTCATTCTCGTTTTCCTCATCTAGAAAAGGAGAATACTGTAGTAATTGGTCTCTAAGGTCCCTCTAAATCTTTGAACCTATGATATTCAGGTTTTTCAAGGAACCATGAAGATTTTTCAGTCTCCTTCCTGAGACACCTATTCTTGCAAAAGAATACCTGTAGCAGCTGGGAATTTTGGAGGACAGCCCAATGTGGTCTACTTAAGAGACCTATAGATGGAGAGTTCCATAGCCTTCACTCGACTGAGATCTTCTTGGAAGCAATCAACAGAAAGGTGAATGAATGCCTCAGGTTTAGACCATAAGTTCTTTGACAATCATGTTGCTACTAAGAGATGAGAATATGAAATATCCCTTAAGGGGGCAGCTAGGTGGCACAGTGAATAGAGCATTGGCCTTGGAGTCAGGACCTTAGTTAAAATCCGGCCTCAGACACTTAACACTTACTAACTGTATGACCTTGGGCAAGTCACTTAACCCCAATTGCCCTGCCTTACCCCCTCCAAAAAAAAGACAAAATAAAAGAAATATCCATTAAGCATTCTGTGTGTAAATAGGGTGTCACAGGGAGATTGATATACCTCTCAGTCATCCCAGAATCACAGATTTTTAGGAAGAGACCTTAATAGGCCTTAAGTCCAGCGCCTCTTCAACTTCTTACACTCCTGATCCCTTTTGGCCTTTTGGCAGCATTGGTGGTATTGCATGGCCTGAGGGCCTGTTCAGTGCAAAGAGTGCATGTTTTGTGTTCAGAACCAAAAATGCAGTGTAGTTACCTGATGCAACATGGGTAAGCGCTGCCAAAAACACCATGGATTCATTAAGCATTTGGTTTTGAATTGATTTTTAGTTGTTGCATGTTTAGAAATCTTTTACTCTTGGCAAATATTTTGCTACCCCTTATGAGGTCGTGACTCACAGTTTAAGAAGCACTAATAGTCCATTGCTCTCAATATGTACTGTCAAAAAAGTACTTACTAACTGGTGGCAGATGATCCAAATTCAATCTCTACTTCTGATTCTTATTACTTGCATAACCTTGGGAAAATCAGTTAAATTCCTTGATTCTCTATTTCCTCTCTATAAATTGAAGGGATTCTGAGGTTCACAGACATCGTAAACATAGTTATGTATCTATGATCTTGAGCCATCAAGGTGGTACAGTGGATAAAGTAATGTACCTGGAGTAAGGAAGACCTAGGTCAAATCCAGCTGGAGATACTTAATAGCTGTAGGACACTGAATAAATCACTTGAACACTGTTTGCCTCAGTTTCCTTAACTGCAGGATGAGGATGATAAATAGCAGCACCTATCTCAAAAGGTTCTTGTGAGGATAAAATATTTGTCAATCATTTAATATCGTACCTGACATATAACAGGCACACTCTCTCTTTATTTTGTGAAACATGGGACCCCTCTACAAATTCCTGGCAAGCTGATTGAAGACTTTAGGTATGGGAAACTTGGTACCCACTAAGATAATCTTTTAATTCCATTTGGAAACATGGCTACACTTGTAGCCTTTTATTGTGAAAAACTCATCCTGCTTGTACCTAATCAGCTCATCCTAGGTGTGAAACAAGGAAACAAAGAAAACAAGTCTCCTCCTTCTTCCACTTGACAAACCTTCACATATTTGAAGATAGTGATTAGGTCACCCTGTCAATTTCTGTTCTCCAGCCTAAGCTTTTGTACAGCAAAGCATGAGCAGCTTTCCAGAGGACTGCTGCTGTGAATAGCTCTAAGATTCTGATCACATAGTATAGTAAACTCTCTATTTATTCAGCAGTAAATTAAAGCAAAACATTCACAGAAACCAAAGTATAGCAATCACAATGTTTTAACATTAACAACTTATCAGGAAAGCAACCACATATTTTTCACCAAAGTGGCCACTAGTTTTAACAAAAGCAATCATTCAGTAAGTATTTAACTCAATCATCCTTAAGGAGCAAGCCTCTTTAAGGGACACAAAGTAAAATCATTCAATAAATCCTTAAGTCAATCATTCTTTTTTTTTTAAAGCAATTGGGGTTAAGTAACTTGCTCAAGGCTACATGGCTAGTCATTATTTATGTGTGGGTGCTCATTTTCTGAGGCCGGATCTGATCTCGGGTCATCCCAACTCCGAGGCCGGCGCTCTTACTCACTGTGCCACCTAGCCGCCCCAAGTCAATCATTCTTAAGGAGCAAGCCTACTTAAGGGACACAAAGTACAAAGATCAAAGTTCTCCACCCCTAGGTCACAGTAAATCATGATCTTCTCAGTCAGCATTAAGTACCCAAGAAGAGGTCTTTCATCTTGACTCAGGGCTGGCTCTTAGATTCCACCGTTCCTCTTCCATGGTCCCAGATCCTGCCTGAATCTAAACAACTGCCACCTGGATTCAAAGTCAGGCAGCTCTCAGCATCTTATCCAGCTCCTCATCCAGTTCCTTATCCAGGTCCCATTCCATATTGAAGCTCTCAGTGTCCAGTCCACCTCAAGTCCTTTACAGTTTCTGTTTCTGGGAAGACAGAGTAACAGAGCCAAAACAACATTCATGCACATTGCTAGCACCATCATCAATTCACTATCTGAATGTGAAATCAGCACAGACCCACATATGAGGTCTGAGGACTCAATATAACCCCACAAACAAGGTCTGAGAACTCAACACAAATCATTAGTATAGTTCCAGGAACTCTGAAACTATAGGACTTCTGTAAACAGACAACAAGAATTTCCTCTTTCAGGGCTTTCCAGTATGGTCCCAGGGCTTCTGTACAAAGTATCACAAGCAAAAATCAACACAAACAGAACAGACAAACAGAGTGCCTGGCCACCACAAGTATTCTCTTCTCAGTTCTGCTCTTTCCCAGCTTGGAGTTCTCCTTATATTTGGTCATTAGCTCCTCCCAGTTTGGCCCCATCCTATTGCATCATCAAGTTCCTCTCACTGTGGGGTTTACAAGTTCTGCTTCTTAAAGTCTTGAGGAGAAGCTAGGTGGTGTAGTGAGTAGAGCACCAGCCCTGGTGTTAGGAGGACCTGAGTTCAAATCTGCCCTCAGACACTTATCACAAAAACTAGCCATGTGACCTTGGGCAAGTCACTTAACCCCAACTACCCTACCTTCCCCTCTCCGAAAACCAAAAAAAAAAAAAAAATGCCCTCCAAACAAACAAAAAACAAAACAAAGACTTGATATAATCATAGGTAAGGCTCAAAAGAAACTTGAACTGAAACAAGGTGCTAAATACTTCTTTGCCATTACAACTTTCAAAGAAAAATTCTGATGGTGCAAAGAAATAAACATTAGACATATCAGGGCTATATTCAGTGAAATGCTGGCAAGTGTTTAACAACCAGCTCTCTCATGGGGTAAAAATGTACAAAAATTACATATTTTTAAATTTAATCTTCATTATCACTACTTTCTTAAATTTAGGTGATCAACAAAGTAGTAAATCAAGTCCTGATTTATAGTGTAGAAAGAGGAAAAAACCCATGTGTAAAAAATCTACTTATAACAACTCTTTTTTAGTGTCAAAGAACTAAAACTAAGGGAAAACACCTGTTAGTTGTGAAATGGTGGGGCAAATCATGTTATATGGATATAATGGGATATTATTGCATTGAAAAATTATGAAAAAGATCATTCAAAAGAAACCTAAGAATGATATGAACTGATTCAGCACTATCAGAAACAAGAGAATAATCCATACAATAGAAATAAAATCATAAAGAGAAACAACTTTGAAAAATTTAAAAGTTCTGATGAATGCATTTATCAGTCATAGGTCCAGAGGACCCAAGATGACCCATCTATTGACAGAGGAGTGATTAACTTAATGTGCAAATTATCACATATTTTCAGATATGATGAATGTAGCAATTTCTTTTGCTTGAATTGACTAAATATTTATGATATAATATGTACTGTGTCAGCTACCATGGGAGATAAAAAAAATCTATATGTTCCCTGCAATAAAAGAAAGCACAATCCATAGGCATGTTAGTATAGATAAAATTCTTGCATATATGCATATGCAAGTTTACATACATATGCTGTATCTAGAATATAAAGTCTCTGAAAGTTGCGGAATAATAAAGAACAAATGTGGCTCAAGAGATATAAGAAGACATCCCCATCCTAACCCATGGCAGAGGTTGGTGATTCACAAGATTTGTACATTGCAAGTATTTTCAGAACTTTTTGATGTATTGATCAGATATGGTGGCTTTTTGCTTCTTTATCTTTTTTTCTCTTTCAAAAGACACTATATTAAAAGCAACATGTACCAAATGTAACTCATTTTCTCCCTGCCACAATCACCCTTTGCTAATTTCCTTATCACTGTATTTTTGATATTCATATAATAATTTTCCCAATAACATGTCAAGAAAATTTTTAACATTCATTTTTATAAGATTTTGATTTCCATATTTTTATACCTTCCTCATTCCCCTCCCCTCTTCTGAAAAGGGTAGGCAGTTTGAATTATTTTATACATGTGCTATCATGTAAAACATATTTCCATGTTCATTATAGTTATGAAAGAAGAACCTGGCTATAATATTCCTAGGATTTTTCTTTTTGAGATCTTTTCAAGTAGGTGATCTGTGGATTCTTTCAACCTCTATTTTTCCCTCTGAGTCTAAAAAATCAGGGCAATTTTCCTTGAGAATTTCTTGAAGGATGATTTCTAAGTTCTTTCTTTAATCCTGGCTTTCAGGTAGTCCAATAATTTTATCTTATCTCTCCTGGATCTATTTTCCAGGTCAGTGGTTTTTCCCATGAGATATTTCACATTGCCTTCTATTCTTTCAATTGCTTCGATCTGTTTAACAGCATCTTGATTTCTCATAAAGTCACTAGCTTCCATTTGCTCCAGTCTAATTCTGAAGGAATGAATCTTCTAAGTGAGCTTTTGAGATTCTTTTTCCATCTGGCAAAGTCGGCTTTTTAAGGCATTCTTCTCCTCATTGCCTTTTTGAGCCTCTTTTGGCACTTGAGGTAGTCTATTTTTAAGGTGTTATTTTCCTCAGTCAGGCAACTGACTTTCATTTCATACTTTTCCGGCATCCTTCTCATTTCTCTTCCCAATTTTTCCTCCACTTCTCTTATTTGGTTTTTAAAGTCTTTCTTAAGGTCCTCTATGGCCTGTAACCTGCTTGTATTTTCATTTGGGGCTTTTGGTGCAGGATTTCTGACCTCACAGTCCTCCTCCTGTTCCATGCTTCAACCCTCTTTGCCCCCAAAATAGGAGTCTAATGTTGAATTTTTCTGTTTATTTTGTTTCCTTTGCCTAGGCATGTTGCCACTTAATTACTTGACTAATGGGCTTGTTGCCACAGTAGGACTCTGCCACCAGACAAGGGAGCTTTTGTCCCAAATGTTGGGGTCTTCTCAACTGCTGGAGGTATTAGTTGGCTGTCCTCCCTGAAGCTCCCACACACTCTGATAAGCTGGTCACACACCTCAAGACCTCCACCCCAGACAGCAATCCAGATCCAGGGAGGTTAAAACAAGAGTGATGACCACCCAGACTGATTTCTGGACCCTCCTACAGTTCCCAGGCCAGCAGCTGAGGCTGCAACTGAAGCTGCAAAATGGAGGCTGTGCCATGGCTCTTCACTGGCTTCTCACCCCCAGGGGAAGAACCTGACACATTCCCAAATACTGGTCCCAAAGTTCATAGGGCACTAACCTCTCACTTTGTGTTGGAAATTCTGGGAAAGCCACAACAGCTGGTTTTCTGGGGTCCTTCCAGCTGGCTGCTGGACCATCTTCCCTGGGGCTAAAACCTCTGGCTTACTAGGTCCTGGGCTTGGTTCCCAGAGCACTGCACTGTCGGCTCCCAGAGTGCTGAGTTATCGGCTCCCAGAGTGCTGTGCTGTCGGCTCCCAGTGTGCTAAAATGGCCACTCCCTGCTGGGCTGTTGGGCTGTCCTCAGCAGGAGGTTAGCTTCTTTGTGTCATTCTGTGGATGCTGGGGCTCCAGAGGTTGTTCAGAGTCCCCCTTTTACATGATTTTGTAGTGGTGTGGGTTGGAGTGCTGTGGAAGTGCTGTTTCTACTCGGCCACCTTGGTTCCACCCCCTCCTTGATAACTTCTTGAAAGATGATGTCTAGGCCCTTTTTTTTTTATTATGGCTTTCAGGTAGTCCAATAATTTTTAATTTCTCTCTCCTGAATCTATTTTCTGGGTTAGTTTTTTTTCCAGTGAGATATTGTACATTGTCTTCTATTGTTTCTTCCTTTTTATTTTGTTTTATCATTTCTTGATTTCTCATAGAGTCATTAGCTTCCATTTGCTCCATTCTAATTTTTAAGGAATTATTTTCTTTAGTGAGCTTTTGGACCTCCTTTACCATTTGGTCAAATGTGATATTTAAGGCATTCTTCTCCCTATTGACTTTTTGGACCTCTTTTGCCATTTGGGTTAGTCTATTCTTCAAAATATTTTTGGGTCACCTTTAGCAAACCATTGACGCATTTTTCATGATTTTCTTGCATCACTCTCATTTCTCTTTCCAATTTTACTCTACTTCTCTTACTTGATTTTCAAAATCACTTTTGAGCTCTTCCATGGCCTGTGACCTATTCATATTTTTCTTGGAAGCTTAGGATGTGGGAGCTTTGACTTTGTTGCCTAATAGATGTATGTTTTGATCTTCCTTGTCACCAAAGTAAGATTTTAGTCTGAGCTTTTTTCCCACTGTTTGCTCATTTTCTCAGCCAACTACCTGAGTTTTTAACTCTTTCTTATGGTAGGGCTTTGCTTCCAGTGTGGAGGATATACTGTCCCAAGCTTCAGGGAACTATGCAACTATTTTCAGAGATACTTCTAGGGACCTGTAAATTTTCATTTCTTCCAAGTTGGTATGATCAAAGCAGAAGTATTTACTTCTCTCCTGGCCTGTGCTCTGGTCTGTGAGTGACCACAAGCACTCTTTTCTGCCTTGGAACTGTGAAGAAGATTCCTTCTCCACTGCAGCCACAAGTTTTGCCATGCTAGCCCACCTCCTTGTCCCAGGACCACCATTCAGTGTTGTGATCCAGATCCTGGTCAAAACAAGAATCCTGTCTCAGTGCCAGCAAAGATATCCCTGCAATCTCCCTCTGATCAGCTGCTCAATCCACCTTCTGTGGACCCATTTTTCTGGAAGCAACTGCTGTTGCCACTGCTCCAGCCTGACTGTGCTCCTTACCCTGGTTCAACAGATTTTTCCTACTGACCGTTTAAGTTGTCTTTAGTGTTTGTGGGTTAAGAAGTCTGGAAACCACCACAGTTGCCAGTGAATAGTCCCCCAAAGACTGCTTCAGGTTTGTTGGGGCCTAGTTTGTACTGGCACACTTTGAGTTGCACTATGCTCCTCTCTTATCCTGGTGCAATAGACTATTCCTATCAATCTTTCAAGTTTGTCTCAGGCTGTAAATTTATTTCAGTCTGACTTTTTGTGGGTTCTGTTGCTCTAGAATTTGTTTAGAATAAATTTTTGCAGGTATTTGGAGGAGTTTGGGAGAGATCTCAAGTAAGTCCCCGCTTTTACACCACTGTCTTGCCTCTGCCCAGTCTCATTTTCCTTTTTTAATTATCTCTTTAGGATACAGACTTAGCACCGGTATTGCTGGATCAAAGGATATGCACAGTTTGGATGCCCTTTTGGCATAACTACAAATTGCTCCCCAGAATGTTTGGATTGGTTCGTAACTCCACTAATAAATCTTTAGCATCCATATTTTTCCATATCCTCTCCAATGGTTATGATTTTCCTTTTTGTTATATTAGCCAATCTTATTGGTGTGAGGTGGTATTTCAGAGTTGTTTTAATTTGCATTTCTCTAATCAAAAATAATTTAGAGCACTTCTTCATAGGCTTATAGAGTGAGCATTACATGCCTTTGCTGGAGGCTGTTAAGACAATTTACTTGGTGCTGAGGTGGGATGCTAGTGGTGTCTGAGTCCTGGTTGGACGTTTCTATATATCCCTCTAGCTGAACTGAAGTACATGGAAGTCTGACCACAAGGGGATGCCTCGATGCCTACGGCTATACTGAAGCCTATAGTGGTTCTCAATTTTTGGTGCTCGGGTCTGCTGCTTCCCCTGACTATGCTAAGTCATGTGGTGGGTCCTAGTGCTAGTGTTTTCCTGCTCTACCACACTGGGGCTCAGGATCTTCCACTAGTTTTATGAGGTGGGGCTTGCAAACTGGCTTGTTGGGATGCTTCCCATCCTGGACTGCCCTCCTCTTTCACCTAAATGAGACAGACATCTCTTGCCAATGCTCCAAGTTTCTTGGGCTAAAAGAGTTTCACTCCATCTTTTTGTTAGTTCTACTGTTGCAGCATTTGTTTGGGGGCTCTGTTATGGTTGTTTGGAGATGAGTGTGGGGGCATTACAATGATTTATTGCTTGCTCTGCCATCTTGACTGCAGGAAGCCTTCTGTATTACTCTTGAGGGTACCATCACCCACCAATAACCCAGGCCAGCAACTGAGGTATCATGCATCTCTCTCACCCACATTGTTGAATAGTTCAATTGTTGTCATGTTCAATAGTTTCTATGTTTTTCAGTTTTAAAATATATTTTTATCTTATGCCTTTTTACATCACCATAATTTTCCAGTGCTCCCCCCACTCTTCCCAGGGAGTCATCCTATCCTATATGACACATATTAGTTTCTACTTTTGTTACATGTCTCTTATATTTTTACTTCTCTGTTCTAGTACTACAGCTATTCTTGTACAGATACTTATCACCCCAGAACTAGACTGCTGCAATAGCCTGGTGGTTGATATATCTGTCTCAACTTTACCCCCTACAATCCATTCTCCACTCAGCTGTCAAATTTATCTTCCTACAATAGAGTTCTGACCATATCAATGAATTCCAACATGTAAATACATTGCAACATGATTATAACATATCTATCTATCTATCTATCTATCTGTATATGTGTCTATCTATTGATATATCCAATACAGTAAGATTTCACAGCAAAAATTAAAAAAATCTATCTCTCTATCTATCTACCTAATATAGTAAGATTTCACTGCAAAAATAAAGGAATATTATTACAACAAAATAAATGAACATTATTACTCTTTATAAAAGAGCATTTATTCACAAGTGTCATGATAAAAAGAAGTCTTTTAGAACTGATTCTAAAATGCAAAGATATCTAGATTTTATTTAAAAATTCTAATCAAAGTTATAGGTCAGAATTTATTACATAATAATGCTAAGTGTGAGATTAATTTACAATGTAATCCTCATTTAAACTTAGATTTGACATAGCTAAAGTATGTTGTGTATATGAATGGGGGATGGAAGTGAAGGAGTTTTTATTTCAGTTATGTTAGGGGATTCCAAGTATAGAAAATTTCTCCACATATAAAAATAAGCAATTTGTTAGTATCTTACTGATTTCAAGAACTACTGGGTGACAATTAGAAGTCTGTACCTTACCCATGATTACACGACTAGTATAAGTGAGAGTGAGGTCCTCCTGTCACTGGCATCAGACCTCTATTCATGATATTCCATGGTGCCCCTGAATAAAAATAGTATTTATTAGATTCAGGGTTTAAATGGATCTGTGATCTCATCAATTTGGATCTTCCCTATGAAGAAGAGGCAACTAGATGACTCAGTGGATAAAGTGTTGAGCCTGGAGTCAGGAAGATCTGAGTTCAAATCTGGCCTCTGATAATCACTAATTGCGTGTCCCTTAAACTCTCTTTTCCACTGGAGAAGAAAATGGCAAACCATCCTAGTATTGTTACCATGAAAACCCCACATGGTGTCATGAAGATTTGGATACAAGTGAACAAACACAAAGATGAAACAAAACCTGTGATTTTAAAGCAACCTAGATATTTTGAAATCCATGGAACTATTTTTTAAACAAATGCTTTATTAACTTCTGTTTTACATCATTCATTTCCGACAGATTTTGAGTTACAATCACCCCCCCTTTCTTCCCCTACCCACCCTCCCAGAATAGCAGTCCCACAAGATATCCCTTCCTCCAATCTGCTCTCTCCCATACCTTCTCCCATACCCCCTTCAACTTTTCCATTAGAGGAAGGTGAATCTTTGTGTCCCAATGCCTGCACATCTTATCTCCCAATTACAAGCAAAACAGTATTAATAATAGTATTTATATATATTTGAAACATTTCATTTTAAGACCTCGAATTTCAGATCCATTTCCTTCCTCCCTTGTCACCCATTCCCTCTGGGGAGATAAGTAATTCAGTATATGTTGTACATGTATAGCTATGCAAAACATTATCATAGTAGATACATTGTACAGGGCTGCTTATAATTCCCTCCCACTCATCCCACCCCCCACCTGGTCCATTCCCTACATGATCCTGTCCCTCTTCTATAGTGGGTACTTCCAACCTCTCCTCTGCCAAGGATGCCCTTTCATCCATCATCCCTCCTCTCATCCCCCTACCCCCTATTCTGCTGCAGGTTGAGATATCCCATTTAGTATGTATGTCATTCTCTCCCTGAACCAAATTCAATGAGAATGTGGTTTTGCCTTTTTGCCTTCCTATTCTCCCCCTCCCTTGCAACCACTTCCCCTTGCTTCTTCTACATGAGATAGTTTGCCCTACCCTGTCTTTCCCCATCTCCTCTTGCCACTTTTCTCTCTCACCTCATAATTTCATCCCTTGAGTATCCTCCCTTCCCAACAAATTCAACCTATGCCCTCTATCCATACATAACTGTAACCATATACACACACACTCACATATGTATTCATATGACCACACACCCTTCTCCCATTTTTGTCATAGTGAGAAACATTTCATCAGTCACAGATATTGTTTTTCCATACAGGAATATAAATAGTTCAACTTTGATAAGTTCCTTTTGATTTCTTTTCCCTGATTACTTTCTCAGGCATCTCTTCCTTCTTGTGTCTGGATGTCAAATTTTCTATTCAATTCTGTTTTTTTCCTCAAGAATGCTTGAAAGTCCTCTATTCCACTGAATGACCATATTTTACCCTGAAACAAAATACTCAGTTTTGCTGGGTAGGTGACCCTTGGGTTCATTCCCAGCTCTTTTGCCCTCTGGAATACAGTATTCCATGCCCTTTGAACTCTCAGTGTAGAATCTGCCAGGTCCTGGGCTATTCTGATTGTGTTTCCACAATATTGAAATTGTTTCTTCCTGGCTGCTTGGAGTATTTTCTCCTTGATCTGGGGATTCTGGAACCTGGCTATAATATTCCTGGGAGTTTTCTTTTTGGGGTCTTTTTCAGGAGGTGATTGGTGGATTCTTTCAACCTTTATTTTGCCCTCTGGGTCTACTACATCGGGGTAATTTTCCTTAAGAATTTTTTGAAGGCTGATTTCTAGGTTCTTTCTTTGATCATGGCTTTCAGGTAGTCCAATAATTTTTAAATTGTCTGTCCTGGATCTATTTTCCAGGTCAGTGGTTTTTCCCATGAGATATTTCACATTGCCTTC
Source organism: Gymnobelideus leadbeateri (assembly GCA_011680675.1). NCBI lineage: Eukaryota > Metazoa > Chordata > Mammalia > Diprotodontia > Petauridae > Gymnobelideus > Gymnobelideus leadbeateri. The sequence goes on along the minus strand of WOXC01000652.1, from coordinate 311,947 downwards.
TATTCTTTCATTTGTTTGGATCTGCTTAACAGCACCTTGATTTCTCATAAAGTCATTAGCTTCCATTTGCCCCAGTCTAACTCTGAAGGAACTCGGTGAGCTTTTGAGATTCTTTTTCCATCTGGCAAATTCGACTTTTTAAGGCATTCTTCACAGCTTTCTGGCAAGCTGGATACCCACCTCAGACCTCTCCCCCCAGATCACAATCCAGATCCAGGGAGCTTAAAGCAAGAGCGATTAACCCCCAAGACTGATTGCTGGATCTCCCTACAGTTCGCAGGCCAGGAGCTGGAGCTGCCACTGGAAACTACAAAATGACGTGTCTCCTCAGCACCTTCTAGCCCCCAGGGGAGGAACCTGACACGTTCCCCAAATACTGGTCCCAGCGTCCATAGGGCACAAACCTCTTACTTTGTCCTAGGCATATCTGTGTTGACAATTCTGGAATTGCCACAGCAGCTGGTGATCTGGGGTCCCTCCAGCTGGCTGCTGGCCCAGCCGTCCTGGGGCTAAAACCACAGCTCAGGAGAACCTGGGCTTGGCTCTCTGCCAGTGCTGTGCTTTGAGCCCCCAGTGCGCTGCACTGGTCCTTCCTGCAGGGCTGCTGGGCTGTCCTCAGCAGGAGGTTAGCTTCTCTGTGTCATTCTGTGGGTGCTGGGGCTCCAGAAGTTGTTCAGAGTCCCCTTTTACATAGTTTGGAGGTGATCTGTGGGGAGAGTGCCTTGGAGCTGTTTCTACTCTGCCATCTTGGCTCTGCCCCCTGTCCTTCACTCTTGAAGAGAACCATGACATGCATTTGACTTTGATTTAAGTGAGGGAGAGCTGTGCAGTCATTAATCTCACTTTCTCCTCCAGAGCAATTTTGGTCCAGTGGCCAGATATGGATCAGGATAACTGGAGATGGCCTAGAATGTAGTAGGAGAACTAGGCCATTTAAATCTATGGTCTTTTCAACTTCTCACTTTAAGTGAGGCAATGTCCACTCAGTAAAAAGGCCTGTTTAAGAAGTGAGTCAAGAGATGGTCCTTTTAATAATAATAATATTAAAAAACACAACAAAAATAAATAAACAACAACAGCAACAAAATGCGGAGGGGAAGACCCTCAGGGCTGCTGGTCATAACTCTCCTCTAGATCTTCAAAGCAATAAATGAGTCATTAACTGGTTTCAACAGTCCACGTTGCCTGAATGGGCATCCAGATGGCCAGTTCCAGTTGGACAGCTTAGCTTGTTCTCTCCTTTCTTCTCCCATCCTCTTCCCTCCCTTTCCTTCCTCTCCCCTACTTTCCTTTTTCCTCCTCTCCTCTCTTCTTCCCTTATCAGGCAGTGCAAATTGTAGTTTGGGAAAAGTCTCCAGCAACTACTCCAGTGATTCTGGGAGTAAATGACCACTGGGCAGAAGAGTCTCAATAACTGTATCCACTCCCCAAAAGATATCTACTTGGATGGTGTAGTTTGGACAAGTGAACTGACATGAATGTAAAAATGCACATTCAGTTGTGTCATAAACTGCTTCATGTTTCATTGTTTAAATCTCAACTTTCCATCATAATGGTAGTTACTACAGCCACATGTTTAGAATTAAAAAAAAATAAAGTTTTTAAAAAATTGTTTCTCTTTCAATTTGCCTTAGTGAGGACCCTTTGTTTTAAACACCTCTTTTGTGTTGAGGGAAAAAAATAGCTATCCTATATATGACTCAGAGTGTAAGAATATGTGAAAAAAAATTGTGATGAATATGCTTCTACTTACCTCTTTGGAAAGATAGTAGACAAGAGCCAACCCTAAGCTTTAAGTAATTTTCCCCCAGAGTGCTGGGCTAAGGACACAAATAACCAAAAAGTTTGAGAAAAGGAGTCTAACCCCTGTCATTTAAGGCCTGATTCCCTCAAGACTGACTCAGGCCTGACTCTTTGATGATCCAGAACTAAAGGACTCCTCAGTAGACAAGGAGAATTTATGGTGCCCAGGCCCACCTTGGCCCTTTATAACTTTAGATATTACAAAATAATTAGACAGATATGAGCCCTCCTATCTATACATCTCTAATTCAAAGCTAAGTACTGAAGCTCTTCTAATGTCTTGCTTTAAATTTTATTCATCTTTGGTTGCTACTCTACTGTCTTATTGTTAATATATTGAATAAGGTGGAAGAAGTCACAGCAATGATTGCCAGGTATTCCTTAGCTCCTCCCTTTTCTAATTTCTAAGTGTACTCTGGAGGCTTACTGAAGGTCACTTTCGAGTGGCAATAGTCTTAAAAGCAAGGAAATTACAGAACCTGAAAGGAAGCTACTTGGCTAAACTTAATAAGAGGAGAGCTTCAGGGACTTCCCAATGAAGGGGAAGGAACATGAATAGTTGGGATTGGGGAAAGAATCTGGAAATGATCTGGTCAAGTTCTCTGTTATTTATTTTTTTTGGAACAAGAAAATACCTTTTTGCTTCCATCTTATATCTGGCAGCTTTTTAAAATTTGTTTATTTTTAGTTTACAAAGTTCAATTCCATAGTTCCTTGAGTTTCAAATTTCCCTTCCCTCCCTCCCCCCAATCCCCATGGCGGCATATAGTCCAGTATAGGATCTGCAAATACTTTCACAATAGACATTAGTCCAATTACAAAGGCGTATTGTACTAGGTGGGATGAAAGATGGTAAAGAAGAAATAAAACCAAACAATGAAAAGAGAAAGATCAATTAGTTTTCTTCCATCAGGATTCAAGCTCATTTCTTTCTAATTATTTCTCTGGATGTAGGCATCTCTCTCCTTCATAAGTCTTTCGGTATTGACTTATATCACTGCATTGCTGAGAAGAGTCCAGTCTGTCATAGTTGGTCTTCACACATATGTTGTATCTGTGATTGTATACAAATTTCTCCTGGTTCTACTCTTCTCACTCAGCATCAGTTTGTATAAGCCTCTGCAGGTAACTATGAAAACCATCTCCTCCTTGTTTCTTATAGCACAATAGTATTCCATAACATTTATATACCACAACTTGTTTAGCCATTCCTCAATTGATGGGCACCCCTTTAATTTCTAATTCTTTGCAACCACGAAAAGAGATGCTATAAATATTTTTGTACATATGGGTCTTCCTCCCTCTTCTATGATCTCTTTGGGATATAACACAGAAGTGGTATTGCTGGATCAAAGGGTATGAAATTATTTATAGCCCTTTGGGCATAATTCCAGATTGCTCTCCAGAATGGTTGGATAAGATCACACCTCCACCAGCAATGCATTAGTGTTCCAATTTGCCCAAATCCTCTCCAGCATTTATCATTTTCCTGTTTTGTCATCTTAGGCAATCTGACTGGAGAGATGTGGTATCTCAGAGTTGTTTTGATTTGCATTTCTCTAATCAATAATGATTTAGAGCATTTCTTCATATGCTTATAGATATCTTTAATTTCTTTCTCTGAAAACTGCCTGTTCATATCCTTTGATCAATTGGGGAATGACTTGTATTCTTATAGATTTGACTCAATTCTCTGTATATTTTAGAAATGAATCCTTTATCAGAGACATAGGTTCTAATAATTCTTTCCCAATTTCCCACCTCCCTCTTGATCTTGGTTACATTGGCTTTGTTTGTACAAAAGCTTTTCAATTTAATGCAATCAAAATTATCCATTTTGCATTTTATAATGCTCTCTAATTCTTGTTTGGTCCTAAAGTCTTGCCCTCTCCACAAATCTGACAGGTAAAGTATTCCTTGCTTTCACAGATTGCTTACAGTATCATCCTTTATACTTAGATCATGCACCCATTTAGACTTGATTTTGGTATATGGTGTTAGATAATGGTCTATGCTCAGTTTCATCTGGAAGCTATTGTTAAGACCAGGGAAAGTACCATAAAACATCAAAACGACATTGAATCGGCTATGGAAAATCTGTTGCCATTAGCCTTTTATCTGCCACTATGTCCATGTTAATGTCCTTTTTGACTGAACTTATAGTCACTTCAACTCAAAGAATTACAGATTATCGAAAGTGGAATGGAAAGTCACCAAAAGTCAACTAGTTAAACTTATGCCTGAATGGGAATAGGTTTTACAGCATGCCCTGTAAGTGGACATTTAGGCTAGTGGTATCAAAACCAAGTAAAAACATGACCACTAAGCCATAAATATGCATACCTGTGGACTGCATATTGACTTATAAAAAAATGTATAATAGCATTATATATGTTCTATTTTATTTTAATTTATTTTGTTAAATATTTTCCAATTACATTTTAATCTATTTCAGGCCAAATTTGGGGAATAAGGCCACATATTTGGCAATTCTGACCTAGAATCTGCTCCAAAATGGTTAACTAACTACATTATGCCCCTTCTGGAAGGCTCTTCTTTGTATCTGATGAAACCTTTCATAAAATTCTACCCATTACTCCTTATTCTGACCTTTGGGCAAAGTAGAATAAATAAAATTCTCTTCCACAAAGCAAAACTCCATATCAGAGTGCAAAGAAGAATCTAGCAATCACAGAGAGTTGAAAGTTTGATCCAATGCTCAAACATACATTTTTTTTTTAAGCAATTGGGGTTAAGTAACTTGCTCAAGGTTACACGGCTAGTCATTATTTGTGTGTGGGTGCTCATTTTCTGAGGCCGGATTCAATCTCGGGTCATCCCAACTCCGAGGCTGGTGATCTTACTCACTGCGCCACCTAGCCCCCCCTTTTAGGGCAATTGGGGTTAAGTAACTCGCCCAAGGTCACACGGCTAGGTTTTTGTTTGTGTGGGTTAAGTGTCTGAGGCCGGATCCGAACTCAGGTCCTTCTGACTCCAGGGCCGGCGCTTTACTCACTGCGCCACCTAGCCACCCCTCAAACATACATTTTGATCCACACATAATTGGATAAATTTTGTAAGCTTCATCCCAAAATGTTATCATTTTGTAATCAAATACAAAATTTGATTGTAGTTTGATCTTGAATAATAGTTCTCCTTCCATAAAGCAGAATTCAGTAGGGGAAATGGACCAATGAAATGAAATGTTTTCCTATTTTTATTTTTTTTGGAGCAGGGGAAGGCAAGGCAATTGAGGTCAAGTGATTTACCCAAGGTCATATAGCTAGTAAGTGTGTCAAGTGTCTGAGGCTGGATTTGAACTCCGGTCCTTCTGTCTCCAGGGCTGGTGCTCTATTCACTGCACCACCTAGCTGCCCCTATGAAATGTTTTCTGTGATGAACAAGGACACAGATAATTTGTTTCCTCTTTAACTACTTAATCTTCATCATGTCACTTTACTACTAAATAAACTTTGATGGCTCCCTAGTGCTTGTAGGACCAAAATAAAGCAAAACAAACAAAAAACATGTTGTGTTTACCTCTTGAAACTTCTTCTGCAAACTATTTTTACAAGTTCTTTAAAATGTAAACATAATTTTCAGACACCTCCAAACTCAGTATTGCAATAAGCTGGATTGCTCTGTGTTCCTTACCCACTTCCTTGTTGTAATGTAATTTTCTTGGAATTAGGGATTTTTTCCATTGTCTAGCATAGCACCTGGTACAGAAGATTTGATTAATCAGTTCATATTGATTAAGTGCTTGATCATATTAAATAATTGCTAGGCATTTCATCATTACTACCTCTGTTCAATTTACCATCTCATCAATTTCTTCACATTCTTCCTAAAATATAGAAACCAGTTCAAACTGAGGGACTAACTGAATATTTCTTAGTTCTTACATAAAATACTCTCTTAGATGACCTTCTTTTCTTTTTGTTAATTAATTTATTTTTAGTTTTCAACATTCACTTCCATGAGATTTTGAGCTCCAAATTTTCTCTTATCTCTCCCCTTCCCCTATTCCAAGAAAGTATGCATTCTCATTACACCTTTCCCCAATATCCCCTTTCCTTATATCACCTCTCCCCTCTTATCCCCCTTTCCTTTTATTTTTTCTCAAATATTTAATTTATTTATTTTTAGTTTACAATATTCATTTCCACAAGATTTTGAGTTACATTTCTTTCTCTCTCCCTATCTTACCCCCACCCCACCCTAAAATAGCAAGCCTACTGAATACCCCTTCCCCAATCTGTTCTCTCTTATCTCCTCCCCCTTTACCCCCTAACTTTCTAGTAGGGCAAGATGGGTTTTCATACCCCAGTACCTGTATATCTTATTTCCCAGTTGCATGTAAAAAAACAATTTTTAAAATTTTGTTTTTAAAACTTTGAGATTTCTTATCTCAAGATATCTCAAGATATCTTATTTCCCAGTTGCATGTAAAAAAAACACTTTTTAATCATTTGTTTTTAAAACTTTGAGATTTTTCCCCTTCTTCCCTCCTCACCTACCCCACGTGGAAGATAAGTAATCCTTCTATTTTTTTTTTTGTAGGACAAGATTGCCTATATATCTTAATTTCCCAGTTATATGTAAAAACAATTTTTAACATTTATATTCAAAACTTTGAGTTCCACATTCTCTCCCTTCCACCCTCATTGTAAAGGCAAGCAATTTGATAGAGGTTATACAAGTGTAGTCATGCAAAGCACTTCCATAACACTGATGTTGTGAAAGACTAACTATATTTTCCTCCATCCTGTCCATCCCTCTGTTTATTCTATTCTGTCCTGCCTCAAAAGTGTTTGCTTCTGATTACCCCCTCCCCAATCTTCCCTCTCTTTTATTATCCCCACCTCTCTTATCCATTCCCCCCTATTTTCCTGTAGGTTAAGATATATTTCCATACCTAATTGAGTGTGCATGTTATTCCCTCCTTAAGCCAAATCCTGAAGAGAGTAAGGTTTACTCATTCCCTCTCACCTCCCTCTTCCCCTCCATTGTAAAAGTTCTTTCTTGCATCCTTTAGGTGAGATGATTTACTACATTCTGCCTCTCCCTTTCTCCTCCCAGTAGATTCCTCTCTCACTCCTTAATTTTATTTTTAAATATCATCTTTTCATATTCAACTCACCCTCTACCCTTTGTCTATCTGTCTATCTATCTATTCATCTATCTACACACATAATTACATTTATATACACATATATGTGTGTATGCATGTATGTATATATTCCCTACAATAACCCTAATAGTGAGAAAGGTCTCATGAGTTACAAATGTTATCTTTCCATGTAGGAATATAAACAGTTCCATTTTAATAAGTCCCCCATGATTTCTCTTTCCTGTTTATCTTTTCATGCTTTTCTTGATTCTGATATTTGAAAGTCAAATTTTCTATTCAGCTCTGGTCTTTTCATCAAGAATGCTTGAAAGTCTTCTACTTAATTTTATTTCCATTCCCCCCCCCCAAAGAATTATACTAAGTTTTGCTGGGTAGGTGATTCTTGGTTTTAATCTTAAATCCTTTATCTTCTGGAATATCATTTTCCACACCTCTTGATACTTTAATGTAGAAGCTGCTAAATCTTGTATCATCCTGATTTTGTTTCCATAATATTTGAATTGTTTCTGACTGCTAGCAACATTTTCTCCTTTACCTGGCACTCTGGAATTTAACTATAATATTCCTGGGAATTTTCATTTTGGGATCTCCTTCAGGAGCCTCCACCCAGCACTTCGACCAAGATCCAAGCACAAGCAACGTAAGAGAATCCTGTCTCAGAGCTAGCAAAGAGATCTTTGCCATCCCTCTCTGATTACCTGCTCAAGCCCCCACTGTCTGTGGGCCAAGAGCTCTGAAAGCAGCCACTGCTCCCACCACCTCATGGCTGGGGCCAGTCCTCACTCCTCTCTCACCCAGATATGACAGACTTTTCCTACTAACCTTCTCAGTTGTCTTTGGCATTTGTGAGTTGAGAATGCTGGAAACCGTCACAGCTGCCAGTGATTCAGTGCCCTGAACCCTGCTCCAGTTTTGCTGGGGGCCCAGTCTGTGCTGGTATGGCTCATTGTAGACTGTGTTCCTCTCCCAGTCTTGTGCAACAGATCTTTTCTGTCGACCTTCCAAGTTGTCTTGGGGTGGAAATTTGTTTCACTCTGAAATTTTGTGAATTCTGCTGCTCTAAAATTTGTTTAGACTAATTATTATAGGTAATCTGAGGAGTTTTGGGGAGATATCAAAAAAGTTCCTGCTTTTATTCTGCCATCTTGGTTCCAGCCCTTCCCTTCAATGACTTTTTAACTATATATATATATATATATTGTGTATGTATATATGTGTATATATATATGTGTGTGTGTGTATGTGTATGTATATATATACATACACACACAAAAAGTACATATTTAGCTTCTAGCACACTATAGCATCTTAATATCATTTTTTACACATCTCTTACTATATCCCCCATGAGAATATCACCTTGCATTTGGCTATATTCTCCTTAGTCCTGCTTTTGAGGAACATTTTGCTGAAAATAACAAGTTTTCACCATATTTTATATTCACCTTTCAAGAGAAGTACCTATTCATTTCCTTCCTCCATTGATGTGTGATGTTCCTGTATGTCCTTGACACGTATTCTCCATCTCAAGAGAGGAGCCCTTTGAAATGCAGACACAATCATATGAGATTATTCATTTACTCTCATGAAGATATGGGCATCAGAGAAGGGAAAAGAAATATTCACAGGTAAAAAGGATGGAAATTCTGACCAACAAGTAGGATTTTATAGCACTACTCTTTGATAAATGCTTCCATCCCCAAAACTCTGTAGGAAGTTAGTAGAAGTATGGTTATCCTCATTTTTAAAGCTGGAGAAAAAGATGAAAGGAAGAGTGTTGTATGTTTACTTACTTAAAAACAGTTGGAAGTGTAAGAATTAGGACTTGGAGGTTTTTTTAATTCATTATTATTATCATTTTTCTTGAAGACTTGTTTTTTTTAAAAACAGAATAAAACATTTTATTCACTTCAAGATTGTAAGTATTCCATATGATATAATATACATTTAGATAATATGTAAAAGAAAAAGACAAAAAACCAGTAAGAGAATATATTGGAATGTATTTACTTTACAGGGCACACAACTCTGTTATTTCATGGTAAACACCCCTTCTGCTTGTCCTGGGATGGGCAGAAGGGTAAACTCCCCCGCTTGGTTAACATAAAGTGGGCAGGTTTTTAGTAAAGTGCTAGATAAACATCCTGTGACCAAGAACTGCTTATCTCCCACTGTACTTACAAAGCAATTATGAAGTTATTACATGGTTATTGGTGCCCTAAAACAAGGGGCACCAAATTATTAAATAAAAGGACCCTATCACAGTGAATTTATCTAAATATTTCTGTATTTCACATCGTCTTCCAGATATTTTGCGTTTTAGATTAAGCATTAGCCCCAGGGCTTATTCCTCATGTTGAGTTCCGGTACTGGGTTATTGCTTTGCCTTGTTCTGAACTGGGAGATAGAGCTTGAATTCAGCTGGCAGCTCATCCTCTGAGTAGAGTCTGTCTGAGAAGTAAACACGTCGGATGTGACAATTTGTATGGATCTGCACCAGGAGGGTTTCTATGTAGTTCGTGCCATAGGCCTGCGGGTAAAGTCGGACAGATTAAATTGGATCTGGTTCCAGCTGTCGTCCAACCACATGGGCATGGTGCAGATGAAGGGCTTGACGAGAGTAGTGCTCTGGTAGTTACTGGCCCTGATCCGTCAACATACATTCTTGTCATATAGAACCTGCACTTCAAAAGTGAAGTACTTCAAGTTTTTGATGATCATGACCAGGAAAGGAAGTTTGATGCCCAGCGTCTTCTTTGGTCCGCAGGGCAAGTGATATACGTAGCGCTGACATTTGTCCCTTTGATCTCTAGCACCAGGGACTGGACGATCCTTTTGATGTGGCCATGCCGCACCTTCTTGTCCCACATCTGCAGGGGCTTGCTCCCGATGCTGTAGAGGATGGAGAGAAAGCCGCTCTGGAACGTGTTCTTGAACATCGCGCCTATGGCCGCTCCGGCCTAGCCCGCGCCCTCTGCTGGCCCAGGCCGGCCTAGACCCCTAGGAGGCTCCGCGATAGCAGCGGGGAGCCCGGTGGCTCAAGCGGCCTGGACGCTATGTGCCGACCCTTTATGTCTTATAAACTCAGGACTCCGGAATAATATTGTTTCCATGTGATTATATTAAAATATAGAAAGTGAATTCAGTAGCAAGAAACTTAATCAGTAACATGTGAATGTACATCTGAGACTTTGATGGACCTTAAATTAAGTGAATTCAACAAGATAACTATTCTCTAGTTGGCAATCAGGTTGTGACAACAAAGATGCCATGCAAATGGGTATTTACATATATTCACTCACTCAATTAACTATACATAAGGGAAAGGGAAGAAAAAATAATATTAATATTAAATCTCAGCTTATGGATAATGATTTGGTAAATATTGCCATTCTATCAGTAAATGCACTTGCAAAACCTATTGGATGATTTGTATGTCTTAATGTAGGGCTTGTTAAAGGATATGTTAGTTACATTTCAGGTGGTAAATGCGGCTCTCAGGGTATCCCTATATACTTTTAGATTAAAGGTATGCTTTGAGGGTGTTTATGGAGTCTCTTGTCCAACACAAGTACTTGGCATGGATATAAAAGCATTGACTTTTGCATGAAAATGGCAGAACAAATGTGATGATAGTGTCTGACTCAAATAGTGCAATTTGAGGATGGACTGCTTATATAAAGGATAAGCCCCACTTCTGATGCTTAATATGAGTACGCCTTTTCAAGGAGATTTAGAATTGTTATATAACCAAGGCATATGTGACTGAATTCATGGACAGTCTTTTGTTTTTTTCAGGCAACTCAATCCTTATAAACTATCAAGATCATCAGTGTCTCCAGATGATGTGGGAGTTTTGTCAGGGGAAAACCTATGATGGGGAAGTTCTCACGATCAACCTAAAGCCTTTAGAAATAGAGTGACTTGGAAGACAGCTGCTATCTCAGTGTGGATAGTTTCCATGTCAATACTAACTGTCTTAAGGATGACTTTGCAAGACACTATCATCACTTGTAGGGGTCTAGGTGATAGAAACTTTTGCAAAAGTTACAAAAGAAAAAAATGCCAATTTTTTAAAGTATGTACACTCCAATGTGACAAGAAGCTATGCTTCAAAGAAGATTAAGCTCCATTAACATGCAATCCAAAAGGATTCTACTAAATAATGTGTTGTTCAGTCGTCTGAGTTGTGTCTGACTCTCCATGACCCCTTTTGGGGTTTTCTTAGCAAAGATACTAGAGAGGTTTGCCATTTCCTTCTCCAGCTCATTTTACAAATGAGGAACTGAGGCAAACAGGTTTAAGTAACTTGCCCAGGGTCACACAGCTAATAAGTATCGAAGACCAGATTTGAACTCAGGAAGAGGAATCTTCCTGACTTCTGGTCCAGCACTCTATTGACCATGCCACCTAGCTGCCCTAATAAATCACACGTGCTACAAATATTTTTGAATATAGGACTCCCCAAAATTGGGGGTGGGTGATGTCATATTTGCTACTTCAATGCAGTTTGATGAATTCTGAGAGACATATTTAAAGTTATATTTATAATATAGGGAATTATTCTCTGTTAGTTCATGAAAAATAGTAAGCTTCATATGTAGAATGCAAGCCACTGAGTGGATGTTTCCTCTTTAATGTCTTATTGAACATTGTGAGGAGAATTTTTTTTTTCTTTTTGGAGGGCAATTGGGGTTAAGTAACTTGCCCAAGGCCACACGACTATGTTTTTGTTTGTGTGGGTTAAGTGTCTGAGGCCTGATTGGAACTCAGGTCCTTCTAACACCAGGGCCAGCGTTCTACGCACTGCACCACCTAGCCACCCCGAGGAGAAATTTTTCAACTGAATAAGCTTGTTGACTCATTGAATTCATCTTTGGGAAAAGTTCAGTGGCAGAGAGCATGATAGAGATGTCAGGTCCCTTAACTTGTTCCCACATAGTTTTAATGTCTTCTCTCACAGCTCTTGTGAAAAATGATTTTCTTTTTAGTCTTGGAGACTCAGAGGTCTGCCCTCCTCCCAGCCTCCTTCTCTAAAGTTCTTCAGAAGGACATTAATGCTTGTTGTTGTTATCCTTTGTTCTCAAAGAGGACCAAAGTGACATCACTGCACTAGAGTTAAGTTTCAATGTGTCTGACTGTGACTGATCAGACCAATACAAGCTTGGAATTCTCTACCATAGGTTAGGAACAAATAGTTCAAGTGAACATTTGTGTTGGACTCTTTAAATTGGCATATTCTTTTGAGCTGCTTCAATGCTTCTTTGCTCATAGAGCACAACACCTTCTCTGATGCAGGCACGCCATGCTGAATGGTCCTGTGCCAGTGGCTCCCATGTCAATCAATTCCAAAGTTCTTGAGAGAGACCTTGAGAGTGTCCTTGTATTGCTTCTTCTGACTACAATGTGAACACTCGCCCTGTGTGAGTTCTCCATAAAACAGTATTTTTGGCAAGCATACATTTTGCATTTGAACATTGTGGCCAGCCCATCAGAGTTGTGCTCTCTGAAGCAGAGTTTGAATGCTTGGCAGTTTAGTTCGAGTAAGGACCTCAGTCTCTGGTACCTTATCCTGCCAGGTGATCTTCAGAGTCTTCCTAAGACAATTCAAATGGAAATGACTCAGTTAGCTGGTATGGCAGGTTTCACAGGCATACAACAATGAGGTCAGCACAATGACTCTGTAGACCTTCAGTTTGATAGTCAGTCTAATATCTCTTCTCTCCCATACTTTCCTTCTGATGTAGGGTATCCTCAGAGAAGACAAATAACTCTGGTGTGGTGGCTGCTGAACCCTTTTCAGGGTTGCTTTCCACTTTTAGTGTCCAACTGTTCCACTCAACTCTCACCAAGAAAATGTAGCATGTGCAGCAGCCATGCCCTAGTAAACCATTTTGGCAAGGCTAAACTAGGTTGAGTGTAACCAAGGGGTCTCAAACTGATAACAAGATTACATTGGAAGCTGCTTGGGTGCAAAGAGATTCTTCTGCCTGTATAGCCCAAGACTGGGAGTGTTCTGGTATTGTAAGTGGGTGATCTGATATAAACTGGGCACCCCACCTCCCTTATCTAATCTAATGACTCAATTCCTGCTCATTGTGTTGCCCAGATAGGTCTGGGAAAATAGACCAGATAGGTCTATTGTCAGGACAGGTGATAATGGAAATTAATGTCTCTTTGAACAGAATTAAGTGACCTAAATCATATACTCAAGACCCTCATTTTACTGTAGCCCATCTCCTAGTGTGTTCACCAATCAGAGCTGATTGGCACCCCTTGGGAACACATGCTATTTGAAAGGCACATAGCACTGTACTCCCAACACCCAATTTGAGTCAGTTCTGGACTGTAACTTCCATGCAATGCCTGTCAAGCTGATGGGGTACAGGCTCTAGGAAACCCCTTGAACTCTGATTGAACATTCCCACCTGATGAGGCATTTGCCTGAGGCCATAAACCTTTCTTTATCACTATGCCCAAATCTGTGTTACTCTTAACCTAGTCTAGTCCTCCATTGTCCAGCTACTTCCTACCCTTGATCCTATCAAAATATCTATACTCAAGTCTGTTACCCTTAAATTAGCTTAGCCTTCCATTTTCTGTCATCTCCAGGTAGCCTTCAGCTTTTTCCCAACCTTAATCCCAATTCCTGGAGTCTGACCTCAGCTCCATCCAAGATCCTCCTTAGACTCCTTCTCAAGACCCTCCCCAGACCCCTCCCCTAGACCACCACCTAAATCCCTCCCATAGTCAATCTGTATATAAGATCCATCTTGCCTCCCTGAAGGTGCTGAGATTAATCTAGCACAGACTCACTCTGTGTCAGATTATTCTGGCCTGCTTGTGTTGACAAGTATCACAAATACTTAGGTTCCTTAAGAGTCTCCCCTTTATGGCAAATCTTTAATAAACTTTTTTTTAATTGGCTGAGAGAAGACTTAAGTCAAATTCATTTGGCAGGACCCAGTGTGTTGACATTTTGGGGGCTAGAGCACCCCTAAACCCCCAAAACCTCAACAAAGACAGTTTGAGAGAAATTAAATATGGACACATAACCTAAATCGTTTGGTTTTTATTTTTTTTTATAACAAACTCTGTGAGAGGTTGACACTCTATATTTTAAAAGTTTTCAATACATGTATCTCGGTGACACACTGGATTCAGAGTCAAGAAGAGCTGCATCTGAATTCTGCACTGGACACTTACTAGATCTGTGACCCTAGCCAAGTCATTTAACCTCTGTTTATCTCAGTGTACTCAGTGCATATAATAGTACCCAGTTCTCCAGAATGTTGTAAAGATCGAATGAAATATGTAAAGTACAACACTGTACAAACCTTAAAGTACTATGTAACTGCTAGTAGTTATTATTATTTATTAGTCAGTCAACAAACATTTAATGAGTACCCACTATGGGCCAGGCATTAGGCTAAGTGCTGGGGATACTGCTATGAAAAAAGACAATCTCTAACCTCAATGATCATGCAATCTAATAGGGAAAGACAACATATAAAAGGAAGCTAAAGAGTGGAGGGGTGGGAAGGGAATTCAGAATAAGTGATATGTTGAATTCAGGAAAGTCCCAAAGTGGTGAAGCCAGGTGAGAAATAAGGTGTCTGAGCCATGCTACTTTTTAAATGGAATGTTTCAAGTTCACGGCCTCAGTCTCCAAATAGAGAGGCAGAGGAGAGTGATGAGGTAAAATAACAACATTGATGAGATAATACACAATAATGAGATTTTCCCAATAATGAGCTACCAAGGACACAGAAGATAAATCAAAGGAAGTTGAAAGTAGTACAACTAAGTGAGAAATAAGGAGATGTTTGAGTTGAGCTCCCTCCTTAAATGGAGGGTTTGAGTTAAACTTAGGTTAATATTTGTCTGAATATTATTAAAATATATATTTATGTATATCTTTTTCAGTGGGGAAAAGAAAATAGCAACTAAGTCATTTCTTTAACACAATAATAGCATTCCATTGCCCAAATTACTAAAAATATTATCTCTTGTCAATCACTTTTATGTATGGGTAATTGTAGACAAAAGTTCTAGGGGTAATCATGACAAGAAATAATAGTTTGTATGTTGAATGTTCAAAATTATATTGGGGCATGTGTTTGTGCTATGGAAATTTGTCATTTGTTTAGTTTATAAAGGATAGTAAGCTTCTGGTTTATAATTGTAGCCAACTATTATATACTTCCAGATATTTGGAAGATACTGACATTTTCAATCAACAGTGATCGAGAGACACATTCTCTAATTCTTCACATAATAATCTCCATCAGTCAATAAATCCAGGTTCTATAAGTATGACTTTTCTGTGATTTATGTTGGCAAAGAAATGATCCTTAATTGCTCTCTTAAACTCCTCCGTTTGCATGAGACAATCTACAAGACTCAGTAACTTGTCTCTTTGTCTTCATTTTCAAAACACTGTTCATTGACTGCATGTCTGCATTGCTAATGGAGCTCATTTTGACTGCATACTTGGATATTAGGTATTTCTTGAGTTCTGTCTATAGATAAACCACTTTGGGTTATATTCAATAAACCCAATGATGTATGTCTGTTGCAAACTTTTATTATGTTTTTGTGGAGTGCTGCCTGTTTGTTCAAAAAGCATTTCTATGAATTTTTAATCTATTCTTCAAGTGATCTGAAAACATTTGTCATAATTCTAACTCATATTTGATGAAGAAATATTCATAAGAAACATATGTATGTGTGTATATATATATAATATGTGTGCATATATATGTGGGTGTCTGTATATATACATGCAATATACATACACATATGTATACATATGTCTGTATATATAACATATGTATACATGTGTGTATACATATATGGATGTATGTGTGCATGTACGTATATTAAAGTATCTTTGAGTGATGGATGTGTTTTGCTAACTTTGAACAGGTACCTTCTAGTCCTCTTGTTTTTCATTTTACCATGCCAAAAGTATATGCTAAGAATGGAATTTTGTAGGTGTGAATTATTTTAAATATTTTCTTTCCATTCATCTTTTATTTCAGGATGTATTTTGATCCCTTAACATTGATATGTCCATTATAATGTAAATTTCCTGAGAGTAAGATTTATTTTTTTCTTCAAAATGCTTAATGTTGATTTATTATTTGATTGGTTAGAGCATCCATTTTTTTTCTTCACAACTCAACGTGTCTTTTCAGGAGAAGATCAAGATATGTGTATTACTATTATTAATTCAATTAGACATGCAAATTTAAGCATGAAGTTTTCTGTTTATAGTCTTCCTAGATGTGCATTAATGATTGTATACTCATGAAATATAAATGCCATTTTAACATCATTGGAGAAGACTTCGGCAACAAGAAATAATTCTTTAATTTGCTTTTAATGGAGTCATATTACTTAACATCTTTGATTTATATTAAGGAATTAATGCAATGTTTTTTTGCAAGTCGATATTTGACATGAAATCCATGTTCAAATCTATTTAGGAGTGTTTATGATGGATATAAAGCTAGGAAAATTTATAGTAGACTTCAATTGCCACCCTGAAAATTGCTGTATTTTATATCAAGTGTTCCTGACATTAATACAATGATTAATAATATCGATAATTTATTTTAAATAGAGAATAGTTTTCCACATGGACATCACACACTATAGTTTTCTTTCTATTATTGTAGTACATGACTAAGCCATGAGTGCAGAATCGAATCAAAGGCTTTGTGATAATCAATAAAGATGGTGGAAATGCTATGGCAATTTTGATGGTCATTTTCAATAGTTATCAAATTGATAAGAGTTGCCCTTTACACTCCCACCTATGCCTTAATCCATACTACTCATTTGGTTATGGAATGTAAGACCTTGTAGTACTCTATTAATCTTTTTTTGTTTTGTTTTGTTTTTGTTTTTGGAGGGCTATTGAGGTTAAGTAACTTGCCCAAGCTCACATGGCTAGGTTTTTGTTTGTGTGTGCGTTAAGTGTCTGAGGCCGGATCCGAACTCAGGTCCTTCTGACTCCAGGGCCGACGCTCTACTCACTGCGCCACCTAGCCGCCCCTGTAGTACTCTATTAATGATCTCCTGATACTGATTATATTTAAATCTTGTATGTCATTCAGGTGAGAAGGGAGGGACCAATGAGAAGAACAAGAAGGAGAGAATGAAGGGAGTTAGAGTGGCAAAAATGAAGGAGACAAAAGAAAAAAGATATAAAAAGGCGGAGACAAAGAGACACAGGGAAACAGAATCTGTGTAGTCTCATGCTTAAATCTATAGGTGTGGGCCAATTGATTTTCCACAGTTGTATGGTCAATTGTTGTATGATAAAAACTAAATCAGAATGCAATGAAAATTAGCTTCTCTTTTTTTGGAAACAAAGCTCATATCATGATAGAGAGCAAACAAAGATTTAAAGGCAAGGTGATGCCAGTTCACTATGTCATGAAAAAGAGGAGGAGGTAAAAGCAGTTGAGATGTGTTAAATTCACCAAGTCTCAGTAGCAGTGACATTCAGGAAAATAGCAAAATTCTGTTCTGGCCACTCATTTCCTATGTAGGATAGTGAACTAGACAAAGCTAATTACTTACGATTGTATTTAGTTCAGGATATCAGTACCCTTCACTTACAAAGTGAGTGGAGTGGCCATTGATTCTGGTATGTATATGCAATACTTTGTTTACTTCCCCCTTCTTAGTGTCCCCAAATTCCTGGTTTTCTTCATCTCAAAAGACTCTCTCTCATGATCCTTCAACATGTCTAGCCATCAGTACCTTTGTTTGTAAAGGGGTAGATTCTCTGAATGCTTTGAAATCTACTATGTTTATAGCATTACTAAAATATAGTTACTTTATTGAAAAAAAAGTGAGGATAGTTTAGTATGATCTATTCTTGAGGACTCCATACTGGGTTTTAGCAATCATTATTTTCCTTTATAGATGCTCACAAATCATTCCCTGAAGAATGTTTTTGATAACTTTGGCATGAATAAAAATCAATTTCACTGGTCTCTAGTTTGCAGAATGTGTCCTGTTCATTTTTTTTAAACATTGGGATATTTGCCCTTCTCAAGGCCAAAAACAATTTCCTCAATTTCCAGATCCTTCAAAGATAACAGAAAGTGTCTCATTATTCATATCTGCCAATTCTGTAACTCCTCAGGAATGTAGCTCATCTGGATTGGGGAGTTAAACTTACAGAAGGCTGCAAGATGCAGTCTGTCCATCTCCACTTTACCTTGGGTGTCAATTTCTGCTAAATATCTTTGTTCTAGGCTTTGAAGTCGAAGGATGAGGCCTTCCTTCAGAAATAGATGATAATTCTACTTTGCCTTTTTACATCCTTTATATTCTTTTTTTTTTCTTACAGAGAGATATAGAGAGGGAGAGGAAGGAAGGAAGGAAGAAAGGAAAGATGGAAGAAAGGAAGGAAAAGGAAGGAAAGGAAAGAAGAAAAAAGAAAAAAAAATAATTTTTAGTGAGCATTTAATATTGCCAGACATTGCTTACAAATATTATCTCATTTTATGCTCATAATAAGTCTGGGAGGTGGATGTTATTATTGCCAACATTATATAGATGAAGAAGCTGAGTCAGAGGTTAAGTGACTTGTCTAGGGTCACAAAGATAGTTAAGTGTCTGAGGTCAAATTTGACCTCAGTTCTACACAACACCAGTCACAGAACTCTATGTACTGAACCTCTGTGTAGCAACCTCTGAAGACTGATGCCAGAAATATCTTAAAATAAAGCACAAATGTTTCTGTGTAGGCAAATGAAACAAATTCCTGACACTAGTACATCTCTGAAAAACAGAAATTCTCAATATCTATCTTAGTAACAATGCACATTTGCATTAATTTCCATGAATCTAATTTGGGTGCCTCAGAATTTGACTCTCCTGATGGCACCAGGTTAGAAAAATCTTGTTTTTGGCATATAAGAGAATGACCATCCAATTTCATTTATTCATTTTTATATTCAAGGAGAGACAACAGTATACTCATTTTTTGAATTACTTGTAAGATATGAAATTTTCATATAACTTTTGTTTTTGGTTGCTACAATGTGGACATTTGTTTAAATAGGTGTTAAAAATACAAATAATATAACATTAAATGCATTTTGGTCACATTCAAAATCCATCCCTCAGATAGCTGAAGAATTAATTCACCAAAAGGCATATTCAATTGGATATCCAAAAGAATAAACTACGTTCTTATTATCATCCCTCCACTTAAAAATTGTCAGGACAGTTGAAACTCCCACTAAGCCTTTGTACTTAATGCAGAAAATACTTACAGAAATCAGTGTCAATACCTAAGAATAGAACAACCTACAAAATAATCCTACATTGGAAATATTGGGTTGACTGTGGAAATATGTGTTACTAATAAAACCTCTGATATCCCTTGAAGTAGATGAAGAAATTTTGGTGACATAACAACAGTCAAAACAACATACTATTTTCATTACTATGAGTACCATCAACATTTTGAAAGGGGGCAGCAGAAATACTTTCTTAAAGAGAATGATGGCAAAACTCTCATATAGTTTCTGTAAGCTATACTATGGTGAAAAGCACAGCTATGTTTTTGGTTTTCATTTGCTTAGAATGGGAGAATATGTGTGGTTCTATTTAAGACCATCTCTTGATTCAGCAGTTCCTGAATTCCCCAGAGAAGAGATGAAAATGTAAAAAGTCATTTTCATTATGCAGTGTCCTGTAGTTATATCATCAGGTAACTTTGATACAAATATTACTTTTTTGGATTATGGAACAAAGGCAGTACTGGATTCTTATAATATTAAAAACAGATATAGAGCAATGTACCAGGAATTTTTCTCTCATTCATTTGAAGTTATGCCCTACCCTCATAAATCAAAAACTCATGCAAGTCATATTTTCAGTATGTGCAGATATGGATACAGGGTATTGCTCCTTTTTCCAATAGACTAATTTTGCTAAAAATACATTATAAATGTTTATTTATTATTTTATATTGAGCATTTTACTGGTCATTGTATGAATTGTGAAAGCAATAATGTCATTCAGAATTTTTTGGCTGACTGTACCTAAAAATTAGTGAGATCAATCTCCATAGATCAACCTCAGGAGATCTCATTAGTGGAGTAGCCCAGTAATATTGGGTTACTAATATTAATTGAAATATGGTGTCCCAGAATGAGGAAGGAGGTAAATTCTTACTGTATGCTATTCAGGTTATGCATATATAATTTACTTTAATTCTGGACATAGCATTTAAAGAAGGGGATTAAGAAATCAGAGCATGTTCAGAGGGATGTAACTGGCAAGGTAAAAAGATTAGAGGTATTTTTTGAGTTTTGGTTAAAAGAAGTAGGAACATTTGGCCTACAAGAGAGAAGAATTAGGAGAAATGATATTGCTATCTTCATATATTTGAAGTACAATCACATGGAAGAGGCATTAAACCATTTCTGCTTGGTCATAGAGGAAAGAACTGAAAGAAGCTGAAAGATGACCCATGATATCCATTCTAGCTGTAAATCTATGTTTCTATGGATTTTCAGAGTGGCTGATTCTGTGTCAATATATAATGAAATCAATTACTAAATATTGGATCAGTCTAAAGGTATAATGGTATACTTTCAGACATGGTGTGTTTCTTGTTCGTTCATTTCAGTCATGCTTGACTCTTCATGACCTCATTTGGGGTTTCTTGGGAGAGATACACAGGAATGGTTTGCCATTTCTTTCTCCAGCTCATTTTACATATGAGGAAACTGAGGCAAACAGGGTTAAGTGACTTTTACAGGGTCACACCTAGTGTCTGAGGTTGGATTTGAACTCCAGGACTGGTGCTCTATACACTGTGACACCTAGCTGCCCCCATATGAGCTGAATGATGACTTGTCAGGGTAGGTGATGCTTAAAATTCATAGATTCTCTGGATTAGACTAGTAATAGCTTTAAGAGATCAGCCCACTCCTTTAACTATAAGTAAAGCAAAGACCCGTAGCGGTAAATGGCATTGCTTAAGGTCCCACAAATTCAAATTGACAGAACTCAGCATGGACCCAGATTTGGTGACTTCAAGCCTTTGACATGTTGCCTTCCTCACCTTCTATGCATGGTTTTTTTCTAAGTTTTCAAACAAACAAACAAACAAAATCTCTCAAACGTACTCTTACCCATTTGGATTACAGGTCCTATATTTCACTTAGCTGGTAAATGTGACTTTCCCCCACCAAATGAAGAATCCACCAGTCTACATCTTCAGGGT
Source organism: Gymnobelideus leadbeateri (assembly GCA_011680675.1). Classification (NCBI taxonomy): domain Eukaryota; kingdom Metazoa; phylum Chordata; class Mammalia; order Diprotodontia; family Petauridae; genus Gymnobelideus; species Gymnobelideus leadbeateri. The sequence continues at coordinate 290,744 of WOXC01000652.1, read as the reverse complement.
TATAATACATTAATCAACTGTGTCAACAAACAGGCTTATAGGAAAGATCTATGAATTGAAATTTATCTTAATTCTGATTACAATGTATAATCTCATCCAAAATCAATTATTACTGTTATTCCAATACTGCAAACAAAATGTTAGCACAAGAATGTTTGGCTTTTCAGAGTGGGTATAAACATATCCCTAGTTTCTTTCCACCAGTTGAAGTATATTGACTTTAGATGCTAGGTCCTTTAAAGTGATCTCAAATCAATCACTTCTGCCTTGTTTGAGTCTGATAGAAAAGTGAACTTAAAAGTTCCATTAGTTTTTTGATTTCTTAGAGTTCAAGTGTCCTTTCTTATAAACAATTAATTTTCTCTTTAAGAGGTGACCTAATCATTAAATGATCCTTTCTTTTTTCAATATTCTGCCCTGAGAAGTCATGTATAAAGTAAGCTGTGTAAATTGAATCATATTTTAAATGAATTAGAGGAAATTGACAAGCCAAAGAATCACATAGTGAATGTTTGGTAAAAATGAATAATTTTTCTTCTATGTACCTTTTTTCTAAATCTAGTTGTTTTTTTTTCTTGTTGGATTGTTTTAAAACTACTTCTGTGATGCCTATTTCTCTATAGATATATTTCTTTGTCTACATTCTCCCTGATTTAGTCCTGATTTCATCTTCTCTCAATTATGTTTTTAATATCCTCCTACAAAATGTATGTTCCTATATACTTGCATTTTTAACTCCTCAATTTTGGGATTACCTGTGCCCTTTTGTCCCCTTGGTCATCTTGGGTTCTTGACTTTCTTCCTCACCTAGAAGGCAAAGTCAGCTTCAGCTGTTGATGTTATCTGATTAAAAGCAAAAACAAAAACAACTTATAATTTACCAATGTGGACAAAGAAGTCCAAACAAATAAAATAACTTACCCTTCTCACAGAAGCTAAATAGTATAATCAGATTTCCAATCCAGGGCACTCAACTGAAAATCTGGCTCCCTTGGTACCTTTCTGAAGGGAAAAATAATCTTTTGTAAGAAAGGCCAAAAAACACAACATTATAATAAGTGCATGTCTGAAGGGCAGACCCCTGCATATGACTAGATAGGATAGATAACTAAAAATCTAATATATCCATTTTAATTATAATAGAGGTTACCAAAGTTCTGCCTTGGCTATAATGCTTAAAATACCAACACTTACTTTTTAAATTTTAATTTTGGAGAAAGTTATTGATTTTATTTAGAGTAAGTGAATATCTAAGAAATATATTTTGGGGTGGAGTGAGAGAGGGAAGAAAGTGAATTCCATTTTTAAATACCTACTTCCCAAATGCAATACAGATGACCTAGAAGTATTGAATATCAGTTGCAAAATTCGATCAATAATTTTTTGTTGTTTGTTTTAAAGAACAAAACTATAAAATATGATTTGGAGCATATATCAGGGGGAAGTATGTGATCTTTGTGTAATTAATCAGGGGTGGGGCATAGAATCACTCAGTTTATTTTGTCAATGCTAACAGCTGTTAAATAACATTTTGAAAATTGTCTTCATAATATAAGATAGGAGAAAACGAAGATGTTTAATTAGTATTTATGGGCAATTTCCTATTTTGAAATGTGGAAAGAAAGTTTATTGAATTTTTTGTTCCCACCCTGTAACCCTGTATTTCCAAACTTTTTGAATACTTTTTTTTTTTATACTAAGGGCCAAAACAAATGTGTCTTGGGCATAATGATGGCTTCCTTTAATTGCTCTCTCCATCCAATAAGCAAACTTTGGCTTCATGATGCTAAAGCAATTAAAATAGGTACACTGGTAACAAAGCATAACAATACTTAGTTCGGTGCATTATACACGGTTACAACAACCAAGAGGTTTTTAACAGATTCCAAGATGGGTGCAGTGCCTCTGTAGATAATTAAGTGTTTTGGTGGGAATTTGTTCGAAAACCTGATATACAATTAGACAAATGTGTTCACATATCATGTTTCACTGAAGCCTATTTGAGCCTTCTATGCTTGGCAATGGGTCCTGATCCTAAATGCTTTTATGCCTGATTAATTGTCAATATTAGGCAGGAGTTTGCTCATTAGCTCCTTGCAGGGCACATTTCAGACTGCAGTGAGATCCATTTACAGATGATATGCTAACAGTTAATAAACGGCATTGTCTATATGTTGTGTGAATTTCATTTAGCCAAATGGACATATGACGATGTTTTCTAAATGAATGGAATACATATGAATTATTGCCTGCTATATAAAAATTGAACTTGCTTGTGCCTTTAACTTGTTAAGGTCCTTTTTGTTAATTTTTAAGTGGGAAGAGGAAAGAAAGGGGAGGAAAGAAGGGAAAAGGAAGGGAATAAGTGGGGAGGAAGGATGGAAGGAATGAAGGAAGGAAAGGATGAAGGGAGGGAGGAATAGGAAGGGAGGAAGGGAGAAAGAGGAAGAGAGAAGGAGAAAGGAAGGAAAGAAAAAATAATGGGAGGGAGGAGGGAAGGAAGTGAGAAAGGAAGGAAAGAAAGAAATGGAAGAAAGGAGAGAAGGAAGGAAAGAAAATGGAAGGTAAGAATAGAAGAAAAAACATTAATAACATTATTCATGCTCTATTTTAGTTTTGCAATATGCACATCAACTACTTTAAATCATAACGGTACTGATGAGTTAAACTGGAATCACTCTGAAGAAAAGGAAGCACATTAATAAAGATCTTGCCTTTCAACAGACTAAATTTGTACATTCATTTTCTTAGACCTTAGTTACTAACTCAATATCTATCTTAAAATTAACTATATTTTACTGTACAAATTACGTATTAAAAAAAATAAATCCATTTAGTTTTTGCCAAACTTGGGCATCATGCTACTGGAGGTTTGGTTTTATTTACTAGAAAGTCTTTCAGATCCCGCCCCCCCAAAACACAGTTTTCCTTAATAACCTGATTCCCTCTGTAAAATACCTCACGTTGTTTCAAAAGCACAGATTGGAAAGCAGTGTCAAAAGAACTCAGCAAAAGGGACTTACACAGGGTTTCTACACTCAAGTTAGTGCTGTATCTATAACACTGTAACCAGCTCAGTGCTTATGCTGAGCACAAGACCAAAACTAGTACAAACAAAAACATAACTTCCTCAGAATTCACTAGACTAAGAGAACAGAAATCTTCAAACCCGTCAAAGTGTCAGGAAGGATTATTGTTGTTTCCTTAACTCTTACACCTCCCACCCCCAAACATAGGAGGAAGTTGGTGTAGATAACTCATTGGTGTTGCTTTTTTAGATTTACCTGTCCCACAATGACAACATTTCAGAGACAATGATGAAACATTTGCACTTCTGGGCCCTAGGGGGTGGGGGGGAGACAGAGACAGAGAGAGAGAGACAGACAGAGAGAGAGACAGACAGAGAGAGAGACAGAGAGAGAAAGAGTGAGAGAGAGAGAGAGAGAGAGAGAGAGAGAGAGAGAGAGACTGAGAGAGACAGAGACAGAGAGAGACAGAGAGATACAGAGACAGAGAAAGACAGAGAGAGACAGAGAAACAGAGAGATGGAGAGGCACAGACAGACACAGATACAGAAACAGAAACAGACAGACAGTGAGACAGAGATAGGCAGAGACAGAGAGAGAGAGACAGAAAGGGAGAAAGAAATGATGAGACTAATGAAAAATAAAGGAAAAGAGTATCCAATGCTAGTCTGGACTTTGTGTGGAATTCATGTTTAGAAATAATGGGATAAAGAGTAGTATTTCATTAGTAGTTAATACATGCAAAACATGATATATGCATGTATACATAGACACAGGAATATATGTATATATAATATGCACATATATGTATACATAAACTTTATATGAAAGAAATGAATCTTCTATAATTATGTAGAAAGAAAGCCACTAAATAATATTATTTAGTCATCTACAGTTAGCATCTCCTCTGCTGCTCCTCAAGGTGTTTACTCCTTTTGAGTTTCTATCCAGGCAAATGATAAAAGTCAAAAACTAATTTCCAATTATCCCTGGAGAAGGATAAAAGGACAGCATGACTCGGTAGTCACGCATGTATAGTGCTTGTGGCATTTAGAGGACAATTAAAAACCAAGCTCCCTCCTAGCAGCCATGTGCATGAGTAGAGAAGTCTCATCACTGAGGGTGTCTGACAAGTCTCAGAAAGACACAAAGGAAGAGACAAAAGAATTAGTTATTTAGTTAAAAGATCGCTCTAAACAACTTATTTTTATGTATCAATAAATCCACGGATGGGGAGTAAAGTATGCCTGGGGAGCCAGTGACTCCTGAAATGGAAAGAACACAGGTCTTGAAGACAGTAAACATTGGTTCAAATCCTACCCTCAAATATTTATTAGCTGTGTGACTCCAGGAAAAATCATTTCATTTTTCTATGCTTCCTCTTTAAAATGAGGAGGTTAGCATAGATGACCTATAAGATTGACTTCAACTATAAATCTATGACTGCTAAGTCTATGTTACACACATATTATATTTTCTTTGTCCAATCTAAAGCATACATAGCATACAAAGAAGAGGCAATTTAGGTGGTGTATGAAAGATAAAATACAAGAATTTTTCACTAATCATATATACTTTGATTAGTCATCAACCAGGTATACATGGCTCATTCTCAATACCAGATCATAGATTTAGGTCTGCAAGGAAACTTTTAGGCTATCCAGATTAATTTTACAGTGTACAGGTGGATGGTGATAGAGTAAATTTATTAAATCATTACATCCCATTTAGAATGATAGAATTCTATCTTCTAATATCTTAACCAGAAGGCAAACGTTTATCAATCAACTATAGGCTTTAGGCTAAGGTCAGGAAAAATCCTTGATCAAGCTGAGTAACGTTGCACAGGAAGAGTGTTCAAATTAGCTGAAAAAAGCTCAGTGTTGTTCTATAGGACTTGTAAAAAGCCAGAAATTGTTTCAGTACTAGGTAGATTTAAACAAGTAGAGAAAAAGAGGGTATTCTGATTAAACCGTTAAGATGAAATGAACTGGGGGCGGCTAGGTGGCGCAGTGAGTAGAGCGTCGGCCCTGGAGTCAGAGGACCTGAGTTTGGATCCCTCCTCAGACACTTAACGCACACACAAACAAAAACCTAGCTGTGTGACCTTGGGCAAGTTATTTCACCCCAATTGCCTTCCAAAAAAAAAAAAATGAAATGAACTGGGAAGGGGGAGGGAGTATCAGAGACGTAGACCTCAATCTAAATTTGAGAGGTCCAGAAGACTTTTCATCTTCCCATCAGTATACTAATAACACCCTGCAAAACAGCTGACTGTGTTGTCTATAATAGGATACAAAGACAACCTCAATACCAATTCCTGCCTCAATAAATAGCTCAGCTAGAAATCTACAGCTTACCTAAGGGGGTGTATCTCAGCAACTTCAGCAAAAGTACTTCTATGACCTGTGCATTTCTCTTTGTCAATTGTGCTCTAAGGTGATCCCAGTTTTCCCTGGACTCTAAGAATATTGGTGGGGGAGTGTTTCACAATTTGTGGGAGATGTTTTATACCAATATAGGGTTCCTTGTACATTATAGGTACCTAATTAATGCTTGTTGATTGAAAAAAAAAACTTACTACCTTACTACCACTCAGTAATAATTATATATTATAATTAGTATAAATTAAATTAATTATATATAATTATACATTATAACATATTAATTATAAATAAATTCATATATACACATATATGGTTTACAATGACATTCCATTATCTGGAATATAGAGATCAAAATAATGTAGAGAAATAATGAACACAGTTACATTAGATTATGTGGATTTTCTCCATGAGATGCCTCATTGGGATACTTCCTCTTTGCTTTACTATCTTTCTAGAAGCGAAAGATCTATTACTCCTCAGTCCTCTTATTTCCCACACAGGATTGTCCACCATGCAATAATACAGAAAGCTTGCATGGCCACGATCTGTACAGAACCTCTGCCAAATCCAGATAAGGCAATTGGGTGGCCTTCAAGAGTACAGTTTTCCCCTCCATATTCCACCATTTAGAAACCAGTAATTGGTACAGAATCATTGGCTTCTTTTCCCTCTTCATTAATGTCAAGAAACTTGGACTAAGAAACTCCCCCCTAAGTTACTCTTCCCCCCCATTGCCTCCTCACATATACCTAGATATATTGTATTGAAATGATCAGTACTGCAAAGTTTTCCTTCTGTAAAATTCATTATACACATCAAGTGTTTTTAGCTCTAATCACCACAGGCTTATCATTCCATGAATCTGTCACGCTCATATCATTCCCCTCATATAGAATGTCTTTCTCTCTCCTCTTTGTTTATCCATCTCCTATCCTATCAAATTCTTGCTCAAAACCTACTTCCTCTATAAAGACCTTCCTGACTTACTCTCAGGAATCATATTTTTCTCTAAGCTCACTGCACACATAAATGGCACCACATCATTTATAACTCACAATATACTGGTTTGTATTATCTTGTTATTTCATGTGTGCTAGTCTTGTCTCCAACTAGAGTCCCCTTGAAGAGGGGGAATAGTATCTTCTCTGTCACTCATATTGCCAAGCACACAAAGAGGGATATAGATGTCTGTTGGTTATTTTACAGTCATTTTTGGTCAGATCTTCATTTTAGTGCCCTTCAAAGTCTTATTGGGTAGGTACCTTCATGGAACTGTGTTGTAAAGTATAAAATATTTTAGGGTAGGTATCATGGTGCAGTGAATGATGCAAATGAATTGTTATTCATTTGTTTAGGCATGTCTGACTCCTTGTGACAACGTTTTGGGGTTTTCTTGTCAAAGATGCTATAATAGTTTGCTATTTCCTTCTCTAACTCATTTTGCAGGTGAGAAAACTGAGGAAAACAAAGGTAAATGACTTATCTAGGGACTCATAGTTAGTATGAGGCCAGATTTGAACTCATGTCTTTCTGACTCTAGGCTGAGTGCTTTATCAACTGAACCAACTACCAAGTCCTATCCATTCCCTGACATTTTCTCCAAGAGAAAATGAAGGAACTTTGTCAACTGCTTGGCAAAAAAAAAAAATGTATTGACAAAATATAAACTTCATTTTTGCAAAGAAGACTTCAACAGGTAAAAATAAGTTGAATATAAGAACTTGAAATGTAATAAGAATAAATATAAGCTTGGGTTAAAAAAACAACCATCAGTTTAAGGATGATGTCATTGAGCAATAATTTGTGAAAAAAAAATGTCCTCAGAATTTAGTGGACTAAACACATCATCAGCGTGACATGGCACCTTGACCTAAAGTATTCTTCAGTTATGTTAAGAAAAACATACCTAGAATGAGAATAGCAACAGTCTAAGTGCTCTCTCTCCTGGTGAGATCACAGATGGATAAATGTGTTGATTTCTGGGTTCTCTATTTTGCCAAAAACATGAATAAGCTGATATATATCTAGGGAATGAGGAATAGGATGATGAGGGCACTCACAATTGCATTTGAGGATAACTTGAGGACAAGAATGTAGAGCCTAGAGAAGAAGCCTCTCAATAAGGTCAGGACCATTACATCAAAATATTTCATAATCACTGGGTCGAGCTAATATAATAAAAACGACAATTTTACGCAAACTATATATTTAATGCCATACCAATCAATGTACCAAAAAACTACTTTTTAGAGTTAGACAAAATAATACAAAATTTATTTGGAAAAACAAAAGATCTAGAATATCAAGGGGATTAATGAAAAGAAATGCTAGGGAATGCCAGATTTTAATCTGTATTATACAGCAGCAGTCATCAAAACTGCTTGGTACTGGCAGAGGCGTAGAGTAGTGGATCAATGGAATAGATTGGGCGCAGGAGACCCAGAAATTAATGAATCTAGTAATCTATTGTTCGATAAACCCAAATATCCCAGTTCTTGGGATAAGAATGCACTATTTGACAAAAACTGCTGGGAAAACTGGAATACAGCATGGCAGAAACTGGGCATAGATCATTATCTAACACCATATACCAAAATCAAGTCTAAATGGGTGCATGATCTAGGTATAAAGGATGATACTGTAAGCAATCTGGGAAAGCAAGGAATAGTTTACCTGACAGATTTGTGGAGAGGGGAAGACTTTAGGACCAAACAAGAATTAGAGAGCATTATAAAATGCAAAATGGATAATTTTGATTACATTAAACAGAAAAGCTTTTGTACAAACAAAGCCAATGTAACCAAGATCAAGAGGGAGGTGGGAAATTGGGAAAGAATTATTAGAACCTATGTCTCTGATAAAGGATTCATTTCTAAAATGTACAGAGAATTGAGTCAAATCTATAAGAATACAAGTCATTCCCCAATTGATCAAAGGATATGAACAGGCAGTTTTCAGAGAAAGAAATTAAAGATATCTATAAGCATATGAAGAAATGCTCTAAATCATTATTTGAGAAATGAAAATCAAAACAACTCTCAGATACCACATCTCTCCAGTCAGATTGGCTAAGATGAAAAAACAAGAAAGTGACAAATGCTGGAGAGGATGTGGGCAAATTGGAACACTAATGCATTGCTGGTGGAGTTGTGAACTTATCCAACCATTCTGGAGAGCAATCTGGAATTATGCCCAAAGGACTATAAATAATTCCATGCCCTTTGACCCAGCATTACCACTTCTAGGGTTATATCCCAAAGAGATCATAGAAGTGGTAGGAAGACCCAAATGCACCAAAATATTTATAGCAGCTCTTTTCATGGTTGCAAAGAATTGGAAACTGAAGGGGAGCCCATCAATTGGGGAATGGCTAAACAAGTTGTGGTATATGAATGTTATGGAATATTATTGTGCTATAACAAATGAGGAGAAGACAGATTTCCTATTTACCTGGAGAGGCTTATACAAACTGATGCTGAGTGAGAAGAGTAGAATCAGAAGAAATTTGTATACAATCACAGTCACTTTATATATGTGATGACCAATTATGACAGACTGGACTTTTCTCAGCAATGCAGTGATATAAGTCAATCCTGAAAGACTCATGAAAGAGAGAGATGTGGCATCCAGAGATATAACTAGAAAGAACTGAGCCTGAATCCTGATGGAAGCAAACTACTTGATCTTTTTCTTTTCATTGTTTGGTTTTATTTCTTCTTTACCATTTTTCATCCCATCTAGTACAGTGCGCCTTTGTAATTGGACTAATGTCTAATATGAATGTATTTGCAGATCCTATACTGGACTGTATACTGTCGTGGGGGTTGAGGGGAGGGAAGTAAAAGAAATTTGAAAATCAAGGAACTATGGAACTGAATCTTGTTAACTGAAACTAAACTAATAAACTAATTTAAAAAATATTTCACAATCTATCATTTGGAAGAGTGAGTAAACCTTTTGGTTCCAGAGTACAGAATTTGGACTGATTGGGAGTTATAGAATTTTGAATTTGGGATTCATATAAAGAAAAGCTTTTGATCTCTGAGGAATTTCCAAAAGTAAAATGGGTTCTCTTATGTGATACAAAACTTTCCATTCCCTGAGATCTTGAAGATTATTTGTAGATGTTATTGTTTCAATTCCTGCTTGAGATTTATCTTGAACATCTGTAATCCCTTCCAACTTTGATAGTTTATCGTTATATAAGTAATTATTACAACTTGTGAATTGAGAGTTTCTAAAAGAAGAATATAGGTATTCATATACTATTAGCAAAAGAATAATAATCATTGAAATTTATATAGAACTTTAAACTTTACAAAGCTTCATATAAATATAACTTACTTGATCCTTAAAACAATCCTTTGAGGTAGATGCTATAGACATTTTGATCTACATTTTAAGACAGAAGAACTGAGACTTACGTAAGAAAAGTGAGTTGCCACAGTGTCAGAGGATGAATTCCAACCCAGATCTTCTGAATTTTGAGTCCTGTGTTCTTTTCAGAATGCTAAGGTGCCTCCCACATTCTGCTAGAAAAGGCAGTTTATGGCTTCTGAAAGAATACATAACAAACAACTAGAGGAAATTGCTCCATTAAAGCCAGATAGAACAAAACTTTAACCCTGTCCCCATGAAAATTAGGCTAATTTAACATCCTTGAGACTTATTTGAGTCAGGATGCTAGGGATTCAAGTTGTTGACACCCCAGCCTATTCACCTGAGTATAAAACAGGCAAGAGAAAGTCCAGGCACTGCAGTCCACTAGAGGCAAGTCAGGCAGGGGTGCTTCATTCAGCTGAATCAACTGAAAATGTCACCAATGCATATCATCATTGAATATTCTTTTCCTACAATGACTAAATAAATCTTCTTTTATTAACTATTGAATGATCTATAAGTATCTGCTTTATTACAACATTATACCTAAACTACCCAAGGCCTGGCTTTTTGTGCCCAGCCCAGAAAAACTGGCATAGTCAGTAGGTTATTGAAACAAATGTTATTCTAGAATGCTAATGCTCTTGTCCAGGAAAGTCATGATGAGACCTGAAATAGGGTGGTGGCATTTGAATAGAGTCAAGGAGGAAGAAGAAAGAAATATTATGGGAGAAATCAGCATTCCTTGTCAATTGATGGCATGTGGGAGTGATGAGAGGGAGGTCTGAAGGAAGCCTTAAGAGTCCAGGATCACTGAAGTTTAGAAGTTAGGTGACTGAGAGAGTATCATCTCCTTAGGTATTGGGAAAGTTTGGAAGCAGAGTGAGTTTGGGAGAAAAAATAATGATGTAACAGGTAAATGTAACACAGAGGAAATGAGTGACGTATATGGGTATATATGGAGGGAGCAAAGAAGAAGGAGGGAGACAGAGAGGGAGACACACATACACAGAGAGAAAGAGACAGAGACAGAAATGGAGACAGAGACAGACAAACAGATGGGAGAGAGAAAGAAACAGAGAGAGACCCAGAGATAGACAGAGAAACAGATGGGAAAGAGACACAAAAACAGAGACTTAAAGGAATTGAAACATATTGGAGGATAAAAGTGTTTACTTGGCTTATTGTCAACATGGTATAGAAAAGGGATTCTTAACCTAGCATCCATGAACTTAAAAAAAATATTTAGTTAACAGTATAAGGTTAGTTTCATTTGTAATCCTGTTTATTTTATCTTATACATTTGAATTATTTTTTTAAGATGGGGGCCATAAGCTTCACCTTACTACCAAAGATGTCTGCTACACACAAATCAGTAAGGACCCCTGGTATAATGGGAAAAGTCCCTTTTGTATTTGGAGTCAAAACACTTAAGTTCAAATCTTGAAATCTTTGTGGCCTTTGATGACGCATATAATCTCTCTGAGCTCCAGTTAACTCACTTATAAAATGAGGGGGTTGGACTGGATGACTAAGATTCTTTTTAATTCCAGAGTCTGATCCTAAAATTTTGGAAAAACCTTAGATAAGTTAAACTTTTCTATGTAAATCCTATATCCCTAAAGAATTATTAGTTTACAAAACTGAAGTATGTTTTACTGTTATGATGAAGATGATGATGATGATGATGATGATGATGGTGAAGATTTTATCCAATAACATAACTTTCCTAGAGAACATTATTCTTGAGATAGAAAAGTCTAAAATTTAATCAGTGGAGAATGGAAAATGGAACAAAGGCGCTGGTTAGTCTTCCTTTTCAATTCATAGCCTCTGCATTTCTGGAACTAAAGCAAAATAACACAGTTTCTCTGTTCTCAAATGAATTCAGACATATGCATTTAGAGCCATTTCAGTTGGAAGGGGTTATAAGTTCTGAGACAATCTCTGTGAAAGCCTTATATACATCTTTAGTTGAAAAGAAAATAAGGGAATTTGGGGATCTATATACTAGTAGCCTACATAATGTTAGAAGTGTATGGGGCTAAAGCTTTATTTACTGATTCATCTACACCTCTTGCCCAGCCCCAGGTTACAACCCAACATATTAGTATTCCCCAGGTCTTTGACCCTAGTGAGGCTTGGCTGCTGGAGAGCTTTATATGTGTACTAATCGCTCTATTTTCTAAAAGTGTTTTCACCATGAAAGGCTTTCATCTTTTTTTCGTCTTTCCTTTTCTTTCCTCATGCTTCATTGTCTACTCTGAGTAGCTGAAGGGCGTTTCCCTTGGGAAGATTTCTCCCTTTCATTGATTAATTACATCCTGCAAAATGTACCAAATTTGTATACATCTGAGATTTAGTTGAATAATTTTGAAATGTAACCAGCAGCACAAATTCATTTCATAAAATCACAAAGGCATCTAACATAGGAGTATAGATCATGTATTTTTATATTTTGTTTGTATAACCAAAGATGAAAACTGTACCAATGAAGAATGTGTAGAGCCACAATGTAAGCCTCTAATTTTAACCACTTTAAAATTATTTTCAATGCTTAAATTGACCAAGGTGGTTGAGTTTTTCTTAAGCTTCATTTGGATATAAAATTTTATAGAAATAGTAAAATAGAAAAGAATACATATGAAATTCTTATTTTCCCCCTCCATTTGACTTTTACCTACCATACAATAACTATGACTATTTTTCTAAACTTATAAATGAATTTTCACCCCTTTCCCCAAATCCTAGCTACTGAAAATAGTGGGGAAATAATTTGAATTCAATTACAACATTTTTAGTAGTACTTTCTACAGCATCTAATGTACTGTGGATTAACCACTGAGGGTTTGTCATTTACAACATAATATTGAATTCCTCAAAATGAATCCTTTACTTCTGGTTATTCAAAAAGAGCGCTCCTGGTTTGTTTGTTTCTTTTTTTAATCCAGTCACGTTAAGGTTTTTGAAGTGCATGTGGGAATCCTATTCTGGTTTCCATTTTATTGGCATAGTCGGTAAGTTATCAAAACACATGTGATTCTAGGATGCTAATGGAACAGAATGGAACCCTAGATAATGTTGAGCTGAAATCTTGAAAGTCTAGGCAGTTTCTTCCGAACTTGGCCCCTCCTTGCCCCCTAGACTGTTATCCCAAACGTGACTACCCATCTTATCTGTGGAATTCCACCACTGTTGATACTAAATGGACACATATGGGTTAAAGCTAGGTCCTCAATTACTGTCATTTAGTGATGCAATTCCAACTTTGCAATCACACCATTAAGATGTGGGCTTTAAAAGATATCTCCTATATTCATTTTTTAAAGCAATTGGGGTTAAGTAACTTGCTCAAGGTTACACGGCTAGTCATTATTTATGTGTGGGTGCTCATTTTCTGAGGCCGGATTTGATCTTGGGTCATCCCAACTCCGAGGCCTGCCCTCTACTCACTGCGCCACCTAGCCGCCCCATCCTATATTCATTTTTTATAAAGAGAAACACACCGAGAGGGAAAAGGAGAGCAGGCCAGACTTGGAGTTGAGCAGACCTGGGCTCTAGTTTCATTCTGATATCTACTGGCTGTGTCTACGGGAAAATCATGCCATTTCTCAAACTATGTTGAGTTAGTTCCTTAAAATATAAGTTACAGAGGAATCACAGATCTATGTCAGGAAAGAGAGTTTCCCCACCAGTGTTTGCCCATTTCCATGAATTTACAGAACAAGATACCCTATGTTCCCTCTCCTTTGATAATACCCCAAAAAGGATCATGTATTTGCATTAATTTATGTTCCACTTAAGAAGTGAGGACAGACATTTTAAGTAATAAATGTTTTCAAAAGGCAGAGTTCAATACATAAATTATAGGACTATAGCACATTATGCATCTAGGTGTTTAAGACTGGAAGGAACCTCAAAACCTATCTAGAACAAACCCTCATTTTACAAATGAAGAAACTGAAGCCAGAGAAAGTGTGACTTGCCCAAGGTCATATAGGTCATGTCACATGCAAGAACTGAAACCAAGGCCTTGGAATGCTGAACCATGGTTCAATCCACTGTTTCTTATTTTCCCCTTCTAAGTCATCATTCATTTGGATTTAGCCATAGTTGGCACAGGCAGAAGTTATTGTCTTTATTTAAATGAGCTAGCAGTTGCTAATATCCATATCACAATCGATCCTAATTCTTAACCTCATAGGAGAACCCTGAAGTCAAAATGGATCTAGCAATTGGGTATGTGGTCACTAGAAGAGACACAGCTGAGGATCTGTGGCTCTAGTCAATTATACCATATCAATGCAGGATATGGGGTTTCATTCTTCACAGTCACCAACAAGAAACCTCATTTTAGTTGTAGCTCATTTGTGGCTATTTTTAGGCTATGGGTAGTAAAGGAGTAGGAGAGAGAGTCAGAGAGAGACAGACAGATTAGCCCATCAAAAAGTGGTTGGTAACATTATCTACTTTTCCCAACAACCAGTCCAAGAGCTGTCTCTCTACACCCAGTGGAAGTGACCCTTTCTTGGAATCACACATCTTTGTGTGGGCTGGTATTTTGAGTTTACAGTGCTGTGTTCTTTGCCCAGACTCTAATAAGTCCTCTGTTTATATGATCATAGTATGTCTTGGATTTGTTGTTGTTGGTTGTTCTGTTTTCTGATGGGATGTGGTAAAGGGGTTGGATAGAAAAGGGAATGGAAAAGGCACAAAAAAATTTCAATATTTTTAGCAAAACATTTTCCTACAAGAACTTAGCTGCACATTTCCTCCACTTTATGCTTTCATGGGGATTGTGTGTAATGCAGTTACATATTATATCCATTCTCCCTTTCCCCCCAGAACTACACGGAAACAAACAAGTCAAGTGACAGAAATATTTGAAAGCAACATCAGTGCTGCAGGATAGTATTACAAAGAATCCATATATCATCATTCTGCCATAATTCCTACAACAAACAAAAATAGTTTGCAATCAAACCATATCTGTATATTTCTATTCTCCAAACCCTCAGAAAATTCAGCATTTTAAATTTTTAATAACTTAATCCCAATCCTACTGGATTTTTGCTTTCCCATTTTTAGCTTCATGTTCTTCAAATTGATGAGGAAATGGAGTCCACTGGTCGTTTATGCTTTGACTAAAATTTTGGTGCTATTTCAGCATCTGGGCATTTGTGCCTAAGCATCCCTTACTCAATTTCCAACAGACTTGGTCTTTGTATACTGATTGACAGCCCTTTATTTTATCCCTTGGTTTTAGACTAAAGTGATTCTTCCCACAGATAGGATGTGTTTATTATAGTCTATGCTTTTCAAATTTTATAATAGCCAATAAAAGTTTGTCCTAATATTAGCTTCATGTTCAATTAAAAATTAGTTGGTGGGCCCAAATCTGAAATATAGGCTGATCAATAGGCAGGAGCCAAATGTGTCGAAAGCTAGAGTTTTCCTCTAAGAGAATTTGCTAAATCAACTGTTGCTTTGTGCATTTAGTTCTAGCCAGGAACAATAGCCAAGGAAAGATAATTCAGTCTTTACAACCAGTGCAGAAAGCTGAATCTGTCTCATTTTCAACATTAGGCAATACATGAAACCCACCTGGGGATCCTGGGAAAGCCTGTTCAACCTTCAAACTATGCTTCGTTGTGTTTTGCTCCTCCCACTGGCAGGCCTACATGAATGTCCAAAGGACATACAATCCCTCTACTTTTCCCACCTGTAATGAAATATATAAGAGCAAAAGGTCCATTAATACAGCTCAGTTACAATTGCTCTTAACTCATTACACTTACACCCAGTTAAAAAACTGACTTATCAGTCTTCTTAATGTACATGTGAGCTGCAGATCTAGAAGTCATTTTCTTTCCCTAAATGTCACTGCATAAACATAATATTTACTTTCACCGTACAAATATGAACAAACACGCAAACATGCATGACTTTCAGTAACATGTATCTAGAACATGTCATTTGGGTTCATTTTAAACCAAGGTCATGATAGCATGGGTCTTTGCTCATATGTACAAGTCATATTCAGCTACATCTTAGACACATGAAGATTGTCAACACACGTATGGCCAAATGCTATTCTGATATCCTGAAGGATTTCATGGACGATAATTCCAAGTAAATGGTTGTTAGTATTAAAAACTAACCAAACAACTGAGCCATCTGTAAATGCATCCTGTGAGGTATATACCCCTACATTCATAGAAAGTATAGAAAAGACGAAGTTTCAAGCACCGATCTGTAGGAATCATTAGCTTTTCAAAAGGCAGCAGCTCCCTTCTGTCATTAATGACGTGCGTAACAGTTTAATGTAATGCTACTTTTAATTATCACGGCCCTTTCTTTTAAATATCAAATTTCCCTCTATAAATTGTTCTGAGTTCTCTTTACAGTCTCATCTGTCACTGTAAATGTCATCACTTTATTCCTCCTTTGGATGCAGTGACAGGCCCACTCTTATCCCCAGCTTTATCTCTTTTTCCATCCTTTATTGTACTACAAAGATCCCTTTTTCATAGTTTACAGCTGTATCCGCTTTCCACACGTGGCAAATGATTGCCTCGGTAAAGGTATTTTCTGTTTCAATCTTGCATTTTCCCAAGGGAGAACAAAAGGGACAAGCTTTCTGGAGTTGGTTTCACTGAGAAAATTGTTTAGAATTGCCTCATTCCTCAGCAGATTAACGAATGCATACAATCCCAGCTTAAGTGCTATTGTACAGCACAATTTGTCCATTATACTTTGTCCTTTCCATTTAGAAAACCCCTCACCAATTAAAGTAATACAGCCTTCCAATACCTGCTCCCAATTAAATCTGAGCCGTATTACCTGCCTTGATGCAGCTGGTCACAGATTCCTACCACTTACTAGCATTCATTAGGCCTATTCATTATCAAGGGGCTGGTGGCAGGAATTCAACCCACTGGCTTTCTTTCAGGGCCCACCAAAATTATCAGCTTTCAGCACAAGGTCCCAATAAGAACAGGATTAAGTGTAAGGAGAGGGAGTTCATACAGTAGCCAAATATCATTGTTTCTACTTTGCTCGTGTCTTCTCAGCCTCAGCACACCAAGAGGCTCTCACCAAGAGGCAGGTAGGAGCCATAATTGGAAGAGGATAACTGTTTTTCCTTTCTAGCTCAAATGAAACTGCCCCCATTTTGTTTCTCCCTGTCTTTCACTGTCCCCCTCAATGCCCCCCACAAAGTCTTGTGGCAGGGAGTGAGAGCACAGTAACTACCCTTTAGAAATGACCAATACCCAGCTCATTGATGTGCCCTGTGATTAAGCAGCAAGGCATACCAATTTCAGGCTGAACTACATTTCTTAGAAAACCACTTAAAAAACACAAAAGTTGAATATTCTTTCTGACAAAGCAGAAAAACAAAAAAAGAAAATCTAAAAAGGGTTGGGTTGGGTTGGGATGGGGAGGAAGGAAAGGGAAGAAGAATACTAAAAAGAAACTGTGATTTAATTCCCAGTGTGACATTAAGCTATGTTACTGGGTTCCCACAGGTAAGATTCAGTTTCAGGGAACACTAAAAAGAAAAAAAAAAGAAGGCAAAATCCCAACCTCCTTTACTTGCAAGTCTGAAGACAGAAATGAAATAAGCTGATGTCTCCTTAAATGACTCTCCGGGACCTTCAGGGCTCCTTTGCAGCTCAGGGCAATCAAGGAGATGCCAGAGGAGAAGGCAAAGGAGCACAGGCTAGAAGGGAGGGGTGGAGCAGAAAAGAGTGGAAGGGAACAGGATGTGTCTGTGCAGGTTGTTAATTAATAAAAGGTATGGATGTTAAAAAAGAAAACACCAACAACAAGGACCAAGAGATTACAGACATAAAAGAAGCAATAAGTACACATTTATTAAGCTCTTATTAGGTACCAGAAAGTATGCAAAGTACTGGTTAGATGAAGAAAAACAAAGCAAAAAAAATTTTACTACCCTCAAGGAACTTGCAATCTAATTGGTGAGTCAACATATTATTGTATATAGAAAATACATATAAGGTAGACACATTGAACCTTAAAATGAAAAGCATTAATGGAGAGTTGGGGGTAGTAAGGGAATCAGTAGGGATGTACTGGTAAATATTTAACTACCAGCTATACCCCCCCCCTAAAAAAAAGTAAAATACTAGGTATACTGTATACACAACACTGTTTCAGGTTTAATTTATATTACTAACATTTTCTCTATCACATCTAGACAATCAATCAAACCATGTTTGTTTATTTCTTCTTTTCATGGTTTTTTGTTTGTTTCAGTATTCTTGTTTCTTATTTCATGTTGATTTGTATTTGTGTTTCTTGATTTCCCATTATAAATGGTCACAGCAAAATTTAGCAATCAGCTATCTAAGCTGGCTCCACACACCTAGGAAAGTTACTTTAAAAAGGCAGGCATAGAGCAGGAGGAAGAAAAAAAGAAGGTGGGGGGGAGTATCTATCTGTACTTGAAAGAATTAATTGAGTAGATACAATGGAAGAAGTATTAGCTTTGGAGAAAGAGGACTGAGGGTTCAAATTCTACCTGGGAGACTTATTCTGGCATGTTCTTAGGCAAGTTAACCTCCACAGGCCTCAGTATCCTAAGTTATACAATGGAGCAATGGGCTAGATGGCCTCTAAATTCCCTTCCATGGATCTAGACCCATGATTTTATATTGGCCAAGGCTGAGTGTTTTTTTGGATAGGACTGATGATTTTGTTGGTATAAGAAGCTCCCCCTTTCTCTACCAATAGAGATTACCACCCTCTCTATAAGTGAGAGTCCCCTGGATCACTCAGAAGTTAAGTGACTTACCTAAGGTCATATAGCCAGTATGCATGAGAGGTGGAATTTAAATCTCACTATTCCTGACTGCAAGGCCAGCTGTCTTAGGCATTGAGGGGAAGCATTAGGGAGCAGAGCAGCACATAGAATGCTCACAAACTCAGGAAGATCTTAGTTTAAATTCAGTCTCAGACACCTAACAGAACTAACTGGGTGAACCTGGGCAAGTCACTTTACCTCTGCATGCCTCAGTTTCCTCATCCATAAAATGGGGATGATGATAACACCTACCTTCCAAATCAAATGAGATAATAAGTATAAAGCACTTAGCCCAATTCTTGGCACATAATAAGAGCCACACAAATATTTTAAAAAGTCATTTAACCTCTTTATCTCAGTTTCCTTATATGTACAACAGGGTAACAACAACAACAACTACCTTTCATTGTTATTATGAGGTTCAAATGAGATAATAATAATAAAGAATTTAGCATGCTTCCTGGCACATAGTAAGAGCTATATAAATGTAAAAAACCAGTCCTTTCACTTCTGTTTACCTGTTTCCTTAACTGTAAAACAGGATAATGACCCTTACAGGATTTTCACGAGGATCAAATGAGATATTATCTGTAAAGAGCTTAGCATAGTACTTGGCACATAGTAGGCGCTATATAAATGCTTGATCACCCCAAGCCCCTATGACATGATGGTTCCTTTCATTGAGGAAGAACAATATACATAAATTAAGTTCACTTCCTTATGGTACTGAATGAGGCCTTGGCGAGAGGATGGGTAGTAGAAGGTGGGGGGAGGATAGAACTGAGAGAACAAGACATTTTTTGTTCAGAAAGTTAAAGATCTAAGGTTCCCAGGCACATCTAGGCACAGAGAGAAAGGCTCCATCTAATGAAAGTACCCTTTCTTGAAAGGGAGAGAATAGTAGAAATGAGTCCTTCCTCATCTTGAATTTCTGGATAAATGTCTACCCTATCATCAAATATATCTCTAAGAAGACCTTCAGTGGCACAGGGACTTTGGAAGAAATAGGTGACTTTAGCAAAACTAAGAATATTCCCTGCATGACATTTATGTGCTCAAGATTATAACAGTTGGAGAATGAGTAAGAACTTAACTCAAGTAATCTTAGAATCAATTCCACAACAGTTCTTTACTACAGACTTACAAATCTTATCAATGAACAGCACCATATGCATATCCATGTCTTTTTTTAGGGGGGGGGGGAAGCGTTGTATATTAGTGTTTTCCTCTCAATTAACTTCTAGGCAATTTTCCCAGCTAAATGCATAACATCGTTGGCAAGATGCCAAACAAAACCTTAAGACCCAACACTAAATTCTGCACTTATACAGGCAGCTTAGATTTTCACGCGGTGAACTGGAAGCATGCCAGCAACTCCCACCATAAACTCAGCGGTAGGAACGCTATATATTTTTTTCAAGGAAGTCTACTTTAGATTTCTAAGACCACTTGAAAATTGCACAATTTTAATGTGCCTTTTAGACAAAATAAAAGAAAGATTTAACCTACTATTAAATTAACCCAATTAGTTATTTATTCCATGTAACCTCATACTTTGGACAATGTCAAATCACAAAAATTGGAAAGAATAACTTTTTTTAGATAATTGTAGAAATCACAAGATGCATGCTAAACAATCAGTCCCCAAGCTTTTTGTCTCATCCGTTTTGCTCAGACAAAATTATGAGAACCGTCATTAAAATTAAATATTTTCTTATATTTGTAATAGAATGAATCACTGTACAATTTGACTGAAGGCAGTGGGAAAGGAAATTAGGAAAAGTGTTGGAGAGAAGGAAAATATTCAAATAGATACTCACACATCACTCCTTCCTTGGAAAGGCTTGTCATCAGTTCCTGACCTTTATTTTTTTGTACTTTAGTTTATATAAGATACTATATACAACATCTACCCTTTCCAAAATCATAGCCTCTCTAATATGCTGTACTGACTATAGTTTGAGAAGTTTTGGAACACCCTCAAACTTTGTTGATTTAAAATTTAGGCTCAAACTGAAGGAGTTTGGGTTTAAGCCCAATGGGATGTATGAGTCAAGGTAAGAAACATTTTAGAGAACTTGTATAGTGTCTGATAAACCTTCTTGAGCTCTCAAAAGCTCTTGCAAAACAACATTTTGATGATTTAAGAGCTAGTGAACCAGAAACATATGGATTAAATTTCCCCTGAAATACTCAGGGGTTTAAAAATTAAGGGCTTGGCCAAACAAATATTGTTGAACCCAAAATATTTGTAAGAGAGTTCAAGACAGCCTGCCAAACTGCAAATATGGATGGCTTCTTTACTTCTAATATTCACCTAGTTTATCATTATTGTTGTTGTTGTTATTTTCTTTTAACATCTGGGCCTTCAAATACATCTGGAAGATGTTCGAAGAGCAACAGTTCACATCAAAGTGATTTTTCAACTCCCTAAACAATCATAAATCACAGCCTAACAATATTGTGAATTTGTCTACATGAAGCAAGATCCAGGGTGCTTTAGCGGGGCACTGGTACACTGATGTAGTACCCATCGCTGCAGTAAGAAACATCTGTACAGTGATCAGGCATTTTCAGGCTTGGAGAACTTTAGTCAGGCAGTTTTGGGAGGTGAGTGCGAAGCCAGAAGCATCAGTTATGAAAATCAAGGTCTCATCAGTTTCAACCAGACCTTGCCCAAGGAAAAAGATGGTCAAAAGTGAAGAAGAATTAAATGGAAACTCTGCCAGATTCATCTAGGATTGATTGACATCTGTTGGCATTTTTGGTCACATCATGAAAGTAATGTATAACACAGAGATATTGGTGGCCTATCCATAACATCCTCAATATGATTTCATCCTCCACAGGCCACTTAGGCCTCCCCGATAAGCTTTTCAACAATTCCCAAGGACAGGACCCAGCAACCTAAAGCAAGGTTGTTTGTTAAAACCCTGCCAACACCCACCTCCATGGCAGAGTTTGGCAGACACATGTGGCAACCTATCATGTACAACAAATACTGAGAAACAAAACAAAACAGCGTCTATGAACAGAAGGGTGGGTGGAAATATCTCAACTCTCTTTCACCACTGTCTCTTCCTATGTTTGTCATCTTTTCTCACAAACCAAGGCTGAAAAAAGGCAACTCCAGAACAGCGTATGGCAGAGCCTATGTTTGTAGAACCAGAATGAGTCCAGACTGATGCTAAGGGCACCAGCTGTAAAGTATAAAAAAAAAGAACCAAGCACACATATGGTATTAAGAGAAAGGAGACTCTCCGGCCCCTTCCTTAAGCTCTTGCTATAAATCCTGTTGCATATATTTTGTTTGGCATCAGTATATTTCAGAATATAACAGTACCATTTTTCAAGAAAGTCATTTATAACTTGGAATCCAAAAGAACTAGCAAGAAGATGGTGGAGATGGTAGTTTACTGTTTTTTTACTATTTTTACTGTTTTATGGTTTATTTTCCCCTTGATTATTCTCTGAGATGCAAGTGACAGTTTCACATGGAAATCTTCCTCTCAATATTTCTGAAGAGCAACAAGAGCCATTTGACATTTAAAGACATAGCAGCAACTAAACAGTTGACAACAGAAAATTGATATTTACAAAAAGCATATTCAGGCTGGAACATTACTAAATTCCTGCAAAACCCTGGACTTAATTTAAAAAAAATAGTTCTGACTAGGAAGTACTACTTTTATGAAAGATACTTCTGTTCATTAATGATAGGCTTATTTTATATGAAAGATCTTTTTTGTCCACTGGTGATAGTGACTGAAACAAATACTCTTATAATTTTTGAACGATAGTAAATTTACTTCTGAAAATATTTCTTTCATAGAAACATTTTATAAGAGAAAAAGACAGAAGTTGATTATGTAGGTGAATGGAACTTTTCAATAGTGAATAATTAGTCAATTAAACATTAAGACACACTTTTAATATTTCCTTTCCAAGTTTCCAACTCATAATAGCTATATTAAGGGCAGTATAAGAGGTAAAACATCAGTAATGCTGTTATATTACTGCTCTCTTAGAATTGTGAATATTCAAAGAAAATATTCAAAGAAAAATGAATCTATCTAAAAATAAATAAAAACAAACAATAATTATTCACTTATACATGGCAGGTCATTGTGATTTTCTTCTCTGCAAAGGAAATCAGGTTTTCATAAAGTAAAGGAGGCATGTGACCTTAGTGGACAGTCAAGCTCCTAATATGTATCAGGTTTGGAGATAACCCCAAAAGAGAACCTAGGACTACCATGGACTAGGTTATAATCTGTACTCTTAGGATTCTTTGGGATTATAAAAAATAAAAAAAAAGTCATTTTCAATAAAAAGAAATTCATTCACTTCAACAAGCATTTATTAAACACCTCTTGTGTGCCAGATATATCAAACACTGTGTTGAATTCTAGGGATTCTAAGTTGTTTTTTTCTTATGAAATCCCTATGATGAGGGGAAGGGAGTAGAAGATGTAACCACATGCATTTAATATAAAAAATATTTACAAAGCAAATACAAACTAATTTGGGGGTAGAAAGAGTACTAACAGCCCCAGAGATAAGAAAAAGAGGTGGGAATTATGCTGAGCTTTGAAGGAAACTAAATACTCCCTAAGGTAGAAGTGAGGAAAGAAAGCATTTCAGGCAAGGAAAAAAATATATATAAAAAAGAAGGAGATGGAATATTGGTAATGGGGAACACTAAGTATATTAGTTTCATTACTTGGTTAACTGTGTGAGGGGGGAAATGGGAAAATAGTCTAGAAAGAGAGGTTAAGCCATATTGTAAAAAGATTTAAGTGGAAAAAACTATGAGAGTTTTATTAATTTTCATATCTCCTATTACTCTTCTCACTCAAATTCATTTATTCAGCAAAAAAAAAATATGCAAGCCATTGTTCTGGGTGCTATTAGAAATGATGGTGATAATTATAATTTCTCTCCAAATCTCCATGAGGCAGGGTAAAACAAGTATATTTTAATTTACAAATAAATATATATATATATCCATATATATGTATGTATATATATGTACATATATATGTATAAGGTAGAATGAAGATGTTGCTGTTGATCAGTTGTTTCAGTGGTGTCTCACTCTTCCTGATGGCATTGGGGGGTTTTGTGGCAAAGATATTACAGTGGTTTGCCACTTTCCTCTCCAGCACATTTTATAGAATAGGAAACTGAGGTAAACAGAATTAGTGTCTGACTGGATTTCAACTCAGGTCTTCCTGACACTGTTCTACCACTGCATCACCTAGCTGCTGTGTAAGTTGCATAATAGAACAGAGTTTCAAGAATGCTCAAAGAAGGGTGAAATTATTTGCAGAGAGGAAGAAATCATGGAATCCTGCCATATAGAGATGAATAGTGTTTTTATAAAGATTTAGTTATGCTGTTATCTGAATATGTATAATTCCTAGAGAATAATAATAGATTATG
Organism: Gymnobelideus leadbeateri; assembly: GCA_011680675.1. Lineage (NCBI taxonomy): Eukaryota > Metazoa > Chordata > Mammalia > Diprotodontia > Petauridae > Gymnobelideus > Gymnobelideus leadbeateri. The sequence continues at coordinate 266,679 of WOXC01000652.1, read as the reverse complement.
TAAATTTTGTGGGAAAGATGGAGAGCCATGGGCTAAAAGGTTATCTAAATATATAATCTTTCTTTCCACCTAATAAATAGTATTTTATATTTTTCCCAATTACATGTGAAAATAGTTTGCAACATTCACTTTTATATGATTTTGAGCTCCCAATTTTTCCCCTTCCCTTTCTTCCCTCCACCTAAGACAGCAAGCAATCTGATATAGGTTACACATGTACAATCATATTAATCATATTTCTACATTAGTAATGTTGTTTTGAAAAAGAATCAGAAAAAGGGGAAAAACCACAAGAAAGAAAAAACACAAAAAAATGAAAATAGTATACTTTGATCTGCATTCCATAGCACTTTCTCTGGATGTGGATAGCATTTTCCATCATGAGTCTTTTGGAATTATCTTGGATCATTTTGTTGCTGAGGAGAGCTAACTCATAGCTGATCATCACACAACGTTGCTGTAACATTCTCTCATTTCTTCTCACTTCACTCAGGATCAGTTCATATAAGTCTTTCCAGGTTTTTTCTGAAATCTGCCTGCTCATCATTTCTTATAGCACAACTGTATTCCATTACATTCATATACCACAACTCATTCAGCCATTCCCTGGTTGATGGACATCCCCTCAATTTCCATTTATTTGCCACCATAAAAAGAGATGCTATAAATATTTTTGTACATATGGGTCTTTTTTCTCTTTTTTAAGATCTCTTTGGGATACAGATCTAGAGGTATTGCTGGGTCAAAGGATATGTGCAAGTTTATGACCCTTTGGGCACACTTACAATTTGTCCTCCAGAATGGTTGGATCAGTTCACAGTTCCACCAATAATGCATTAGTTTTTCAATTTTCCTACATCTTCTCCAACTAAAAAGATAATACTAATAAAATACTAATAAAAATCCTAATAAAAGGACTTAGAACTTGTTGAGGGAGCAGCTAGCTGGTATAGTATACCAAAGATTCATCACTCATCTCCCTGAATTCACATTTGCATAATGCAAATAATTTCTTCCTGTTTTCAATAGTCTGTACCAGTTAAATTTTTATTAATGGTTTCTATAAAAGCATAGATGGCAGACTAGGGGAGAACTATTAACACACTGAATTACAGTTGGGATGCAAACACATCTTGACAGGTAAGAAAATTGGTTCTAAACTTTGATCAAGACATGTCATGTCTTTAAAGACAGATGTGGATTTAGGAAGTAGCTTTCTAAAAATAATGATGCTATTATTAATGATAATAGTAATAATAATTGCTAGCTAATGATAAAAATAATATCTCACTTTAAGGATTTTTAATCACTTCATATGATATCTCATTTAATATTCACAATAAAACTTTGAGGTAGATGCTTTCATTTTATAAATGAGGAAATTGAGGTAAACGGAGGTTAAATGACTAGCCCAGGGTCACTCAACTAGTAATATGAGTCTTTCACCTGAGGGGAAGGGAATTATGCATGTTCAAATAAAAGTTAGCACAACTGTATATTAACACAGATACAAAAGGCCATTCATTTGTATATGATGTTTCTATGAAGTCTTAGTCCATGCACATAAGTTCATTCTTTTTCAAACTGCTCCACTACTTTGTACCTCTCCTAGGTCCCCTTTCATACTCACTAAAGGGGATGAGAAAGGCCAATGTAGTTGTTTTCTCAATACTGTGCTGACCTACAGGGCAGGAGCTCTCTGTTCACCTATGACATAGAGGAAGATGAGGGAGGCATGGCAACAAAATACTTAACTGAAAAATGAATTAAAAAATAAACAAAAAATATCTAAGAGATTTTTTGTTCACTATGAGTTAATGGTGTAGGGTGGCAGTCAAAAACAAAACACAACAATATGATCTTGAGGTTTACTAACAAAAGGCATGTTTTCCAGATTATATGTCTAGCATTTCTTATTCACCCTGTCCAGACCAACATGTGTCCAACATATTTTAGAGAAGACATTAGTTAGAAAGAGAGTAATCAGAGGAGTGCACCAAGGATGATGAAGGACCTTGAGTCCATGCCATATGGGGAGCACCTAAAGGAACCTTGGAATATTTGAGCTAAAGAAAAGAAGATTCAGGGGAATAGTATAGCATCAAAGTATTTGACAAAATATAATATAGAGTTTGACCCTAGAGAATAGGACAGGAGAAATGAGAGAGATAGACAGAGAGCCAGGAAGAGAAACAGAGAAAGGGACAGAAAGAAAGAGACACAGAGAGACAAAGACAGGGAATTATAAACAGAGGGAGACAGAGAAACAGAGTAGAGAGAGAGAGACAGAGAGACAGAGTAGAATCAGAATAGAGAGAAAAACTGAGCAAAACATAGACAGAGATACAGAAAGAGGAGAGAGAGACTGAAAGAGAGACAGAGACAGACAGACAGAGGAAAACAAACATACAGAAGGGAGAGGGACAGGGACAGAGACAGAGACAGAGAGACACAGAAACATCTTTCTAAATATTAGAACTTTTCAAAAGCGGAAAGAGCAGCTTTCGGAAAAAGTTGACTCCACATCAAAGGCTTTATCACTATTTCTTAGATATTTTGCTGTGCAGATTTCTTGCAGGTATAATTTTGTATTGTTATTTTTGTTTTCCCAAATGAGGCAAGTGCTGAGGTCACTTCTAACTCTTAAAATGATGGGAAAAGGTGGAAGAGAAGCTGGGTTTTGAAAAATAAGCATGATTTTTATTAAACTGTGTGTTGCCTGCATAAAGCTATATGGATAGAATGAAATTGTTGAGTTGAAAGAGTAGGTTGAGGAAGGCAATGTATTTCACTGGTAAGAGTGTTTTATTTAGATTCATCAGTCTAGGGTTCAAATCCTTACCTGACACTTAACATCCATATGATCTTGATCACTCTGGAAACTCAGTTACCTCCTGTGTATAATACGGGTGTTGGGATAGACCATTCTGGCTTTAAATGTGTGATCCTACAAAGGAACTACAACTTCAAAATAATTTAAGTAGAAATTGATAACTGTCCTTAAGAATTTGAAGGAATGTCTTGTAGAAGAATAATTTATCTTGGTTCTACTTTGTCCCTGAAGTGATGGTAGAAACTAAGAGAGAAGAAAATTTTGACCTGATTTAAGGAAAACAAAACAAAACTAACTTGTCAATAAACAGAGCTATCCAAAAATCGAAAGGAATGTCTGAGGAAGCTCCATCTTGCTAGAGAAATTTAAGAAAAGCTTGGAAGCCCACAAGGTTGGTATATGGACAAGAGGATTCTTATGGACTTAGAGATTAAAACATAATGGCCTTTGGAATTCCTTCAAACTCTGAGATTCTACAAATTTGGGTCAGCAGAGCTCTGCAATATCATTTCAGATAGAGGAATTAGAATGAACAAAGACATGGAGGAAGGAAATTCAAATCAGATGAACAAACATTTATCCATCTTCTACAAGACCAGAAATTACAGGTATGTTTGTTTGCTTGGTTATGGTACTTTGGCTACAATACTAGTTACATGAAGAAGTGCTGATAATGAAGTTTGGAAACTGAGATTAAGGTCATACCTTGAATTAAGTTTGATGAAACAATTTTTTTTGACTACAAGACACAAGACTGAGTGCCATTTTATATTTTTCCTTTGCTTTTAAGTTTGTTTGCTTGTCCAGATCATTGAATCCACTGAAGTGGTGAACAATTTACTACTACAATTAGTTTATAATGTATAGTTTCATTTTTTATGTGGTGCACTGAGAGATTCTTCTCACTAATCATGGTTCTAGGGCTGCAAGGGACCTCATAGAAATCTAGTCCAACACCTTCACTTTACAGATGGGGAAACTGAGCCAGGATGGTGAAATTATTGACCTAGAGTCAAATAGCAAGCATCAAATGCAAGCCCCCCTGATTTAGGGGTCAATATAATTTCTATTGAAATAACTTATTCAAACAGAATGTGTCAGAGGTAGCACTCAGAAGTAGGTCTTCCTGGCTTAAAGGCTAAGCTCCTATCCATTATAGCACACTGCCTTTTGGAGCTAGGAAAAGAATGGTTCTCAATAACATGCTTATCTATATTTATAAGTCCATAGCTACAGTTTATATATGTATATATATATATATATATATATATATATATATATATATACACATATACACACATACATAACACACACACATGTATATGGAGAGAGAAAGAGCGAGCGAGAGAGAGAGAGATATCCATATAGGAGTACCTATATCTACACAGAAATAGTTGTATTTGGTATTGATATAGTTATGGATATAAATATATATCTGTCAAAGAGAAATAACCAGAGGATGGAATTTCTTTAGGAAATACCAACTGATAAAGAGGTGGAATTCCTTGAGTATATGTTCTTAAGCCTGTTCTATTCAGCATTTTTATTAATTACTTAGTTGAGGGTTTAGGTAGTAAGTTAACTACATTTGCAGATGGCATAAAACTGAGAAGAAAAATCAGTATGTTGTATAACAAGATAAGGAGCAAAATATATTTCATTCATGCTAGAATAATGTGACACATAAAAAGGTTAAATTTACTAGGAAAAAATTAAGTACTGCAGTTGTTCAAAAAACTGACTACATTAGATGAAAACAAGAGAGGGAGGAATAGAAGGAATGAGAGATGGAGTTAAGGAGGGAGTCAAAGCTTGAGACAGCAGATTATATGATAAAAAACAAAACCAGGAGATTTTAGTGGACTGAAAATACAGAATGAAGTAAATATATAATATAGCAATTAAAAAAAGGTGATGTAGGGGTGGCTCGGTTGTGCAGTGAATAGAGCACCGGCCCTGGAGTCAGGAAGACATGAGTTCAAATCTGACCTCAGACACTGTATGCTTAATAGCTGTGTGACCTTGGGCAAGTCATTTAACCCCAATTGCCCTGTCTTCCCACCTCCAAAAAAGGTAATGCAATTTTAAGTCCCTTTTCGAACCATAACATCTAGTAGTATGAAGAAGATGTTTTTAATGCCTTCTTTGTGTCAGACCCTTCTGGCAGACTGTTTACTGCTGTTGGTCCCTAAGGGGCCCACCCCAAAAATAGGTAATAGAAACATAAAGTAAAACACATAGGATAATACGTGTTAGATGTACAAAATAAAATTTGTAAGATTACAAAGGGAAAGTAATATTGGAATATAATTATCTTTTTTTTTCATAAGTTCTCACAGCTCTAAGTTAAGAAGCATGGGTTAATAGATCTCTGAGGTCTTTTATTCAGTTCAATCCCAAGCAGACATCTAGGTTTTACTTTAAGACCTCTGATAAAGAGTCAAGCACCATCTCAACGTAATATCCATTCCACCTTAGCAGAGTTCTGTTAGAAAGTTTTCCATCATATTAAACCCCAAATCCACTCATTACAACTTCAACCCATTGCTCTGATTCCATTAATAATAATAATAATAATAATAGATTCTCCTATACAAAAGCTTTAAAAATATTTGAAGCAGCTATTTTGTTCCATTATCCAATATTTGTTCAGTTGAGGGTTTATGCTTATGCCTATAAAATTTTACATTTTTATATTTAAAGACATAATTCCAGCCTTTGAAAGTCTTTATGGATTCAGGTAATCATTCAATGCATTAGTTATAGCTCTCTGTTTTATATTATATACAAAATTATGATTGGGAAAAAAGGCTGTCTATGCCTTCATTCATATTATTGATAAAAGGATTAAACAGCATAGAACAAGGACTGCTTTCTAGTCCATTTCACCAGAGGCGTCTCTCCAAATTTACTTTGACACATTAATGACTATGTTTTGGATCCAGTTATTTAGTTAGTTCCTAATCTACACTAAGGTTCTAGTATTTAGCTCACTTCTCTTTTTCTTGATCATGAGAAACTTAAAATGATTTGCAGAAATACAATTATATTTTGCATATTACATTCCTTCCCTTTGCATTCTAGTTACCCTGGTAATAAAGAAAAAGAGGCTCACCTGCCTTGACCAGTTCTTGGTGGATTGTAATGATAATTTCTTTCTATAATGATGAGGAACTTGTGTATCTGTCTGTATCTATGTCTCTACCATCCCCCGCCCCCATCTCTGTGCTTTTGTATGTGTGTCTCTGTCTCTCTCTGAATTATATCTTTAATAATGTATTCTAAAATTTTGCCAAGGAAATGACCTACCATCCTCATCCCTTTTTATAAAAATCAAGATATTTGCCCTTCTTTAATAATCTGGTTCCTTTCTAATGATTTGTAATTGATTACCAATAGAGACATGGCAAGAACTTCATGACCCTGGACCTGATTCATATGGGCTAAGAGGTCTTAAAATCATTGTGAACATCTAGATGTTGAGGGCCTGTGAAGATGGATCAAGGCATAGGAGATAGGAGAATGAAAAGGGATTGGCCCCAAGGTAGATTCGTGGTTCCAAATAATAGAGGTAGTAGACCTGGAGGCTAGCCATAAAGGTAATAGACTACTGAGGAGAAAGGTTTTTTTGTTTTGTTTTTTTTGCTTTTTTTTTAGGAGAAGTCATATCTTAAATTCTAAACAGAATGTTTGATGTGATAGAGTCTTCACAGACACTTTCTTGAATGTCAAACTGACATATTTGGACTTCCCATGCTGGTCATTTCCAAATCAAAATATTCAAGAAAGAGGTCAGAACAGAAGGTAATGATTTGGATGTTATCTACATAGAGGTGATAACTAAGGCTTTAGGACTGGATGAGATGATAAAGAAAGAGAATTAAAGGTGAATTTAGCTCTGATCAGAGTATATGTTTATGGTAAAAGTGGAGGGAGAGGTATTAAAATAAAAGCAAAGTCAAATAGAGGTAGGAGGAAAAGCATGGGAATGATCAAGAAAGGAGAGAATTGAAAGAAAGTGGTATAGCCATTAGTAGAAAATGATACAAATAGCATTGTGAGGAATTTAATGTCTAGTAATAGGTTACTGGATTTAAAAACAGGAGGAAATTACTAATCTTCAAATGTTTTGTGTAAATGTGAAAGCAGTATTTGGATTGCCTTAGATGATGAATGAGGGAGTGGTAAGGATGAGAAGGGAGTGTATCTAGATACACATTTTGAGAAGTTTGTTAGTTGGAAGGAAAAAGAAAAAATGGCACCTTGGGAGATTTAAAGAGTGGGAAGACAGGAAGGCAGATAGATGGATAGATGATTGATATAGATCTCTATCTCTATTTTGTGATTTAAGAGATCTAAATGATGTATTTAAAATGCATATACTTTTAAGATACTGTGCCTTAATACTTTTTACATTATCCTCTACAATAATTTGTTGATTCATATTTCAAGGCTTAAACATTATACTGAAGAACACAATTTAGTCTTTCTAAAAAAAAATCCCAAGGCACAGAGTACCTTACTCCATTTCCCAAAATCTGCACAACACACTCACTTTTGTCCTCAAGGTCCCCTGTAATATGCTGTGGATTGCTTGATCCTTTTATAAACACTGTTTCTACCAAGTTTTTCTTCAACTTTTCACTCTAAATAATCCTTCCAAGTCAAGAATGGTTATACAAGTGTTGCAGGAGAGTTTTACTTTGGGAATATTATGAGAATGAAATTGATTGAATGAGTAAGGAAAAGAACTGGGACTTGAAACAAGTATTTTATGTTTCAACTCATCAAGAGAGCATTATTTTTTAATTAGTAATGGCAGTTTTCATTTTGTAAATGTACTGTCTTCTGAATTATAATATATAGAGGCTTTAATGAAAATTGTTTTCCTACTCATTTTGGTCTCTGGTTCAAGCATTTATGCCATCAGAAAATGGAAAATATGAAAGGAGAGTTGTGGTTGAAATATAATGTAAAGTTAGCTTTAAATAAAAAGAAGTATCTAATCTGAATTCACAATTTGCATATTTTAAACTTTCTTCTAGAGATACCCCTTTTTGAAATTACCACATTGCTAACTTTATACATTTACAATTCACATAGCTAGTCAATATTCATATTTTATATCAGCCTCTGTGGAAATGAAAGTTTGCACTATCATGTTTTGACAATTTGTTAAATTCACTTTCCCATCCAAAAAAGAAAGCTTTGGTACTGTAGATGGATTCTGGCACAGGTATCACAATTTTCAGAAATGTGTAAAAAATGCTCAGAGAGAAACATATCTAATATTACTGTACTATCACATTTGATATAGATAGAGTGAGTAGCACTGGGCTCATTATAGCAGACCCTATACTATAATTAAATTACACACATTTTAAATTATCATTATAATTCAAGTTTCTGTGATTTTGTTTGGGGCTTGAATTTTCCATATTTGTTCTCACTTACATGTGAATCATTTTGAATTGTTGAAGCAAAATCTGTTTGGCTGTTTTTAATTGTATGAATGAAGAAAAACAACACTTCCTCTTTCAAAGCAAATTAAGATATTTTGGGATTCAAGTGTGAATGTTTGAATTTAGGAGGTTGGAAATGTTTAGGGATCAATATTAATTGGAAAATTCTTCCCCAATTTCTCTTGAAGTTAAAATGATAGCAAGATAGATGAACTCCTATTTTTGAATATCAATTTGATATAATTCTAAATTATTCTGATGAAATTCTTAATTTATTCAGTCATATTATTTTCTATGACTCAGGGATTAAAAGAACACGGTAACAAGGATGAATAGTTAAATAGTTCTAGACTTATTCAGTTATTTTACTATTTGAATGCATATCTGTGCTTGATGACTGTAAAATTTTTGTACCCGTAGAAAGTTAAGGTACAAAAGTAAAAGCAAATAAAATATGTTTCTTTTAATGTAGCATTTATGTTTGAAATGTAAACGTATAAAATTCAGGATATGCAAAAATGTAAAATCCATAACATGAATTCACACTGAACAGATGTGGCATTTTTTAGTAGTAGCTGGACTCTTAAATTCATATTTCAGATGCAGTGCTACAATGTGAATAAATTAATATCTTCCTAAAGTTTAACTTTTTTAATTTCCTGAATTTATATGTATATATTTTGCACATAAATATTTTCCAAGTTCTCACCTCTATAAATTGTGGCCATCTAGCAAGTATTCAGAACTTAGTTTGATGGAATAATTTTGGTTAAATAAGAAAAAGAAAAAAAAAACTTTCAAGTGTCTGACTTAAAAGTCAATGTTTCCTTAAAAGGAAATGGAAAAGCCAAGTATGATATATTTGTTTCTAACTACACTTGTAGATATGTGTGTATACATATATACATGTATACATATAAATATACATATATAAAGACATCTATAGGTACGTATCTGTACAGGTGTATATATATATATATATATATATATATATATATATATATAATGACCTATATAAACCCACACACACACGTTTCCATTGCCTTGCACTCAGTTTCCTGTACATTATACTGAATTTGATGTTTGGGAGTTCACAATTCATCTGACAAATTCTGTGACCACTCTCAAAGATACAAGTCTTCCTTGTCTGCAAAATAACTCAGAACAAGCTATTATTTTTTGTATTTTTTATGAACTAGGAAATATAACTCTTCAATGTTCCCTAAAAACTTTCAGTTTCATATAAAACTTTAATTTCTCATGGATTCAGGCTTACTCTTGTCCAACATCCAAACCAATGCAAGCAAAGTTAAGGAAAACTGCCTTTCAAATCAGTGACCAAAGTGAACACGTGGGGGAAACTGGGGCTCTAGGTACTGTCTATTCATGACAGAGGATAGAAAAGGAGGTGAGCCTGAGAAGGAGAAATCCTAGTATTGGTTTTCTGCATTTTGGCTTTCTGCTTTCTTATTTTTGAAGAAAGTAGGTTTTTTAAAGATGTGACTAGCTATTCAATGGAAGATTCATTTAAAGGAAGGGACAGTCCCATAGAAAAGAGGGCATGGGATGGGTTGTAACCTCTAATGGTGAAAGAAATACCCATAATGAAGAAATCATACATCTATTAAACTATGGATTTATTGTTGAGATGCTTAGAAGATAACATGACTAATTCTCTTATCTCCAATAAACTAAAAAAAATACAGTACAGTCATTCTTCCACTTTTAACAGAGGATTGTTTAGTTTAATTCTTAGTTTTGCTGCCCATTCAAAGTGACTGTAGACTGAAATCAAGGTGGCATTCAGCAATTATCCAAAGACCCAAGGAACCAACTAGTCATTTCTAGCCAATGAAAATTGTGAAATCAGTTACCCAAGGTCACACAGTTAATAAGTGGCAGAGCCAGGAATCAAATGCAGACTATCTGACATACCACTAATTTCATCCATTGTGCTGGAAGGTGGGTTTTCAATTCAAGTGAAAGAGAAGATACCACAAAGAAAATTACCATGGGTGTAAAAAAAGACGTTAAAGAATCTGTGACTCAATCAAAAAGAGTATGTGTGTGTGTGTGTGTGGAGGGCGGGGGGGGGGGGGGGGAGATTCCTGACTGTTTATCTCATTGCATAATTACCGTATTTTCTAGGATTATTTTTTGTTTGAATATTTTCCCTCATAACTTAATTTTGTAGGATTACAGATGGAAGGTGTAGCTATGTTCCTGAACCCTGGCATATAAATCAAATCATATTTTAATTCCATGTGCAACTTTCCTTGTGAATACATTCAAGGTGAAAATGAGAGTTACCTAATTTAAATGTTTCTTAAGTTTTTTTTTTTTTCCAAGAACGGAGACATGTCTGAATTAGCACATTATTTTAAAAATTGTCTTTGACTATTTGTTTTAAAACCAATCAATCAACAAATTTATTCAATGTATTTTATGTACCAGGCACTGTGCTAGGTGCTAGGTAGCAGTCAGCAAACATGTGACTAATGTTTTCATCCATATGTAATTTTTTTAGTAAACAAAAGAAAATTCCAACATGAAGCTATCTTCCAGAAAAGAATGAATCTTTGTAAACAGTTTAAAATTTTCTGACCTGTCTCTAATTAAACTTCTGTTTTTGTAGGGAATAAACCTAATATTGTTTTAAATTTTGCTTGAATTATCCAATAAGTTTTCATTGCATTCTGGTTTCATGTAGTTTTGAGAAGTTTTAAGATCAGTTAGAATACTGAGATTGCACTGTGCCTTTGACGTGTTTGGTGTTTAAATGTTTGTTGAATTGAACTAAATTAAATTTAAGACAACTTTCCCCCCTATGTTTATAGAGGAACATCCTCGAAAACAAACATTGAGTTCCAATACTATTTTAGTGGACTGTGTTGAATTAATGGATGTATATAATGATAAATCAAGGTCATACCTTTGCAGATACTAAATTTTAAAATGGGAGAGTGCACACACAAAACACACACACACACACACACATAAGTAAGCACAAAAATAATGAATGATTAGTGCCCAATGAGTGCTATAGAGAATGTATGCTACTGCAATTTAAGAACAGGAAGGATCTCTGGGTTGGAATTCTCTAAGAAGGCTTCTTTGAGGCAGTAGCATTTGAAATCAACTTTTAAGGAAAGATAGTAATTAGATCATCAGAAAAGAGGCACAAGGACATTCTAAAATTGGAATCAATGAGAATAAAGCTCAGAAAGCAGTACCCATGGTATATTGTTAGGTCAATCTACTCACTCTAAAGATGCCAAAACTGAAAAACAGAGAAGTCACAAACAGAGAAGATTGCAAGTGAAAACAACAACAACAACAACAAAACAGGACTAGGATATAGATTCCCTAAATTCCAATCGATACCTACTATTATCATAGCATGTTTCCTCTCAATGTTTTTTCCCATTACAAACACTAGCATGGGTTGAATCTTCAACCTCACACATATAAAGACAGTGCTAGAGTTTCCTCTGACAAGGAAGAAAAGAGATGACCCAATCACCTTTGTCCTAAATGTAAATCACAATACAACATGGCTGTTATAGTCTAAAGTCCTTCTGCATAGAGTATAATTAAGGGCATGGGAATCCTGAAATAAGATGAAAATGTATTTTGTGAACACAAATAGCATGTTGAAGATTAGTGTATTATAATGACAATAATTATTTTTGCATATGACTAATAGAGAGTTATGGTATAGTTAGCCTTACATGTATACCAGATAACCTGGTTTTTAACCCAGATTTCATCCCTTAGTAGATATGTGATCTTTGGTATATCTCAAAGAGTATTTTTCACTCATCTTAAAAAAGGGGATAATAATACTCTACTTGGAGGATTCTTGTGAGGATTCAGTGAGATAATATATGCAAAATACATTGCAAACCTTAAAGCTAAATGTGCCCTATTATGATCATGATTCAATGGCAGCTAGGTGGCACATTGGATAGAGCTGTCTCAAATACTTATTAGCTACCAGTCCCTGGCAAATCACCTAACCTCTGTCTGCCTCACTTTCTAAATCTAAATCTAAATCTAAATCTACCTCCTGAGACTCTTGTGAGCATCAAAGAAGATTACATTTGGAAAGTATGCAGTACAAGGCATGGCACATATTAGATGCTTAATATGTTTATTCCCTGCTCTTCCTCTTCCCTTCCATGGAATCAGTCTATCAGTCTGTAGATATTGTAGAAAAAAGAAAATGTTACTTCTTTTCTATCATATACTTTTTTCCATTGGTTTTTGGAATATCAAGATAAAGGAAAAGATAGAATTTATAGTAATTTGTTCATACTAATAGTGGTACAAAGTGGAACACTGATATTATGTTAAATATATGAATAATTGTTACTTTCTCTCACTGATAAAGGATACACTTAAGCAAGGGTATGCTGTTAAATACTTAACAAATGTCCTCAAAAACACTTTTAAATTTGATTTATATTATTAAACTCTTTCCATTATTTTCTTGTCTCGATAATCAACAAAATAACAAATCAAGTCATGATTTGTAGTGTGATTTTGGAGTGCTGATTTGTAGTGCTGATTTTAGAGGTGCAAATCCTTGCACAGAAATTTTAACTGGTTTTAGTGAGCCAATAGGATCTGGCCCCAAATGCCTCTGATCACTAAGTAAACCTTTTCATTTTCAAATATATCTGAAGCTCTCTCTCTAAGTGTCTCTCTCTCTCTCTCTGACTGTCTCTGTCTCTCTGTCCTTCTCTCTGTGTCTATCTCTGTCTGTGTCTGTCTCTGTCTCTCTGCTTGTCTCTCTCTCCCTCCCTCCCTTTTCTCTCATACACACAGGCACACATACACAGCCTTCTCTTATTTTCCCTGGAGCTGGCCCCACTCTTAATAGACCATCAATAATAATAATGATTATTTTTATTGTGATAATACTGTTATCAGTAGTAAATAACTACAGTAACAGCTACCATTTATATAGTGAGTTAAGGTACGCAAAACGTTTTGCATAGGTTATTTGACTTGATCTTCACAACAAACCTGGGAGGTAGGTACCATTATCATTTACATTTTACACATGAAGGACGTGAAGCAGAGAGGATAAATGGTATGTACGGGATATAAGATCAGATTTAAACTCGTCTTCCTATTTGCAAGCCCAATGCTCTAGCCACTGTACCACCAATTGCTAGAGTCAATAAATCACTCAGCAATAATTTATTAAACACCTACTATGTGCTAAGCATTGTATTAAGTGCTTTCAAAATTAAAATTGAAACATACTAATGAAGGTAATGCTAAGCAGAGACAGTGGTCTTCACCTCCTTTCCCTCCACCTCCCACCATGTCATCTCACCAAACGATAAAATGACAACACTGTAGAATCTGGGGCTAGACATGGGTGGAGGGGAAAAGAAAGTTACTCAAAATATGTCATTATTTTCATTTGGGAATATTCTTCCTTCTAACTGCCACAGATGATATTAAGCACTTTACAAGTTTCATAATACTGAATTTTGTAAAATATATACTATAGGAAAAAGATCTCAATTAGAGATGGAATAATTCTCAGGCAGGAAAGCAAGACTGTTCTTGGGGTTCTCAGAATGAAACAGACTTCAGTAGGCTAGGTGTTTTCTCAGTCAGTCTGCTTTACCACAAGATGCTTTGAGAATGGATTGTGTGAATTCATAAAAAAAATTAAACATACTGAGTTTGGGTTATTTGTTATTGAAGAGCAAAAAGAAGTGTCAGGTGAGAAAATAGATCATAGTCCTGTCTTGTAGAGGTGGGGGACTGTGGGTGTAGAATATTTCATATTCTATCAGATGTGCTCATTATGTCTGCTAAGTTGATTTTTGTTTTTTGTTTGTTTTTTTTTTAATCTATGTCACCCTGGGACGCTGGCCAAGTAAGGAAGAAAGAGAAATATTTTTGGAAACAGAAATGATGTAAAAACAAAAGGTACTAAGAAAGTTTTTTTTTTTAAAGCAACATCAGGAAATACAAAAAAATAATCACTAAATAGTGAATTCACATTAGGTTCTGTAGAATGTTATAGAGAGTAGAGAAGATATACTCATTATCTCCTCACCAGCTTACAGTCTAAGAGGTAATGGAAACTATAAGCACACATCATGAAAGTAAAACTAGCAATAAGGACATGGAAAGAGTTGGGCACGTATATATGCACAAAGTACTACAAACTGGGCCTTTCTAGGAGCTTCATTTTCACTGTAGTGCTATTACAGTGAAATGTGCCAGGTGTGATCACTGGTTACCATCACCAGCAGTGACACTTCTAGCTGTTAGAGGCTGTCCTTTGAAGTTCTTAGTTTGTGTGAATTAAATCACACTAGTTGATTCTACTATAGCACAGAGAGTGTCAATTATATCTCTGTGCAATAAAAAAAAAATTACTTCTTTCTGATAGAATGTAAGCCCCTTGAAGGGAAGGAATAGTTTTTGTTTATTTGGCTTTTTCTTCTTTTGTATCTCCATACCCTGAGGGAGTGCCCTGGGAAAAGATAGTATGTACTATCTTTTATTAATTTATTATTTTATTTTGTTAATTTATCATTTATTAATAAGTACTTACTGATTATTCCCTACAGTCTTTACTTGAGTAATAGTATCTGAGAGGCTGAAGAAAGGGGGGAAATAGCATTTACTGTTTCTAATAACATAGCTAATTGGTGCAATGAAAAGAGTAATGGGCTTGGAGTCAGTCTTGAATTCAAATGTGACCTCAGACACTTATTAGCTGTTTGACCCTGGGCTAGTCACTTAATGCTATTTCCCTCAGTTTTCTCATCTGTAAAATGATCTGGAGAGGGAAATTCCAAACCACTATAATATCTTTCCCAAGAAAACCCCAAATGGGGTCCCAAAGGACCAGACACAACTTAAATAGCTGAACAAAATTTATTATCTGTGCCTATTTTGAATGCTGCAAAGCTATAACAATTTAGAGAATTAGAGAAATTAGCATTAGAGAAATCACAGTACCTTTCACTTGCTTCACATCACTTCAAAGAGATACACACTTTAAGAATGAGCTTAAGAATAGCCCAATCTACCTTTAATAGTCAACACTAACTTGCCCTTCTCATGGATAAACCCTCAATGAATATCCATCCTACTTTCAGTAAAGACTCACCAGAGTCTTCCAAGGTTACTAATTCTTTCAGTCAAGCCCTTAGATAAAACTGTGTACTTAAGATTTCACTGAATGTTTTCTGGGGTGCAGGAACATACAGCAAATTTATTAAGGTGGCCAAGAGAATTTGGGAGAGGGCCTAGGATTTGGTGTGGTGTGTTGTTTGTACTGTAACTTGTACAACATGATTCCTATGAAATAGTGATTGGATGGGGCCCCAATCCACAATTTCCCTGGCATAGCCTGGCCACAGGATCTGTGATATTGTTATGGATTATTAAGTGCTACACTTACTAGGACATGCTCAAAAGTGACACAACCCATACAGATAGATTACATATATACGGATATATGCATATATATTTAAGTATATGTATACCCATAAATGTAGAAAAAAAAAAACTAACGTGAGAGGGGAAAGGGGAAGAGAGAAGGAATGGGAAGGGGAAAGAAGAGAGAGGGAGAGGGGAAGAAAGAAAGAGGGAGGCAGGGAGGGAGGAAAAAAGGGAGGGAAGGGCAGAAAGAGAGAGAGAGAAAGACAGACAGACAGAGACAGAGACAGAGAGAGAGGGAGTGCAGAACACAAATAAATGTGTGATGGTTGCCTTGAGATCCTGGAGTTATAAGTGCTATTCAAACTAAGAAGATCCTATAAAGGAAATGTGATTTTGTTGTTCAGTTGTTTCAGTACTATCTGACTTTTTATGACTCCTTTGGGATTTTCTTGGCAAAGACACCAGAACTGTTTGTCATTCCTTCTCCAGCTCATTTTTCAGACGAGAAAACTTAGGCAACAATGGTTAAGTGACTAGCCTAGGGTCATACAAAACAGCTGAGACCAGATTTGGATTCTGGTCTTTCTGATTCCAGGAATAGCATCTATGGCATCACCTAGCTGCCCCAAGGAGATTTTATTTCCCCTTTAAAGGATAGGGAGGATAGACTTTGCCATAAGAGGTTTTAAATGCATTTTCTTTTAGTGTAGTGTTAGTTAAATTATGGATCATATATGAAGAGGAATATAGCTTGTGTTGATAAACATTTGGGCATCTTTAAATGGCAGCATGACCTTTAAATTTATCCAAGGGACTAAGAATCAATAACTTCTGATTTCTAATCAGACTTCAGTTAACAACTAATATATTATCTGATCAGTGACTTTGTTTCTTATTTTAGCTCATTTTTACATTCTTATAGTCAAAGCAAAAGTATAAAGTATGTTATCTTTCAAATGAACATGTTTTTTTCTGGCTTTAGAAAATCAGCATAACATTAATGATAGGAATTCATTTAAAAAACATTCATTAAGTGCCAAATGGCTCACAAATATGGAAGGGAATGAATTGTATGTAAACTAACTTATCAAAAAAGTTACATATTAAAATTGATAAGGATTAAAGTCATTACATTTGGTACTCACTGGGCATTTTAAACTAATATTCCATTCCTTCTTTAAAAAAAGAATCAGCACCTTCCTATTATTCAGTGTGGCTATATCAACAATTTAATGTTGGGAATGCTAACAAATGCCTGTGTAAAGTAGAAGGGTTTTTATACTAGTTATGTGATTTCCCTTTATCTCCAGGACAGTGAAAGACACATAAAATCATACAATTTCATTGTTAGAAGGAATCTTGGAAGTTATCTAGCCCATCTTCCCCCACCCCACACATACACATGCCCATGCTATCTGCAACAGTCCCCCTTGCCAATAATCATTATTCAAGCCAGACAAAAATCCTACTACGTTGAAGAAGGATCTTGCTGAACAAAAGGGGTGGGGGGGTGGTTAGCATTAGGCCTGAGAAGCCTGGTTCATCAGGATCTGCTAATAGTTCTTTAAAAAATCACTAAGAAAAGTATCTCCCAGTGATTAAAGTCCTCTTGAATATCCAGGGTTTTAGAAATGGGGGTTGATCAAATTTCAATTTAATGAAGAAATGCCTTAGCAGTGAAAATTGATTTTGAAATATTACCGTTCCCCAAACTTCCTGAAAAATAAGTTCATCCAAAAAAAGTAAAATCAAATTTTATAGACATACCCCACGCCCCTTAAAGCAAACTGTGCTCAATTTAAAGTTATTAAAGTCAAAGGGACTTACTTGTATTTGAGAACAGAATCTGGTCATAACATACCAAAGACAGTATTAGAGGAAATAATCAGATGAGTTATTTTATTGTGTGAATAATATTGACCACTTCTAACCAAAAAGACATTAATTTGGGAATTTGGGACACAACCACAACATCTGTAATAAAGTACTAGTTTCCATATTACACAGAGGACACTGTGAAGTATCCCCCTTAACATAAACCACAATTCTTTTTGAGGTCAAATAAGTTTTATGGAGTATTTTAATAAGCCCAAATAAAAGCCAAATGATTTGGGGGAACCATGAGCTGTATAATGAGCATATCTGTTAAGTGCAAAGTCAAAGCTGTTTTGTCTACTTTATACCTAAATCAATTTTCAATCACTTTTAAATTTTAATAATTTTCTTTGTGGACACTCTGGGATTAAAAATATAAATTTCTTACACACGTTTATCATGCCATATTTTAGCAAAAGGAATGCTGTGAGCTACAGTTGTGGTGAGACCAATACCATAATCACTTAGAAGAAAAATTTGACTTTGGAGATGATAGCAATATATATTACTTGCTACTAATTTCAAAAGTGATGAAAGTGTTCTACATTCAGAGTTCTGTTTATGACTGATCATTTAAGCATGTGTAGACATAATACATACATAATATTCATTCATATGAATATTTGTATAAGTGCATTGTGTATATATGCACATGTGTATACATGTGTACATAGGTGCATGAATGCCTATTTGTATGTGTACATATATGTGTGTATACATAAACACGCATCTGTATGATCACATTTTTAGGAAATAATGAGAAAGGGAATAGACGAAGCTCCAGAGAATGGGAAAACTAGATCAATGGAATCGCAAAGTTTCATCCCTTCAACCGTGATCCAGAACACAATACGATCTATCTTTTCTCTCTATCTTTGTCTCTATCTCTGTCTTTCTTTCTCTGTCTCTTTCTCTCTCTTTCTCTCTTTTTTCATATACATATACATATATATGCATATGTATATATTGAGTTCAAATAAGTTTTCTGGAGTATTTATATATCTATATAGACATATATACATACACACATACATACATGTAGGTTTGAAGAGAGAGTGAAATGAGACATATAGAAACAAGAGACCCAGATAGAAATGATGAGAAAGACAGAGAAGTCTGTGTGGTATAGTAAGTAACTGGCCTCAAAGAAAAGATGAATTGAAGGCCTGCCTCTAATACATAGTGGCTAAAATATTCTGGCAAATCACTTAACCTCTGAGTGCCCTAGGCAACATTTTAAGGGTATGAGTTACAGAAAAGGTACTGATTTGTATCAATAGAGAAATTTTCCTTATAAGAAAATCCATTTATTAATGATATCATAGATCCAGTCTATTCCTTTCCTGTTAGATGTGTGTGTGTGTGTGTGTGTGTGTGTGTGTGTGTGTGTGTGTGTGTGTGTAGCACATCAGCACCATACAGGTCATTTGGAAATTTGGGATTTCCAGCACCACTCCATAGTCCAGTCGTCATCTGTTCTTTCCCATTCCCTGTTTTTCCTCTCCCTCCCCCCAACCTTTAATCTAAATTAACATAAAATATAGCTGAAATATCTTGTGTGGTCCCCCTAAGGGGTGGTAGTTGTTTGCATGGAGAGGGAGTAAGTCTTCTTAAAGGCCCAAGCTCTGATCCCTTTTGCACATAGTGAATTTCGTATCTCATCTGATCACAGAAGTACTTCTGATGTCAACAGGGATTCTGCTTTTGGAGGAAAGAGGCAGCTGTGAAGAAGGATCAACACCAGCCTCAGAATCTGTCAAGCTCTCAAAGGGATTAAATGACTCAAAGATTTCACATGACTCATGGGTTATACAGGGATAGACAGGCCTAATTTGTGACATGAAGTAAAGGTTTTTATATTTATTTAGTAGGTTTTTTTTTTTACTAGAAACTGGTTTGCTGTGGTCTGATGTAGTTATAAAGTAATGTGATCATGTGATATGCACATGAAGTAATCATTTAATCTGTTATATGAGATACTGAAATGAAATCCAATGAATACTAGGTCCCAAATACTTTTCCTAAAATATTTTACGAGTCCAAGTACTTATTCAAAAGTCTTTGTAGAGATTTTTAAAGCTCCAACACAGTTAACCACTACATCTTATAAGAAAGTTCTAGTTTATCTTGCTTAGATAAGATTACCCTTAATTTTAAAAGTCTAATTACAACCTTCTTTTTTACTTCCTTTTTCTCACTTATCTACCCCTTCATTATAGAATATTCTCCTTCCCATGTGTCACCAGACACTCCATTCTTTCTCCTAAATGTGTATTTCTTTCTATAAATTCTATTACTTTGCCTCTAGAACAGTACAGCTGTGTCTTCTTTCAGTTTTATCTCCTATCTTTTAAGTTCAGGTTTTAATATCATTACAGGGACCTAGCTTCCAGGATATGACCACAGATGAACTTATACGTGTCATTTTTTTAGGTTCACAAACCATTAGATTGACAACTTGATAAAGGAAGAGGCAGCATAGATTTTTTCCCATTTTATTTCATTTAATTTTTTAAGAGAAATTAGTACATTTTGAGTGACTGTGATTAAACCATAGTAAAGAGAAGTTGCCTACAGTGGAACAAGGTTTTGAGCAATCCCTGAAAATTTTCTATGTGTTTATTTATTTATTTTTTTAAATTTGGTAGCACCTTGGGTTCAGTTAAAGAGGCTGTCAGAACTATCATGAGAGTAATACCTTTAAAAAAGAGGAGCGTTAGAGCAAGAATATTCACAGTTTATAATCAGAGAACATGCACTGGGCTGGAAAGACTGTTTGACTGAATTTACAAGAAATGTTTTCAATATAACAGATCAAAATCCATGTATCTAAATAGCTAACTCATAAAAACTAAAAAAATATATAAATTTAAGTTCTATGTGGTATCAACCTCTACATGGAATGTAACTACTATGATACTTTAAGGAAATTAACTCATTCATTCAAAAACAAGGAAAAAAAACAAACTACTAATTATGTACTTTGAAACTTCATGCTGTCATGAAAACAATCCTACATTTGGTCATGGAACCTGAGTTCAAATCCTGACTCTACTACTTAATGCAAATTGCTTCACCTTTCTGGGTTTCAATAATTTCATCTGCTGAATGATTGATTAGGGCTAGATGATATTGAAGGCTCCCTATACCTCTGAATGCATGATCTCTCTGTGGATTCTGTGGAGTGTACAGAGATGAATATAACCAAGCCCGTTTTTTGTGGAATTTAAAAGCTGATAGGGATTAAAAGATAATGAAATATCATAGGTAAAAATGACCTATTGAAGCAATGTTTCATTTTTTTTTGAAGTGCAAGCTGATATATATGGTCACATTGATACTTACAATAGGCCTCCATGCCAAATTATCCTACAAAGGTAAGATTATTTATAGGCCTTGATTTGTGATGCATATCTCTAAAATGTGCAAAATCCCCAAACAGAAATTCCCAAGAAGAGCTGAGATTTCCCTATTGCTTTCATTGAGGTGATTTTTATAGATTAGAGGAAGAAAGTGTTAATATGTCAGAGTTTGGGAATGAGTTTACTTGAATTATAATTCTTATGTTGCCTGAAATATCTCATGAATATAAATTTCATAAAATTTATGTGAGAAAGAAGTTGTACAGATAACTAAGATCACTTAAGATCTGACTTGGTTGTTGTAATTTTATTCCCAACTTGCCCTATTACCTGATATCTTTTATATAAATCTCAACATTTGATGTCTCAGTCTACACTTCCTTAAGCTTGACAGAATATATATTTAATTTTTGTGCTTTAAGTTACTCATAGAAAAAGAGTTGAAGTGATTAAAAAAAAACAAAATGCTACTTTTATTACTTTTCAAAGAAATCCGATTTCCCAGGTCTATTTTATAATATTTAAGGAAAATAACAGGAAATAAAATTAAATAATCTTACCAGTCCATACATCATTTAAAAAGTAGAATTTTTTTTTAACCCTGAGGTATTACATGTTTGGTTTTTTTTTCACCCGCTAAAAATCATTACGGATTTCTGAATGGGTGGAGAAGAGGTAAAGGGAGAGGGACAATGTGGAAGTAAAAATAAAAGTTAAATTTAAATTTGAAATAATTCTTTATGTTATCAACTGTTCTTCCCTTGTCATTATCCTTTAATAACTAGTGTAAGTAAGATAATTTTGTATGGTTTTTAAAACCATTATTATTCCCTAAAAAGAATCTCAGTGGGATGCAATATATATTATAAATGTAAGGAACACATAAGTGGTTTAAAAATTAGCACTCATCTGGGAGAAATGAATTTTGAAGATAAGATTTATGAAATATAAAATTAAAACATATTTCTACTGAGCAAAAGAAAGATATTATGCCTATGAAATAACTCACAAACTTGGAAGTAGGTACTATATTCATTTGATTGTTTATTGCATTGAACTGAAGTTATCTCTATATTTTTCCAGAATACTCTTTCCTAGGTAGCACTGAACCACTTGGAAATTGTTCCTGTTTATGATTAAAGCAAAGGAGAAAAATAAAAATTCAATGTGTTTTTTAAAATGAACAAACATTTGTGATCTTTCAAACATCAGCAAATTGCTGACACTAGTTGCAAAACACAGTCAAATATATGTGAGCACACATAATTCTGAGAAATATTTAGGCAAAGATTTTTTTTCCTCTAAGTTTATAGCATTTGTTTTCTGTTTTTGTGTTAGTTTATTCCAGAGCTTAAGAAAATAAATTCATCTATAGTTTACATATCTGAGGTTAGTGCAAGGAATTGTTAATGCTTTGCCCACACCTATATTCATTCTCCTGACCTACAGAGGTTTCATTTCTATTTGTTTGTTTGCTTGTGAAAATATATACTGACATGCAGTTGATCCTGTCTATTTCCTTAAATCTTACCTCCCCCTGCTGGCTGTGCAATATGGAATGTGTGTAGGTATAGCAGAAATAGTTTGTAGAAAGCTGTTTTCTAGTAAGAATGGACACTAATAAAAGAAGACTTTGGGGTGGAAAATTAGAAAAGTAGAGAATTTAAAAAAAAATCCTGTTGTCCTGGAAAGGTTTATTAGGAATTAAAAGAGCTGGAAAGACCTAATTTGAGAGGGTAGTACCACAGTATAATTTTCAAACAAAGGGGATATAAAGCTATTGCTCATATCCTCATAAGCCAGCAATGTGTAATATATTTTTAAGAAGCCTCACTTTGAGATATTATACGGTATATACAATTTCTGTGAAACTTTCCCAAAGAAAAATGAAAGGAAATATATACAGTTCCCACATAATAAATGCAATAGAAAGACAGAAAAAAAAGTCATGAAACAGTCTTAGGAATTTTGGGGAGTAGGGCTTGAATTGTCTGTTAACACCACTAAATTTTGAGAATTTTTTTTCCATGAGCACCTTGCTTTTTCTTTTGATACCAGACTAATTCTTGAACTAGGACAACAACTCTGCTGTGCTACAGAGGACTTGTTAAATCAAATATATACGGAACCACAGGATGCATAATTTTCAGAACTGTGTCTACATGGTCTGCAATTTACATTAAATTGCTATGTTTTGGTTAAATGGCACCTTAGCTTCCAAGCAACTCTTTGAATAGTTGTTTCTTTAATTATTATTTAATTTTGTGGTTATGACTGGTTTTCAGTTAAAGAGGGTACTACTGACAAATTCAATTAAATGAAAATAGAGGACTTAATGGTCCATGCTAATGATTCATTTCATACATAATATTTTATCATTTTCTGTGCAAATTTGTAATGAGTGCTTGGTTTGTATTAATAAATGCTTACATTTAGGCCACATAAAGTACAGTAATTAAAATGCTTTGCTAATAATATTTGCTTATAAGAGCTTTAAAAACAATTAACCCATTGCTTCCAATCACTTTTACTTATCCAACTTCTAAGAAAACTATTCTTTGGCACCCAAAAGGAAATTATTTTAATACTATTTTAATAAAACACCCTGGGCACTGTTTTATTATATTTTAATAGAGCATGTTATACATCTGCTACTTTCTGGGAACCAAATTTCCTAGAATTATGACAAACAATCATTTAAACAAACTACCAGATTTTGGAATTTTGAACAAAGAAAACATATGTGGTAGATCTCCTTTCCAAATATTTAAACTGAGAAGTATATATGTTTATTTCATTGTGGAGAGCACAATACTGATGCCTTTTGCTCTTTAATGCAAAATTTATTCTTGGGGATCAGTTCCCTATAACCTATAACAGAGATCATCTGTAGGTAATTTTCATTCCTATGCATAACTGAAGAATATATAATCCCCCCTCCCTAAACAGAAGGAAAAAGGGTCAGATTTACAAACATTTGATTATTTTTGTGTAGTTTACAGGCAAAGAATTTGGTATAGTCCAAAACGACCATTTCGCTCACCATTTCTTAGGTGATATTATTTTATCTAAAGGTACAAGTCAATTTAAGTATGAAATGGAATGAGTAGGATTACCAAGGGATGATATATTTTTGTTTTGAAATATGTATATACATATATATTTGTGTGTGTGTGTGTGTGTGTGTGTGTGTGTGTATGAATTGGAGGGTCTGAAAACAAGATTGTAACCTAACAAAATTGGTAGCATAAAAACTTTACATGTCCTATGTGTGCTAGGAATGTGGTCAATATATTAATGGTTAATCAAAGGTTCTTGAAGTTCTTCTGGAAATGGTAACCTTGGAAAGGTATGAAGGGTAAAAACAGACACAAATTTAAACACCAACCAGATGGCCTCTGAGCTTTCTTCTAGCTCTAGATCTCTGTTCTTTATTTTAATTTTTTTTTTGTTTAATTCTTGAGCTTTACCAGGAATTTAAAGTACTCAAGCACAGATATTGAATAAAGACAATCGTGTGGCTTTATAAGAAGAAAGGAAAGTTAAATGAATTCAAGAAAATAATCTCCTTACTTAAATTAACTATTAGCACAATGATGGGCAAGCTGGAACTCAGAGAAACATTATGATAAAGTAGGGGGAGAAGTGCTATATTTGGAGTCATCTTCCAATCCCACATCTAAACAGTTGTGTAACCATTGTCAAGTTGCTCAATCACTCTGATTCTCAATTTAATCATCTGTAAAGTGGGAAGGGATAAGACTTTACCACATACCTCATAGGGTTGTTGTGAGGAATGGGTTTGACCAACCTGAAAGCTAAATCTGTGTGACTTGTTAGACAAGTCAATAAAATGTATTATATTCTTAAGTGTGCTAAACATTGTGGTATATTCTGTGATACAAAGAAAGACAAAAACAAAGCAACAAAATAAAACAGTCCCTGCTTTGAAGGAGTTCAATCTAATGGAGGAAACCTCATGTTACTAACTATTGACATATATGTGTATACTATGTGTATATGCATAGGTACATGCATATGTGTGTACACACATGTGCAAACAATGCATATGTATATCATGTACATATACATGCATGCATATGTAAGTATATGCATTGAATTATGTATGCATGTTATATCTAGTTATATATGTAGATAGGTACCATCAAGATCTAGATCTGTGATCTTGTTATAATTTGGAAAATGAATATGGAGAGATATTAATTTTTACTAAGGTCCAATATGACAAACCCTTACTTTTCAGAAAAATATAGACATTTTATCACCAAAGGCCATATAATACAACATGTCCATTAATTGATCATGAGAAATGCATCCCAATGAATAACACAAAATGTGTCATTTTCCTCATCCTTCGAAGAGAAATAAGTGTCCTTAATATTTTTATGGGTACACTGAGGAAAAGGAAAATTAAATGACCTAAGGAAGATTTTGACAGAGAGTAAGGCTAGAGGTAAACTCTGAATCTTTTTAGAGAGGCAGCATAACATAGCAGACATAGCACTGCACTTGTGAATCAGTGAGGTTTCAATTCTGATCCAAACACAAGTTATGTGATCGTGGACAAAAACTTGCCTTAGTCTTCTCATATGAAAAAGTGAGGAGGAGATGGATTCAGCCTTTATACTCCCTTCCACCTCTTAATCCATGAAACTTTATGGACTCTAAATGTGAGGGAAAATTAAATGTCTAACTAGGTTTTAGGTTTTTTGGACAATGATGATCAAATGAGTCATGTATGAATCCATAAAAATATTTTGAGGTAAAATGGAAAAAAGAATGAATGAATAAATATGAAAAATCACAATGTTCACTTAGACATGATAGAGTGTTTGGACAGGCTTAGTGGTACATGCCTACAACACCTGCTACTGGAGAGTCTAGGGCTGGTGGGTCACTTGAGCTCAGGAGTTTTGAATTGTAGTAGGACTCTATCTGTTCTCACATTTGCACTAAGTCTGGAGCCAATATGGAGCTGAAGTTACCAGGTTTCCTAAGGAAAGCTGAACTGGGCCAGATCAAAAAGCTTTCATTTCAATCAATAGTTGGAGTGGCCCATGAGTGGCCACTGAACTTTCAGTCTGAGTGGAATAGGGAAACAAAGAAGAGAGAATGGGAGAGGGGTTAAAAAGAAAGCAGGAAGGAAAGAAGGAAGGAAGGAAGGAAGGAAGGAAGGAAGGAAGGAAGGAAGGAAGGAAGGAAGGAAGGAATGGACGGAGGGAGGGAGGAAGACTGAAACAAGCAGATATACACATAAAATAATGCAGTGTTTTCTGGATGAACCGAATTGACAGAAACCTCTTCTGACACCTATATAAAAAGAGGTATGTGCATCTGAAATAATGTCTCTGACATAAGTAATAAAACCAAATGTAGAGCGGGAAAAAAAGGACTCTCTGAAATAATATCTCAAGTGACAAACTGTATCTCTTATGTTCCTCAGGATAATCTACAACTGATGGATTAATGAATGAAATTAATTCTGTTCTGCTTTGTAGTTAAAATAGTTTTCCCAACTCTAAGATCTAAACTTAAAAGCATTTTGTTCAGTTTAACTTGAAGCTTAAAAATGATTCACTTGTTCCCACCCTCCCAAAAATGTATATATATATA
Organism: Gymnobelideus leadbeateri; assembly: GCA_011680675.1. Taxonomy (NCBI): domain Eukaryota; kingdom Metazoa; phylum Chordata; class Mammalia; order Diprotodontia; family Petauridae; genus Gymnobelideus; species Gymnobelideus leadbeateri. The sequence continues at coordinate 240,088 of WOXC01000652.1, read as the reverse complement.
TATATATATATATATATATGAAATCTAAATTTGGCCAAATATTTGATGCTTCCCAATATTGCAAATCATCTACTTTCTAATAGAAGCTGCCTTTTTCAAATGCAAATAACCTTAATTTGCCAAAACATACCATACCTCCTCCTACCCCACACCAATCCCTAAAACAAATATCATTGCAGGGAACATTTCCTTCAAAATACTAATGGCTGAGTATCATTTTTTTTTCCTTCTGAAGCTAATGTTGATACAACATGCATTGATTTTGCCTCTTCCGTGGCAAAATATGCCAGAGAAATCAGGAAACTAGTTCCACAGTACTGGCTTTCTTACTTTCCCATTTCATGCAAGTCACAGTATCTTCAGCAACTGCTGTTCAAAACATGAGAGATGTGAAACTTTTTTTTTGTCTGGTTGCCTTTGGAGTAGCATTTAAACATACCCAGCTATAGCCCAGAACATATCCTGGTAATCACAGAGAAAACGGAAACAGCATGACCCCGATTCCTTGAGTGTCAAGCACTAAATCACACTGCCTAGGAGAAGGACAAGAGAGGAAAATGCTGTTGTTTTTTGATTCATCATGTGTAGGGCTGAACACCCAAGCTGTTCTTCCCCAAAGCAAAATGTTGATATGTTCCTTGGTTTATCTTTTTTTTTTTTCAAATTTAAAAACACAAAAGGAATGGGGTATGAGGTATGATCCAAACATACGTGATTATTAACAATGGACAGATTTGGGGCAAGGCCCATTGAGACTTAAAACTTTTTCTATATAAACTTATCTTTCTCTTATGATGTTATAGGAAGCCTCAAGCTGGTGGTAATGGGCCAATACTCAGGAAGACTTGAATCCAAAGTAAAACTTTTGATCTGTGTAACCCTGGGCCAGTCACTTATCGTATTTGCCTTGAGTTCCTCAGCAGTAAAAATATAACTCTTATCAGAGTAATTGTGAGAATCAAGTGAGCTAATATTTAAAAGCCATTTTGTAAACCTTAAAGTGCTGTTATTGTTACTTGTAAAGCATTTATTGAACATCTACAATGTGCTAGACTTTGTTCAGCTTTTATAAACAACCTATTGCCTCAAGCAAGAAAGCAGTGGATTTTTTTTTGCTTTAATTATGTTTAGGGTGTGGAATTTGCCACTCCACAAAATATCTTTCAAACCACCTTTGAAACCAACACTCCTTACAAGAGCCGCCATTTTTGAATGAGAGAAGGCATTGATACTTCACCACAGGTACTCCCTTCCCCTGCTGTTTATGTATCACACTTATATACCTTCTTTCGTGAAAACATTATTTTTAGTCTATCTCTAACTTGCTGGGTATTTGAATTTAGGCTGTTTGTACTTTCATTATACACCATCAGGTTACCTAAATAAGGAGACCTAGATCCAAATTCTCTCTCTGCTAAGCTCATTCAAGACAGAGATTTTTTCATGTTTACCTTTTTATCCACAGTGGCTGGCATCCTAGTAGGTACTTAGCAAATGTTTCTGGAATGTTTGATTCAGTTTGGGCAAGTCATGCCAATCGTCTACACTATTGTTTCCTGATTTGTGAAATAAGAGGGTCAAATGAGAGGATTTTGAAGGTACTCTCCATTTTTCACCTTCTAGGATTTCTCAAATGTTATCAATAGCTTTGGTTAGGCAAGGTTCTCTTTCAGAACATCAGATAGGCCTTTAATAAATTAATTGATTAATAAGTTACACAATTAGAGGGGTGGGGGGAGGTATGACATATTACAGCAGTAAGAGGATTTCAGATTAGAGAACCTGAGTTCAACTGCTATCTTTGTACTTATTAACTGTGTTATCATAGGCCTGTCACTTAACCTTTAGAGAGCTCTGTTTTTTCATGCATAAAAATACGAGGTTAGACAAAATGGTCCTTAAGGTCTCTTCCAAATCCAATTTGATAATGCTATCTATCATCCCAGGTCACTGAAATTTGTCATTGGAATACATACATTCCAACCCTGAAAGAAGATCCCCTATAAAGCTGTAACATTAAAACAATGTCACTCAGGAATCCATCCAGATAACTTGATTAAAGATTTCAAAGGATGAAAACATAAGACAAAAAGGAACAAAGTTGGACTTGCAGCCCATTTACATTTTGGGAAGAAAAACCTCCCTTTTTCTGTGTGAAGTAGGACTGGTGATCAAATAAAAGGATTCTTTGAGTGAAAGAGCCCCTTTTTTGGAGTGCAGGGGTGCAGATGAAGGGGAAAGGGAAGGAGAAAAGAAGCATTGCATGTATATAAGAATTGCATTTCAATATAGCTAGGTTTTGCTTTATTATTAGTGGGAACTCATTTAAAATAGTTCGAAAAAAGTTTTTACATTGTGAGAAACCTGGATTCACTTGGATCTGATAATATAATATAAACATACAGACCAACTCTATTGTGTCTCTACTGGAAAGGATTGGTTTTATAGTATTAATGGAAGGTATCCTTTGAAACTTTAAAATGTATATGAAATTCAAAAAGCAAAAGGACTTCTAGAAGACTGAAATCTTGTATGAAAATATACATCAAAATGTATACGAAATTTTGCTTGGCAAAAACTGGGCTTATCCCAATTCAAAACCTTAAAGACCATTGTTTGGGTAGTCAAGGTATGAAATAAATCTCCTTCAAATAAGGGAAGGCCATTATGCCAATCTCTTTTTCTCAGTCCCTAGAGTAATGACTAGACCTTTAAGGGCACAGAAAAGAATAATTATGTCTCATACTCAGTTAAAGATGAATAACTTGTTTTGTGACTTCTTAAAGGGTTCTAGTTATGACAATGAATTCTAGAAATCATAATGGTTTCGTGATGGTTACTTGGCTGTATTATGCTCAGTCCTATTTAGAGATTTCTAAATTTGGAGAATGTCCAGTACATTATACCAGGGCAGTTGCAGCAAGTCTGTACAGTAAAGTCCATGTGCTAGAAATCCTCCTTAGAGACTTCATGGTAGAGTATTAAAATCCAAACTCACCCTAAACAGCAAATATTTTTGGTTCTCTGCAATACACAATGATGTTAGAGATCATGTTACAGGTTAATTGCCTTCTGTGGTGGAGAAGTCTAAGTAAGGTTTTCTTTGGCTTAGCAGAGTATTAAAAGAGAAACACTATGCGACGTGACCACTAATAAAGAGACCAAAAAATTCTGGCAGTCAACCACATAGAAATGCCCAATGGAAAAGCCAAAATAAAATGAGATAAAGTGATACATGGAGAGTAGGATTATTTTACCCTAACTTGACTTCAACTTCAAGCTGTAAAACTGAACCCTTTGTGTACCTCAGATGGGTAGTAAGGTCTTGCTCAAGTACAGACTGTATAATAGGTTTGAGAACCATTTGCCTAAATTCAGACAACGCTCACATACCCTATATCATGTTCTCACTTTCAGAACTTAATGCTGTTTACCTCATTTCAGTTTAATATGTTATTCAATTAAATAAATAGTCTAAGAAACTAACTGATGCAGAATAAAATTAGCATAACCAGGAGAACTATTTATGCTATACCCATATCCTTGAACTCTGAAAGACTTAAGAGCTCTGATTATTGCAATTATTAACCGTGATTCCAGAGAACTAAAAATGAAGAATACTACCCATCCCCTAACAGCGAGGTGATAGATTCAAGGTGCCTATCAAGACATGCTATGTTGGACGTGGTCAATATGGGAATTTGGTTTGACTATGCATATGTGTTATAAGGTTTTATTACTGTGTTCTTTCTTTTTTTCCTTCTAGTGGAAAACGGAGGTAGGATAAAAAAGAAAAAAAAGCTTGTTAATTGAAAAAAATTCAGAAAAATATCTCCTGCAAACAATATTTGGCATGCCAATTTTAGCCTGTGGCACTTGTTTATAACAAATAATAAACCTTTGGGGGAAAAATCATCATTCTTTATACAATGGCAATGCCCATCTCATCTTTAGCCATACACCATATTCAGTAAGTACTACATGGCATAATCGATGCATACATTGTGTAAGAATCCAGTCTATGGATTCTGTGCTTATGGATCCATATGGAAAGAAGATAGATAGCCTGTCTGCATTTCCGTTTTGTATAAAGTGCTCAAGAAGATTTTAGAAATGGCAAGGCTGCCTTTTTAACATCTATCTACTTTGTAATTTTAGCGAGCCAGCATTACTCATAGCACCATACAGTATATCCCAATATGCATAGCCAAAGTCCAATTTGAATCTGTGCTATGAATTAAAATACCATACACTAAACAGCCATTCAAAAATAGTAAACTACCGTAGATACCAGCTGCAATTCCTTATTTTTCCTCAAAACTCTTTTCCATTTAAGTTAGATCAGCATATGGCCTCTCCAAACTGTACCTTTTAATAACTACCATAAAAACTGACTTGCTAGAACATTAGGGAGCACTAGTACTGAGTAGGCCTGACAAATTGTATTTTTTACACCAATTCTTCTGAAATGATACCAACAGTGCAAAACCCACGATATGTGAATTTATGTATTCCCTCTCTCTCCATCTATATAATTATCTGTCTTCCTATCTATCTATCTATCTATCTATCTATCTATCTATCTTTCTATCTACATCTTTTTGCCTTTTTATTCCCCCATCAAGCTTTATATCCTGCATTTCTACTCCATTGCCTCTACATCCATATATATATATATATATATATATACAATAATGTTTGTCAAAAGCTATGCCTCAGTGCTGACCACCTAGAAAGAAATACTCTTATCTTAAGAACACTGGCTCTGCTTACTGCCAGCTAAGGTTTCTGCATGGTTTGTGCTGGACATTGTTGTACAATCAGTTTCCAAATGTGGTGTTGCTCAGCTCTGTCGCACATGTGCAACCTCAATGGAGGAAATAAAATGGGACAAGGCAGGGGTCAGTGACAAGTGGCCAGGCACGGTTGGTGTGCGGGTGAAGTGGAGTGGAACAAGGGCCAGAGAAGCCATGGGATTTTGTTTTCCCATGCTCTGACAGCAAGTGGCTCAAGGACTCTCTTCCATCCCTCACCAACCTGCTCCCCCCACCCCTCCCCCACTCCTTCACCCCCATCATGCACTGCCTTTTAGTGAACTTAGCTTTTAGTAACTGCCATAAAAGGCCAAGAGCAGCTCAGTTACAGACCTGAGGGCAACATGTGTTCAGTGACAGAGGGTGTAAGAAACACTGAATATAGCAGTTAATACTTCAGACATACGATTTTCTGACTATAGTTTTCTTTTTAATCATGCATATTTATTATTACCATTCAAAGAGATTGTACTCACGTACCAGCAAACAGCTATTTGAGAACATAGCAAATCTTAAAATGATTAAGGCCCTGGAGTTAGCAAAAGATGTGGCATGCAAAGAATCATGAGAAAGCCATGGAATATTAAAAATATTAATAATGTCAGTTCTAATAATTCAATCTCAGCCATATTTTTGTGCATTTCTGTTCCAAGTTGTGTACCCTGTCTTTTTTCTTAAGCATGAACAAAGATCATGAAACAGATTGTAAGCTAGGTAAATTGCATGTCTGTTTACAATTGTATTTCACATATTCTATATATCATTTGCAAACTATTCCCCAAAGAAATATGTATCAAACTTTTGGAAAAAAATGAAGATCTGATGACAATCTGTTTTCATTTCATTTCTTTCAGATGCCGCATGATATTTCATCTGCTGCTTAGATGCCTTGTCTATATTTTAATGTTACTTTCCCATCATGCTTCCCATTTGTTTTCTTTTGTTCTTTCTGGATTTACATTCATTAGCTATATTTCTTGTGCTGATGAGATCACCACAATTAAGCAAAGAAAAAAAAATAGATGTTGCAAGTGAATTTTACGTCTTCAGCGTAAGCATGGGATTCTGATCAAATATGAATGTCAAATATATTTTCACATCTCATTTTAAAAATCAAGTACTTCTTCAGTGTTTTAACTTCCAGGCATATGCAATTTGCAAGTTTTAGAACTTGTCATCACGAAGATGTTTTAGGTTATACTTTTAAGAAAACATCTCAGGATTGCAGCATATTTATGAACATGTTTTTGTGGTCTGTACTTTGGGGATAGGGGGGATTTTTTTTCCTGGCAATTAATTGCTGCAACTGTTTTAACTGCCAAAACTAAACATTAATCTAACAGTAGCAGTTTAACCAATGGAGCAACCAATGGCAACCACTCAGGAGTGTGACTCATACAAAACACTCGTGAAGGGCAGAAATTATGAACTGCACACTGAATAGATTCTAACAGCTCAATTCTAACATTACTCACGATATATTAATAGAACCATTTTCCTCCAAAGTTAGCATTCAAATTGAAGACAAAAACATTCTCATTAAAGAGAAAGGTTTTAATGCCTACCACAAATAATGCATCTCTAAACTCCATTGTTCGCTAAATATTTAATTATTGTTTTACTGAAGGCCATCATTGCAAATAAGCCAATTTAGTTTTTACCAGACAATAACAAAAACAACAACAACAAAAACACATGCCTTCACAAAGATAGTTATGAGATGAAACATCACAGAAATCAATAATGTTACCCTATAAACCTTGTGTAGAGGCATGTAATACATACTTATTTATCTAATTAATCACTATGATTAATTATACTGAAAAGTGAGCTGAATTTTTCAGTAAACTAATATAACTTAGCTTTGGCATAAAAAGTGTCTTTGGCCTAGAAGCTAAATATATACATTTAGTAATAAACGATAAGGATCACTGGCAAGGCAGGTTACAGAGCTTGGGAAAAGAAGTAGTTACTCAGTGAAAATGCTTTTGGCAACTATTGACCTCTGAGTGCCTAACCTAAAGGATACACAAACAACACAGTGTTCCCTGGCCAGTTTTCCCTGATAACCTGCTGGAAAGGGGACAGAATATCCTGGAGCCATTTTACATGCACAATTTAACAATTATGTGGTCAGAGAAGGGATGATTCTGTTAAGCCGCTGGGAATTGTCGATGTTTAAAGGCTTTACACATTTACAGAGGAATCTAAAAATCTAACGCAGCATAATCAATATCAGGATGGATTCTCCTATCCAGAGATAAATGATACCAAACATTCTGCTGCGAAGGTGAAATAGGGAAAAACACATTTCAAACATTTGCTATAGTCTAAGCTCAAAATAAATAAATACATAAATAAAATTGGTTTTGTGTGGGTTTAAAGATGATGATCAAGGGAGTACTCTTTGCCACAATCAAATAAGGAGTTATAGCCGAATTAAAAAAATTATTATTATTTTTGCACTGTTAAAAAAATGAAACTGTTACTACTATAGTTGAGAAGAAATATTTTAAAGTCTGTGGTAATTTTTAGCCAAAAGAAGTTATCCCACTTTTCCCAAGTAAATTGTGAGTCAATAGCATTATTTTTGCTCTATATGCAAGAAGTTGAAGGTTGAAGACATGTGGAGATGAACAAATTTCACCCTATTAAAATTTTCAATCCAACTGATAATTATCAGTTCACTTTTCTCATAGAATTTAAACCTGCCCTTTCTTTTATTTTGTTTCCTCGTCATAGAAATCTATATCTTCACATTTTTTCTTTCAAACTTATAAACTTGTTAAAAATACTTATTCCTCTCTTTTACAAAAATAATTTTCAAACTCTTATACAAAAGAGGTAGCTAGCTTAGAAGAGCGGAAAAGGCAGGCAAACTGCTTCTCTGTCACAGGCCCACTTTTAATGGGTTGTTTCCACACTCATGTATTCATCAATCAGATAGAAATTGCAGCATGCCTGATTGGGTCCCCTTCCACCCTCACCACTCCCTGCTGACTGGGCACTGCTTGCCAACTGCTTCAGGAAGTGACTCGATCAACAGCAGCAGCCCCAGCAGCACCCTCAGTATGCTGGTGGGCCATTGCCATCACCAGAGAACAGAGAACAGCTGCTCTCTCAACACCTACTGAGGGTCCTGAGCACAATTAGTCTATCAAAGAACATCATCTCTCACAATGGAGAAAACGAAAGACTAGGGGGAGAGAACATGTGCTTCTGGACCTAAATTAGGATTCTGTGGCACTCTACTAAAATTAAAAAAATGAGTACTCTCTGTTGAACTAGAATTGTATATGGCAGCTTTTTGTTTTCCTGTTTCCTTAAAATGCAAACAACACAGTAACAGCAACAAACCCAAACCAATGGGTTAAAGAATGCATTAACCCCTTCAATGATCCTATGTCACAGGGGGATGAGCATATTCAGATAGTAGAGGAAAATCTTTGCTACTGACTACTTTTTAAAGGCGCCCAATTCATTTCATTGCTCCCAGGTATCCAAAGTACACTATTTTTTTTAAGATGTCGTCTTCATGCCAGTGTGATTTTTCAGCATATGGAAAGTGGAAGAGAGTGGCTCCCCCAGCTAAGTCACATGAAATTGGTATTCACCCATTGGGATTCATCAACTTTTTTGCAAACTACCTGGCAAAGAAATTTACGTGAACATGCCCTGTAATGAGAAAGATAATTCGGCAGCTCTTGAACTACTTCCTTATTGTGCTCAGCCTAAACAGATGTCTTTTTGTTCGTGGCTTCCCTTGCACAAACATATTGAATGTAACCTTCTGTTTTGGAGAGACTGAGATAATTTTTTCATGTGCTAAGATGATGAACCTTAGAGCATGGGCTCCTTGTTTCATGATCCAGGACCTCAGAGACAGAATGAGACTGAAGTCCAAAAGGCAAGAGCTGTGATGCCCTTGATAACATTCCTTATAGGAATGAATCAGAAGCAGCAGAATCAAGTCTTTGGCAAAGATTCATATATCTTTTTGGTTTGGTTTGGGTTTTGTTCTATAAAAAAGGAGAAAGAAATAAGGCATTGAATTATTCTTGGATCCTTTTCTTCCCTCAGTATATTAGTGCATAATTTTCAACTCCTTATGATGCTCAAAAAGGGAGAGGGAGAGGGACAGGGACAGGGAGAAGGAGAAGAAGAAGGAGAGGAAGAGGGAGAGAGGGAGTATAACAGGTAAGGGACTACAGGAGTTTCCTGATTTTAATCCCTGAAATATTGATGTAAATAGACACATTTTATTAAAAAAATGTCTCTCCACCATGAAAGTAAATGTAATATTTTGCTCAATAGGTAGGCTAGAGTCTGCATCATTAAGCACAGCTTTGGGTGGGGTCACTGAACAGGGAAAATAATACTGCTCATATAAAAAGAATTTAAACTAAAATAGAACATTCCTGTGTTTTTCAAATGCAATTAAGCCTTACACAAATATTGTGTTGTATCTAAGGACAAAACAAACAAAAAGCCTTTGAAAATTTTTAATTTTATATAGATTATAGAATCTCAAAATTGAATAAAGTCTTAGGGGTTAATTAGTTGAACTAATTCTTATTCCTACTAACATATCTCTTATAAATAGTCACCCAGTCTTTGCTTGAATACCTTTGGCAATGGGCACCTCACTACCTTAGGATGCAGCAGATATCACTTCCAGATGTCTTTAATTTTAGGAACTTTTTATCTTAAACTGAAATCTACCTTTTCAGTTAACATTCCAAGCTCCCATTTCTACTCACTAAAATGTGTTAAAACCATACAATTATTATTTTTTCTTCTTCCAAATTGCAGCTCTTGAAAAAGGAATTGCTTCTTGTCTTCTGTTAGCAAAGAGGACCAAAATGACATCACTATGCCAGAATCAAGTTTCAGTATGTCTGACTGCTGATCAGGCTAATTCAAGCTCAGAATGTTCTACCACAGTTTGGGCACAAATAGTCCATGTGAACATTTAAGGGGGATTCTTTAAATTTGCACAGGTTGCATTTCTTTTTAGCTCTTTCAATTCTGCTTTGTCCATAGAGCACAGCACCTTCTCTGATTTGGGCATGCCATGCTGAGTGGTCCTGTGCCAGTGTCTCCTATTGTGGTGCAATCAGTTCCAAACTTCTTAAGAGTGAACTTATATCACTTCTCCTTAACACCATTTGAATTATGATGTAGATGAAAGAGTTATAGATTTGACTTCAAAATTCATAGGTTCCAATCCTTGCTCTGTTATTTACCTGAGGAAAAAAAATTCATTTCTCTGGACCTCAGTTTCTTCCTATATAGCATAAGGGGATTAGACTAGACCATTTTTAAAGTTCTTTCCATCTCTTAATCCTATGATACTATGAAATGTTTTAAGATAGCTATTACATTGGGGCCACTAGGTGGGGCAATGAATAAAGCACTGGGACTAGAATAAGGAAGACTCAACTTCTTGAGTTCAAATTTGACCTCAAATCCTTACAAGCAGTGAAACCCTGGGGGAAGTCACTTGACCTAATTTACCTCAGTTCCTTCATTTGCAAAATAAGTTGGAGAAGGAAATAGCAAACTACTCCAATATCTCTGCCAAGAAAACCCCAAATGGGGTCATAAAGAGTCAGACACAACAGAAAAAATGACTAAATAACAAGTGATTATATTAATCCTATCTTTTATTTTCCAGGTTAAATATCCACAGGTGCTTTAAATAATCCCTATATGATTTGATTTCCAGAACTTTAACCATGTGGGTCACCCTTCTCTAAGAGTTTCTCTAATTTGTAAGTATCCTTCCTAATATGGCACCTGGGCGGCCTTCTTCTTCCTTGTGAAGACCCCAGAATAATTACTTCACAGTCAGCTTTGAGACTTGTTGATATATTTACTTTTTTTCTTTATCTAATGAATAACATAGAAAGGAAAAAAATACAAAGGAGCATTTCCCCCATAAATCTAGATGACACAGTCTCACAAATATATACAACATCAGGAGTAAGCATAGAGTCATGGGTCACAGGCAGAAAGTGAATGTGTGGCCAGGATATGTGGAAGGATAATTCCTATCTCGTATTTCTGAACTATTTCTGTTTATTCCACTATGTATTGGGTTGAGTGCTATTCCCTACTCCTGACATGAAAGCTTATGCCTTCTGGAGAAACCATGATGTCTTAGTAAGGTAAGTCTACTACGGCCTAGTGTCTAGAACCTTTCCCCAATAATGGCAGAGTAATAGTTCCTTAGTCACAGCCACCACACACCCAATTAACAAAAAGATAGATTGTTCTGGGGTTAAGATTAAGTTTTGTAGAGTCCTATATATAGGAGCAGATCAAACCTTTTACTATAAAGAAACATATTGAAGGGAAAAATCAGGTATTTCCAAGGTTTTCTATGGTTTAGCATTAAAATGAATCTGAAAGAAAACAAAAGGTAAACTAAACAGACCATAACTTACTAGCTTCATTCTTTTTTTTTTTTTGCTCTCTGGAGGGCAATTGGGGTTAAGTAACTCGCCCAAGATCACACAGCTAGGTTTTTGTTTGTGTGTTAAGTGTCTGAGGTCAGATCTGAACTCAGGTCCTTCTGACACCAGGGCCAGCACTCTACTCACAGCACCACCTAGCCACCCCAACTAGCTTCATTCTTGTCTTTAATATGTATTACTGTCAGCAGCAAAGACTAAGTATTTGCTAGAGTATTTGTGGCAGGTCAAAATCCTCAATTTCCCTAGGCAGAAAATGTGGCACTCAGGATTGAATATCATCATACATTTATTGTTTCACCAGAACTTGAATATTGTGGGAAAATAACCTATATGCAAATACATACACATACGTGAGGATGTGTGTATATGCACATATATCCCCTGCTAAAGTCACATTGAGGTATCAGCTTGAAGTGGAAGTAAATCTAGTTTCTCAGATGTTATGACAATAGAGAATAAATGAACACTAATCACTGAAGAGTTAAAAATACATATCACCCAAAGCACAAGGGAGAGAAACAATGGCAGATATGTCTGGACTTCATGATATTACAAGCAAAGAATTACAAAGGATGAATAAAGTAAAATGTATGAGAGGAAAAAAGGGGAGATAGTTGCCCATGATACAAGAATCAAAAAATGGCCTTTCCTGCATTGCTATTTTTACACTATGAAGAAAAATGAGGAAGACTCCCACCACATTAGATCTCCCCCTTCACTGCCCTTCTCTTCTCACTGGTCCCCACTGCCAAAAGTGTAAGATATAGATAAGAAATGCACAGGATGGGCAGCAATGGATAAAGTATTCTCCATATCACTGGAGAGAATACCTACATTGAGAAAAGTACAGCTCCATTTGTGATAATTCACATAGAGTATGTTGTCTGGCAGGCTCTACTGAGATGAAATGGTTTCAAATATACACCCAGTGATAGTCCACATGCCTGTTGTCTAAGGATCAAACTAGCTAAAATAAGTTCTGAAACAGCAATATGTCTAAAGGGCAATACATTTTTCATCCCTAAAGCTAAGGGGTATCAAGGGGTAACATGAACTTGTCTTTTTGAGTTGCTATATTTTGCAGAAACAATGAAGCCAGAAAATGCAGAAGGCCCCAAATGTGTCAAGCGCAAAGTCCCTCCCAGCTGACATAATCTGCACCCCAAGCTGAACACCACATGGGTCCTTGGGAGGCAAGACAGGCACCAGCCAGCCTGTGCCACTCTGGGATAATGCTTATGCAGCTGGGGTTCTTTGCATATAGGCAAACCCTTCTATCTTCATGGTCTAGTTCATACATTCCCAAAGTTGGCAATACTGCCCCCTGGGGGACACTGGAATGATGAGAACTCTGGTAGTAGCCTTTGGTGCAATTTGGGGGGAAGGGTATTGAATAAAAATAAGGGGACTGTGGAAGCATAAAGACAGAAGAGAAGAATGTTTTGAAAATTCATTTGTACATGTTTTATCTGTTGTGTAACAGTTAAAGTCATAGTAATTACATTATTTTCCAAATAAACAACAAAATGCAAGTTATAATCAATCAGTGGTCAAGTCTGCTGAAAGGTCTTAACAAACAAGTGTTGGCAGGCAAACATGTCATGCATTATTGGGAAGTCCAGGATGTGTGAGCAGGGGTATGTGAGTGAAATGAGTTGTTTACAATACAATACTATACAGTTTCATGTCACAATATTGCAGCATCAAAATTTCAATGTAGGAAAAAAACACAAATTTACAATAAATGATTAAATTTAAAATGAAACATTTAAAAAAATACTTTATTTTTTGAAATGACACAACATTTTTAAAAAGCATTAAAAATTTAAAGAAAGTAGATTTCCGGGGCGGGGGGGAAGGGTGCTAAGTAACTTTTTTTTTTTTCCAAAGGGCGCAGTAGGCCAAATAAGTTTGGGAAACTTTAGTGGTTTCCAATGGAAAAAATGTAGCTTCTGTTATCACCTTACTCCTACTCTTTGAGAGGGGGACACTGCACCTTTCCCCTCCCGTGCCACACCCCTTCTTATTTTAATCTTCCTCCTTTTGTTGGACTGTCATAAATATACAAACTTCTGGAGGAACTGTGAATCCTTTAGGTTCCACATGCATGTTCATTTTTTCTTGTAACAAACCTGGTTTTCCTGTAAATCTTATGACATTGTGATATGAATTACTATGAATTACTTACTAAGATAGAAATGAGTTTTGCTCTATGGTGGTATAAGGAGAACTGTATTTATGGAATGAGAGTCATGTACTATTAAAGTTTATACACATATATGCATAAATACACATATATACACACATGTGTTATATATGTATGAGAGATAATTGGGAACAAGTTAAGAGAGGTCCAGTCTTTGAAGACCTGGATTTAAGTTCTACTTTTGACACATACAACCTCTTGGACCATGGACAAATGAGTTAACCTCATGGTATTCTAGGTGACTTTCTCTAAAGGTATGTCACATAGCACTTCTAGATCTGCAGCAGAAGAGGCAATTTCCACACTGGAAGGTCCTCAAATCCATGAAGTCATCACAGATATGGATGCCCATATGCCAAAATATATTGGAATACAAGCAACTATACAATATCCACAATATATTAATTATCTTCTGGATGATATTAATTTTTAATTCTGACATTTTGTATCTCCATATAAAACATATTGTATATATCTATGTACATGAATGTATATGTTTATGTTATATATCTATATCTTTATACAAGTATAAAAGCACACATGTATATGCTGCATCTTTCCTAAAAGTGAAGACATCCCAGAAAAATTTAGTAAAATGAAGCCTCATGAAACTAAGAGAATTATTAAATTAAAAAAAAAATATATATATATATATACACATATATAGCGTAATTGCTTCCCTGGTTGCCAACTATACTTACTATAGGACAAATAAAATAAGTTTGAATGGCAGGGCATGAAACTCAAAAAAAGACAGAGAAGAAAATCTCCTTCTGAATGGAAGGTTAATAATTCACACATGTTTATAATTACCAAGGGAGCTATTTCCCCCCACAATGTATACAATGGCAATGCCCACACCATCACTGTTTGCACCATCTGTAACAAGTCCTCTGTTCCTTTGCAAAATACCTCTGTTCCACACTTAACTCAAACAGCAGCATTAGGGCCTTTGCTGGCAGTGTCTCTAAAAATGGGGACTGCTCTTTTCTGAGGAAAAAAAGTATTGCCATAAAAGGCAGCATTAAAGCTTAAGAAAATATTCCTTGAAGGATCAAGCTTAGGATGCAGTATTTCCTTAAAAGGATTCCTCTCTTATTCACACCCCACCCCCTCACCTACAAGACTCCTGAACACCCCTGTGGCAATGCTCAAAGGAGAAATATGTCGGAACTCAATTACCTGTGTTAGTGAACCACCTACAGATATTTAAAAATATTCACCTCTCACGGGTACCCAGTATGAACCAAGTGCCTTTTTATTTGTGTCTCTCATGCCCCATTAACATAATGAAATGCCATATACCTTTTGTCACAGTTGGAAAAAGGCCCAAATGGGTGATAAAATAGCCACACTAACTATAAGCTAGTGGACAGGCCTTTTTACTGATGATCCAAATGCTCTAGGCTTTAACTGTTTCTTTGCTGCAAGAATGTAAAACAAACACTTGTTCAACTTTTATTTGTAGTTACCAGAGAGAAAGAGGATGACTAGAAGCTAGTTGTAAACAAGAACACTTTTGTTATAATTGACTTTATCTGAAATTTGTGACCTTGGCAGAGTGAGGTTTATATTACTAGGATCTCCTAGTTCCCATAATTATTTTGTTTATCATGGAAGTGTTATAGTAAAGAAAAGATTATCTCTGGAGTTAGTTTCAGGCTCTGCCTTTTAAACTTGGCCACATGTAGAAATTCCATACCATTCAAAAGGTATTGTGTTGTCCTTTGTTTTTTGAAGAGAACTATGGCATCAGGGAAATGATGACATGAATTGCAGTTGACTTTAATGTGAGGGAGGGCTGTGCAAGGTCACCAGCCTCCTCACTTTATCCTCCAGAGCCATCTGGGTCTGGTGGCCTGGTATTCAGCAGGATGACTGGAAATGGCCCAGGATGCAATGGGAGACCCTGGCCCTTTTAGACTAAGACCTTTTCAGGTGCTCACTTAGAGTGAGGTAATTCACATTAAGTGAGCACCTGAAAAAAAGACCATTCAAAAGTACATACACAAGAGCTTGTGTGCAGGCATGCACACAATACACACATATCAAATTTGCATCATCCAGTTTTCTATCACTCTAAATAGCTCATTACTTAGAATAGAGTCAACTCTCATTACTCAGGTGCTGATTATTCATTTTGTGGACAATTCAAAGATCTTACTTAGATTTCGTTCCTTTTCTCCTTCTACATGCTTGCTTTTTGCATAACATTACTGGTTAATTTTCCTTCCTCTAATATAGAAAGAGCTGTGACACACCTTTAATATTACAATACTCTTTTAACCGGTTTTCCTGCTTCCTTACTCTCTAGTTAATCCTCCACACAACCCTTCTGTGATTAATTCCCTACTTTTATTAAGTCACTACCCTCCCGAAAAAGCCCTCGCTGACTTTCTATTGCCTATGGGATGAAGCTCATATTCTGTATGAAACCTGAACATAATGCTAGAAAGAGACAATAAAGCAGAGTGAAGTGAGCTGAATTTGGATGTAGAGACACTGAGTTTGAGGCCTGAACCTTTTGTTTATCATCTGTGTGAAAAAAAACAAAAACAAAAAACGGGCTTGTTTTGGGATTAAAGTAAAGAATAATAGATGTGCTCCACTAGTATGCTCACAGTAGGAGACAAGTAGGGCATGGACAAGAATCATGCAGGTTTGGTAGTCATGTACACAAACACAAGTGTACACACTTTTGCAATCTGTATCTTGGGAGGGAAGAGGTATGTCATTGCAATCACAGATCCATTAGAGCAGAGGAGTCAAACTCACTGACTACTGCATGGCAAAAAACCGTGAGTGAGACCTGAGTCAGATTAAAATATGTTTGAGAAAGATTTAATGTAACAAAAAAAAAAATAAAGCAAATAAAATAATGTGTTTTTTTCTAAGTCGATATGTGAATGACAGGGCTCCATTTATTTGAGTTTGACAGAAATGCATTAGAAGACTAGCAAGTCCAGGGACATGTCACTGTTTGCTTCAGTTTTCGTACAGGAAAATTTAGGAGATTGGAGCAAAGGATACCTAAGGGCTAGTCCGACTAAATTAATATTGATGATAATAATAACAAATGATAAAAAACTGATAATATAATAATACCTATTATTTATATAATGATTGAAGGTTTGAAGAGAATTTTACAAATATTATCTCATTCAATCCTCAAAATAGTCTAGAGCATAAGGGCTATAATTATCCCTACTTTGTAGATGAGACAGAAGGGTAAGAGAGTTTAAGTGACGTGTCCATATTTACGAAGCTAGTAAATATTTGAGGTTGGATATGAACTCAGCTCTTCCCTACACCAGATGCAATGCTCTTCGCCAATTGCTTAGTCAATGACAACACTTTTATTACAAAATGAAGAATGCTGGTTGGACCTCTTAATGTTGCAGAGCTAGTCTATCAAGTTCATAAACTTCCATAAACCAAGTAGACCCAAATGTTCTTTTTAGATTTATTTCTGCTACTCCCCCATATAGTATTATCATTTTACATTTTACTTATATTATCCCACCATATAGCAGACATGATTCTTCCTCTTTTTACCTAACCCAATTCTGTCAGCTTGGTGTGCTGGCCTTGGAGTAAAGGAGCTGCTGTTATTTAGCTTATTAGTTGTTTACTGGCTTTTGGTCATCCCAGGTGGAGCTTTCTTGGTAAATATCTAAGTGGTTTGCTATTTCCTTCTCCAGTTCATTTTATAAGATGAGGAAACTAAGGTAACCAGGTTTTTAATTTACTTGTCCAGTGTCACAAAGTGTAGCAGCAAGCACCCCAGCATCTCCAGAGTGGCTGCCAACACAGGTTCTTAGATCTGCTTTTCAAAAGGAAAGCAACTCAAAATCAGTTAACAAGTTTACTCTAATCAATCAAATATATATCATTTACCTAGTTCAGGGGAAAAAGGTCAGCACCCCGAACTTCAAAGTATACAGATCAACTTCAAACAGACAGGGTTCCAAACTGTCCAACCATTATCAATACCAAAATCACAGTTATCAGAGAGGGAAGCATCAACATCTGGGTTTTCAAAGCCGGGGGAGCTCTCAACGTCTTCCCAGAGTCTCATCTCATCAAATCACACAACACTTCTCAAAGTGAGCCCCAAAGCAAAGCCTCCCATCGGGTTTCTATAGCCTTCTCTTGGCTCAGAGAATGTAACTACCTTCTTGACCCACCGCCCAATCACAAAGTATAAAGGTGTGGGCTTTCCTGAAAAACAAGCCTCCCACCACATGCTCCAGGTAAACTTAACCTAGGGGCAGGGAAGATCTTTAAATTTGCATTTCCATTACACAAAGCTAATAGGTGCTGAGGCTGGGTTTGAACTCATGTCTTACTGACTCTAGGTGTATTGCTCTATCCACTGAGCCACCTAGCTGGCTTCAAAATATTGAAAAGAACTTGGCAAACCTTGAAGTACTGTTGTTCCATCGTTTTTCAGTCATGCCTAACTCTTCATGACCACATTTGGGATTTTCTTGGCAAAGGTACTGGAGTGATTTGCCATTTCTTCTCCAGTTTATTTTGCAGATAATAAAACTGAGGGAAATAGGGTTAAGTGACTTGTGTAGGGTCACACAGTTATTGTCTAAGACTAGATTTGAATTCAGTTCCTCCTGACTTCAGGGATGGCACTCTATCCTTAAGCTGCCTTAAGAGTCAAGGAGGCCTGAGCCCAGACACTCACTAAAACCTAGCTAAGACCCTAGGCAAGTCCCTTAACTTTTGTTTGCTTTAAACCACTGGAGAATCACACTCCAACACTCCTGCAAAGAAAACTCCAAGAGTTGGAAATGGTTTAATGACGCAACAACAATAATAACAAAAATTTGACAGATTTTCATTATGAACTGTGCCGAACCAGTTTTCTTGAGGTCCCTTAATACAAGTGACTAGAGAAAATCTTTTTATTTTTTTAAAATAATTTTCTAAAAGAACTTTACCCAAATGACTGAAGGGATATACAAGATTTGAGATTATGCACTTTGCCAAATATATTGCAGTAGATATGCTCAATATTTGATCAATATTTAAAAATATTAAAACTAAGATAAGAGTATGGGCGCGGGGGGGGGGGGGTTCAGCCAAGATGACTACCTTTCTCAAGATGCTACACCCTGATGACTTAACCAGGTGAACATCATTTCTCAATTGAATCAATAAATCATAGACTTTAGACCAAGCAGAAAAAAGATATAGATAAATAGAGATGTCTTTGAATGCCACTGGATATACATACCAGAGTGACATTGCACAGGAAATGTATTCAGGGATAAAGGAACATGCACTCATTAAGTGCCTATATACTAGGCACTGTGCTAAGCACTTTTTACAAATACTATCTTTGTTGATTCTTTTGACTGAAATTCCCTAAGTCTGAAGGATTTGGACTTTCTCATAAACCTCCTGGCTGTTCCAGTGCACACCGGTGGCTGTCAGAACTATCTGCATCAGAAGGAGAGAACAAATCAGACCCAATGAAGAAAAGTAGACTAAAGGATATCAGTGTCTCAAAGATACACTATACCTAAGGACTCCTACAGAAAAGATATACAGTTGTGTATACAACTGTGCAACAAATGCTTGAGCCCTGGACACCATAAGTACCAATTGGTCAGTTTTTCTCAGACTTTCATTTTGTACAAGATAAACAAACAGTAAATACCTGTATCTTAAAAAACAAAACAAAACTAATTAGGCCTGGCTTTCAGATATTAACTTATAAATATGGTGGGGAGGAGGACCGTACCATTGGAAGGTTATGAATTACTGAATACGAAAAGCAGCCTACCTAAATATCCTAATATTGGGATTCAGTCTTCTAGTAAAAGTGAGACTTAGGAAAGAGCATATGCTACTACATACAGGTGAGGAAATCGATGTTAATGGAAGTCACTTTCTTGTTTACTTGATTCCCAAACCAATTTTCTTAGTTCCCACATCAAACATTTCATTTCGGAATCCGCTCCATCTCATCAATAGCTGAAAGTTATCAAGGGCAGGGTTTGAACTCATGTCTTCTTGACATCAAATTGAGCTTTCTTCCTGCTACAACACAATATCTCTCTGGATGGTGATCATGAAGGTATTTGAACTTGAACTGTGTTTTGAAAACACACAGGAATTTAATGTGTAGAAATTGGAAGAAGGACCTTCTGGGCAAAAGGAACAATAAAGGGAAAGACAAGGAGGTGAGAGAAGCATAGGCTCTTTCATGATATAGTCATCATCAGAATTCCAGATTTGGTGACATTTACATCATTAGTCATATTCACTGAAATTTTTTTTACCTCTTACTTAAAATTGACAGCCCTCTGGGGACTCTGATTAAAATAATAGACAAGATGGAAAGTTGCAATCTAGTGATGATATGAAGACATAAGACTAGTGAACATATATTCCCAGCATTACATATCATCCTATAAGGTAATACCATTATGATGAAAAGGGGGGCAACCTAACAGAAGAGAACAAAGAAATAAAAGAGGTTAGAATTCTTGAAAAACAGTGCTCAAACAATTGCAAATGAATATGGCACAAAATGTGGACACAGGTAAGTGCTAATGAGAGACAAAATAATAAGATAATATGAGGAAAAATACAAATGTTAAAAAAAACACACAAAAATGTTACTTTACTTCCACATTCAAACAATAATTCATTCAAAAGTTCATTTACCATGGAAAATTTATTATATTAAATATTGTCAATATGGAAATGTAAGTATGTGGGTAAAAGCTGATGCAACTTTTTCACAAAATAAAGATAGCATCCTGATAACAAATGAGAAAATTTTAAACACAGAAACATAGAATTCTGATTTTTTCTTAATTTTACATTTCGACCATTCCTTTAAGCAAAAATGAATTCATCTCTTATAAAGTCATTGTCTTCCAATATCTCTTTCTTTGTCCTTCCTTTCTCAGCTTACGTTAGGGATGCAGGAACTTCCTATGTTTAATAAGTAACTCTTGATTTCTTTTAGGAAATATGCTGGCTCCAATTTTTTTTTCCCCGAAAAGCAGTTACACACAGCAACATCAGTTGTTCTTCCATTTTTATATAGTCTCCTGATGCAAGAATAAAAATCACACAACCATGACACAGAAGACATTATTTTCATTTTTCCACTTGAAAATGTTCTCTTAACATCTAAATGAAGAAAGTGACATCCTAAATACCAAAGATACCTTTATATCTATTACTTATTAATTTCATTTGTTTTTAAAGGATCTTTATTTTATTTTATCTTGGGAAATCTGGGTTATACACAAACAAATGCTATTAATAAAAGAGCACCTAAATATTTTAAAATTACCTTTCAGTACTTATTCCATTCGATTTACTTAAAGGCATAACCATTAGGTCTCTCAGAATATTTGTGTATGTATATGTGTAAGCAAAAATAAATAGGAGGAAAAGTTGAAACTCTCAATGAATTTAATTTTGAAAATCAGATTTAAAATTAGAAAACAATGTCTTCAAATCATTTTTGAATGAAACTCTTGAATTCAGTTGAAGGCTACCATCCAATGCCTTTGGAGAGAGGACTTTGGGATTAGGAGGAACTAGAGGGAAGCCCTGAGAAAGATGGTATAGAAATATGTGGCAGTTGTGGAGATGTCTCCAAGGCTAGAGTGGGAAAGGTGCAAAAGTGAGATTTAGATATTTGTTTCTGGGATAAGCAGTAAATAAGACTGAGACTGTCCAGGAAACATTAGAACTTTGAGATGCAATGAGAGGAGTTTGGACTTGACCCATAAAAATGGGAGGTACCATGAGACCTTAAGGAGAGATGCCATTTTATAATGATATTTTTAAAGCAATCATGAAGGTGATCAGGAGAGGAAGAGTAATGGGCAACAGGGATTCAGTAATTCAGGCCAGAACGTACACTAAGACCATATAAAGTAGGGAAAGAATAAAGTATGGCTATGATCAATGACTAATCGAAATGAACAAGGAAAAATGAAGCAAAAAAAAATCCCTCATACACACATGTGCATATATATATGTCTATTGTATCTATACATATATAGTACCTATATAAATATATTGTGTGTATGCATGTTTGTGTTTGTGTATACACACACAGACATAATTGTAAAGGAAGTTAAAGCAGCTGAAAAATCATAAGTATAATGAATGATGTTTACACTGTTAGTAAACATGTTTTTTTATGAATTTGTAAGTAACATAAAGGCATTATTGCAAATTTGAATTATTCAATTTTAAAAACACACATGGAACACCTATAATGTTCCTTGTACTGTGTCTTGCACTGGGAATACAAAAAAAAAGTAATCGTCCAACATACATACTATAACAGGAAAACAATTTGTACACAGGAAAGAAAGAAGGAAGGAAACAGGCATTTGTTAAACATTTACTATATTTCAGGCACTGTGCTAAATGATCTATAATTATTATCTCACTTGATCCTTACAATAACCCTAGAAGAGAGGTACTATTATTTTCCCTGTTTTACAGTAAGGGAAACTAAGGCAGACAAAGATTAAGTAATTTTCCCAGGTTCACACAGCTGCTAAATGTGTAAGATCAGAAGTGAAGTCAGGTCTTCTTGATTCCAAGCATGGAGCTTTATACACTCTTCCACCAAGCTGCCCAGATATAAAAATGCATACATACATTTAAGCCACAGGTAACTTTGATAGGTACTGACTGGTAGTTTGTCTACCCCTTCCTGTTGAAAAAGTGAGAATGGACATGTTCTCTCTGGTTACCACATTGAGAATTTCTGCTCTGCCTTTCATTGTATTTTGGTCTTATGTGTTTTCTAGAGATGTTTGCAGTTGAGGTTGAAGCAACAAAAACCTTCCTCTGAGCTGAGAGATGTTCCTCTGAGAACCTTTCACATCCCCTAATTGGACTCCTATTAAGCACTACTCACAATTTTGGCATAGAAGAGTCAGTTCTCTAGAAACCAATCTACATGGATACTAAATGTGATGGACTTTCCTAGGCCTTGTGATTACAAAGGAAATTAAGAAAAACCTTATGCTCTTAGTTTATAGTAGACTGGACTTGAATTAAGTTTTCCTGACACCAGTTTTCTCTCCTACATCCATTATATCATAGTAACAATCATGCTCAGGGTCAAATTTTAATCTTTGTAATATTTTAGTTGTTTCTTATGATATTATCATGATAATACAGGGAAATGCAGACTGGAAAAGTGTACTGTCTGGTGAATAAATAAATAGTTGAATACACTTATGCATGTGAAAGATGAATAGTAGTAATATGGAGGAAGATTTTACCTATTGACATGTCATAGAGCTTTGTCCTTACACCTATACCTAATGGATAATTTAAATAATGGAAAATGTTAGTTTTTCAAAAATAAGATTAATGAGAGAGTTAAAATCCTGTATGAAAGAAATGGTCTTTAAAGGAAGTTTCATTGACTATAGCAATGGACTAAAGCCAACAAGAAAAATTCAAAAGGGATTGGTTAAATTTCTCTTTTTAGTTCCAAAAGTTTAAATTACTTAAGCACAGATTGAAGGTGACTTGGCTTGACAGCAGTTCATGAGATAAATGCCTGAGGGGAATCATTGACCACAAGTTTAATATAAGTCAAGAGTGTAGCATTATACCGAAAACAAACAAACAAATTTATGCAAGTTTAGGCTGGACTAATGGAAATACAAGGTTCAGGGTAAAGGAGGTAACAGTTGCACTGTATTCTGGGCCAGTCAGACATCAATTTCCAGACTTTACTGGCGCCATTGAAAAATAAAGGAGGCCCCAGAGGAGAGTGACCAAAGTTGTAGAAGTCATTTAATAAGGAATGATTGAGGAATTTGTGGATGGATGTTTAATCTGGAGAAGAAAAGACATGAGGGATGTAAAATTGCCTTCAGATATTTGAAGAGTTGTTACATAGGTGTGTGGAGGGCATTTCATGTTGCTCTATTGGCAGAACTAATACCTATGTATACAATTTAGGGTGGCAGATCCTTGGTCTGCATTAGAAATTTCTGATTTGTTACTGTTGTCCAACAATGGGCTAAATCCCATTCGATAAATTACTTGCTGAGGCTATCCACTCTACCTGCTCAAACTATTCCATTTCAACATATCTTCTCCAAAGGATTGACTCCTCCATCATTCCCACTCTACCAATCAATTTTTAATTTTTTCCTACTTCTTGGTGCTCTTCTTACTCCCCCCCCCTTTTTTTTTTTTTGGTTTTTGTAGGGCAATTGGGGTTAAGTAACTTGCCCAAGGTCACATGGCTAGGTTTTTGTTTGTGTGTGAATTAAGTGTCTGAGGCCAGATCCGAACTCAGGTCATTCTGACTCCAGGGCCAGCGCTCTACTCACTACACCACCTAGCCTCCCCTCTTCTTATTCCCTTTAAACATACACATCTCCCCTATCCTGAAAAAAACTCTTTATCCTTCCATCCTAGCTATCATCTTATCTCTCTTCTGCCCTTTGTGGCTAAATACCTTTATACCATTTATCATAATTGCCTTCACTTTCTTTCCTTTCATTTTCTTCATAACTCCATGTGAGTTTGTTTCCAATCTTATCATTACACTAAAACTGCTCTTTCCAATGTTATTAACGATCTCTTAGTTGTCAAATTCAAAGGCCATTTCTAAATCCTCATTCTCCTCCGCCTCTCCAAAGCTTTTGATACCACTGATTATATTTCAATTGATGTGAAACTACTATCCTTATTCAACATACCTTCTGATTTTTAATCTCGCATCTCCAACTACCTTTCAGACAATTTGGACTGGATGTACACTAGATATCTTAAATTCAGCATGTCTGAAGAGGATCCATCACTTTTCTTACCTTCTCTTCCTGTGGAGAGCAACACTACCCTCCCAGTCCCTTAGGATTGCAACTTACAAGTCGTCCTCAACTCTTACCACTCATACCCCTCCCCTAGATTCAATAGGTTGCTAGGGTCTATCAATTTTATCGTTGCAACATTTCTAGAAAACACCCCCTTCTCAGTTCTGACACTGTCACCAATGCAGGCCCTAATCACCTTATACTTACACTCTTGTAATTTCCTGGTGGTGAGTAAGCTTGCCTCCTCTCTCCTCCCTTTAATTCATCCTCCATTCATTCACTAAAGTGGGTTTCCTGATTTTCCAGTTGATTATGAAGCATGCAGAAGGTACGGGCCTGACTGTCATGCTTGGGAGGAAGAAGGACCTGGTATACTGGAGAACTTACGTGACACCACGGCGACTCTTCAAGAAGTCACCCCTGGACCAAGAGTTGAAGCTGATGGACAATACAGGCTCTGCAACAAGACCATCAAGTTCACGCTCGTGAAGATCGCAAGGTTGCGGGGAAGCTGCTCAGGCTGGATGAGAAAGATCAGCAGCAGCTGTTCAAAGGCATCACCCAGCTCTGAAGCCTAGTGCACATCAGCATCCAGGATGAGGGCAAGATGAAGTTCAAAGATATCCTGGCCCTGAAGATTGAGGACTTACTGGAGTGGCATCTGCAGAAGCAGGTCTTCAAGCTGGGGCTGTCCAAATCCATCCACCGAGTGTGGGTGCTCATCCTCCAAAAGCACCTCATGGTGGACATCCCCTCCATGGTGGGACTGGACTCGGAGAAGTATATCAATTTCTCCCTGTGCTCACTCTACTAGGGCGGCTGGAAAGGCAGGGTCAAAAGGAAGAATTCGAAGAAGGGACAGGGAGGGGTTGGCCCTGGTGATGACAAGGAGGATTAAATATATGCCCCTCTCTCCCAAAGTTTACCACATTAGTTTAAAGCTTTTTAACTTGAAGGAAAAAAAGGGTTTTCCTACAGGACAAGTTCAACCATTTTACTCCCAAATCAATAAACTCCAGAGGTTCCTAATCACCTCTAGAGTCAAATACAATTGCCTCTCTTTGGCATTAAAATCCCTGTATAAACTGATAGTCTCCTTCTACCTTCCCGGTCTTTGTATATCTCACTCCTTGTCACATACTCTTTGATCTAGTGACACTGGACTTCTTGCTGTTCCTCAAACAAGTCATTCTTATCTCTCATCTCCTGGCATTTTCCTTGGGTGTTCCCCATGCCTGGAATGCTGACCCTCCCCATCTCTGCCTACCCGTTTAACTGGATTCCTTTAACTGGATTACCAACTAAAATTCTTTCTTTTTCCAAAAGCTTTCCCAATCCCTCCTAGTTTTAGCAATTTCCTTTTCTCAAATATTTCCCATTTTTCCTCTGTATAGATTGGTTGTACATATCTTTGCTTGTTATCATCCCAATTACATTGAATTTCTTAAATGTAGAGGCTGGTTTTTGAGTCCTTTTTTTGTAACCTCCGTATTACAGAATGCTCAGTATGGCATGGTGCCTAGCAAGGAGTAGGCATTTAGTAGATGCTTATTGACTATTGACTAAACATTTATTGGGCACCTAGTATGTGACAGGTATTGATGACTCCATGTTCAAATAAACCAATCTCTGTTTTCAAGGATATTGCTTGACAGTAAGGAGAATATCATGTTCATAAATAAGATATTAGGGGGAATGAGAAAAGTGCATAGTAGAAATTTAGGCAAAATACAACGAAAAATTTGTGTGGGTAACAAGGGTCATGGAAAAATTTGTGGAATATAAATTGGACCATGAAGATAAGGACATCAATCTATAGAGATAGGAGTGAGTTTTCCAGAAGCCAAGATGGCAGAGTAAGAAGTAAGTTACTCTTGCCCTACCTTATTAATCTCTGAAAGCCCAGAAAATATTGTCCCAGGCAAAACCCTGGAACAGCTGAGTCAACAGAAATATGGAGTGAAGTGGTCTTGTAGCTCAGGGAACTTGGGGGATTAACAGGAAAGGCCCCTTTTCCTCTGGCGGAGGGGAATGTTACAGGACAGGAGGAGTCTCAGCAAGTCAGTGGCAAACCTCCTCCTCAGCAAACCAAGGGGAGATCATGAGTCCCCAGGCAAGCACCACCCCCCACCCCAGTACCTCAGCACAGGGGAACTGGTAGCTAAAAACTTGGAAAATCTCTACACGTGCTGGAGTCTCCAGCAGCCAGATCTCCTGGTGCTTTACCACAACTCCAGGAAGCACAACTCCAGGAGCCACAGCTCCAGGCTCGCAGACATCCTCCAGCAGTCAAACATTCTAGTGCCAGGCCTGGGCCAGCAGACTACCCAGCCCTACCCTAAGATTTCCAGTGTTGCTGACCCTAGCTCAGGTAAACTGCCAGACCCCTACAGCTTCCAGCTGCCAGCACCTGACACCCCAGCACACAGAGCCAGTGACCAGGTCCTAGGCTCCTAGCACAAGAAGCTTGGGTCAATGTTCCCTGTACTCTAGCAGGAGAGTTCAATTCTAAAAGCCAGGAACTAAGCAAACATCATAAGCAAAAACAAAAAATGGACAATGAACATAGATTCTTATTATGGGGACAGGGAAGATCAAGGCAAAATTCAAAATGGGACAACATATTCAATATGTTTATACACATCTGAAATCTCAAAGAGGAATATGAACTGGCCTCAAGTCCAAAAACCTTCTTGGAAGAGCTCAGGAAAGATTTTAAAAGTGAAATAAGAGAGGTAGAAGAAAAATTGGAAAAACAAATGAGAGTTATGCAAGAGAGAGTCAATAACTTGGAAAAGGACAAAAGTTGACTGTAGAAAACAAGTCCTTAAAAAGTAGACTTGGCCAAATGGAAAAGAAGGCACAAAAACTTGCTGAAGAGAACTCCTTAAAAAGTAAAACCTAGGGGCAGCTAGGTGGCACAGTGAGTAAGAGCACCGGCCTCAGAGTTGGGATGACCTGAGATCGAAACCAGCCTCAGAAAATGAGCACCCACACATAAGTAATGACTAGCTGTGTAACCTTGATCAAGTTACTTAACCCCAATTGCTTAAAAAAAAAAAGTAAAACCCACCAAATGGAAAAGAAGGTACAAAATCTAATAGAAGAAAACAGTTTGTTAAAAATTAGAATTGGGCAAGTAGAAGTTAGTGACTCTATGAGTAATCAAGAAACAGTCAAAGAGAAACAAAAGAATGGGAAAAAATAGAAGAAAACATAAAATATCTGTAAAGTCCCACACCAGCAGCTTTCCAGGAGAATGCTATTGTGAACAGTTTTTAAAGTTCTGATCGCATAGTATAGTGAACACTCTATATATTCAATGACAAATCAGAGCATAACATTTACAGTAAATCAAGGTACAGCATCCCTAATGTTACAACTTATCACAGATAATCAAAATACAGCATTCACAACAACTTATCACAGAAAATGGCCACATACTTTTCACCACAGTGGTCATGTAGTTTTGAACAAAGTATAATCATTTAATCACTTAGTAACTCAATCATTCAATCATTCTTGCCTCCTTAAAGGTTACAAAATACAATATTCAAAGTTCTCCACTCATGGGGCACACTAAGTTACAATATCACTCTTTTAAGGGGTATTGTAAAATACACAGGCCATCCACCCCTCAGTGACAAATAAGTTACAATCTTCTCAGTCAATACACAGTATCCAAGTAAAGTCTTTTTTCAGCTTGACTCAGGATAGTCTCTCAGATTCCCTGGATCCCCTTCCATGGTCCCAGCTCCTACCTGGATTCACCAAACTGTTACCTGGGTTCAAAGGCAGATAGCTCCTCTTTCCTTGTCCAGCTCTCCATAATGTTCCTGTTGCACACTGAAGCTCACAATGTCCAGTCCCCATTAGATCCTTCATAGTCTCTGTTCCCAGGAAGTCAAAGTTTAACAAAACCACAAATAGGTTCATCCAAAGTACCAGTATCATAGTCATACTTCCTCAATCTTTGGTAGCTCCCAGGAGACGCTGGTAGCTTCTCAGCAGAAGCTGGTTCCTTGATGGTTCCCAGAATCAAAATCACTTCACCCAGGTTCCCAAAATCAAAATCATTCTCTCCAGCCTGGGCCTTTCCTCTTCAGCCTCCTTGACAGCAGCTGCTTCTGCCTCCATGAAGCTTATCCCAAGGAGTTCTGACTCTTCCTCTCTGGGGCTTTTCCTTATATTCAGTATTGATCCTCCCTTTTCAGCCCTTTCCTGTTATGTCAGCAACAGAAGTTCTGTTTCTTTAACAGAGGCTTAATTTGAACTATGTGCTAAGTACCTCTCAGCTTAGCAATACAAAAGGAACTTCAAATTTCAATACTGTTACAATACCTCATCGATAAAACAACTGAACTGAAAAACAGATTGAGGAGAGACAATTTCAACATGATTGGCCTACCTAAAACCATGATAAAAAAATAAAACCTATACAGCATCTTTCAATTAATCATCAAGGAAAACTTCTCTGAGGTCCTGGAAACAGAAGGTAAAATAGTCATCAAAATAAATTACCCATCACCTCCTGAAAGAGATCCCAAATTGAAAATATCAAGGAATATTGTATCCAAATTCCAGAATTAACAGGACAAAGGGAAAATCCTGTAAGCAGCCAGAAGAAAACAATTTAAACATCATCTAACCACGGTCAGGATTATGCAGGACCTTGCAGCTTCTATGTTAAAAGATCAGAGTGTGTGGAATATGATATTCCATAAGGCAAAGGAACTAGGATTACAACCAAGGATCAACCACCCACCAAAACTGAGCATAATCCTTTAGGAGATAAGATGGATATTCAATGAAATAAGGGACTTCCAAACCTTCCTGATGAAAAGACCAAAGCTCAACAGAGCTCAACAGAGCTTATCTTCAAATACAAGACTCAAGAGAAGCACAAAAAGGTAAAGAGGAAAGAAAAAATATTATAAATAAGGGCAAAGTATTTAAATCCCTACAAGGGAAGATAACACCGGAAAGTCTTGAAAATTTTGTTATTACACCATTTAAAAGGGAGTATACATAGACAATGAGAGTGTATAAGACTTAACTTTGATGTGATAATAAAAAATCTAAGCAGTGAAAATGGATTGTACTGGCAGAAAAGGAAAGGAGGAGGTAGATAAAGGATAAATTACATCACATGAAAAGGTACAAAAACCTATTACCATAGAAGCAAAGAAGGGCAGAAGATGAACATTATTTGAATGTTACTCTCATAATATTTGGCTCAAAGAGGGAATAACAACCATTTAAGTATAGACATCTAATTTACTGTATAGGAAGTAAGAGGGGAAAGGGGAAAGAAAATGGGGGGGGGGATAGAAAGGAGTGAAGAAATATTAAGGGTAAAGGAGAAAAAGGGGAGGGAAATGATAGAAAGGAGGGCAGACTGAAGAAGGCAGTGGTCAAAAGCAAAACTCTGATGAGGAGGGAAAGAGAGAAAAGAGAAAAGTATAACCTGAGGGGGAAATAGGATGGAGAGAAAGACACAGATAGTAATCATAACTGTGAATGTGAATGGGATGAACTCTCCCATAAAATAGAGGTGGATAGCAGAATGGATGAAGGACCATGATACAACAATATATTGTTTGCAAGAAACACATTTGAACAGAGGGATTCACAGAGTAAAGGAGAAAGGATGGAGTAGAATCTATTATGCTTCAGCTGAAGTAAAAAAAACAATAGGACAGGGAGCAATCCTGATCTCAGAAAAAGCAAAAGCAAAATAGATCTAATTAAAATATAAAAGGAAGGAAACTACATCCTGCAAAAAGGCACTATAGACAATGAAGTACTATTGCTAAATATATATACCCAAGTGGTATAGCATACACATTCTTAGAGGAGAAGTTAAGGGAGATACAGGAAGAAATAGATGACAAAACTATACTAGTGGGGGACTTCAACCTCCCCCTTAGAACTACATAAATCTAATCAGAAAATAAATAAGAAAGAAGTTAAGGAGATGAATAGAGTTTTAGAAAATTTAAATATGGTTGACCTCTGGAAAAATTTTGAATGGGGATAGAAAGGAATATACCATTTTCTCATTAGTACATTACATCTACAGAAAAATTGACCACATATTAGTGCATAAAACCTCCTAATTCAATGCAGAAAGGCAGAAATATGAAATGCATCCTTTTCAGATTATGACGTAATAAAATTACATGTAATAAAGGGTCATGCAAAGATAGACTAAAAATTAATTGGAAACTAAATATTCTAATCCTAAAGAACAAGTAGATCAAACACCAAATCATAGAAATAATCAATAACTTCATCCAAAAGAATGACAATAATGAAACAACCTACCAAAATTTGTGGGATACAGCAAAAGTAGTTCTTAGGGGAAAGTTTATATCTGTAAATGCTTACATAAATAAAGTAGAGATCAATGAATTGGGCATGCAAAAGAACAAATTTAAAATCTCCAATTAAATACAATAGTAGAGATACTGAAAACCAAAGGAGAGATGAGTAAAACTGAAATTAAGAAAACTATTGAACTAATAAATAAAACTAAAGGCTAGTTTTATGGGGAAAAACAATAAAATAGAAATAGAGGTGAGTGAGCTGTGGGGGGGAGTGAATAAACACTGGGGAGAGAATGAGCAAAGGCATAGAGATGGGAGAAAACAGAACTTAAGCAAGAGAAAGAGAATAGTACCGTCTGACTGGAATGTAGACTGATTTCAGTTTCCAAGAGCTAGAAGGGTCCTCAAAAGCCCTCTAGTCCAACTATTTCATTTCACAGATCAGAAAACTGAGGCTAGTTAAATGACTTGCCTAAATTTGCAATTGGTAGAGAGCATCAGAGGTTGTAAATATTATTAAATAACTCTGGACAGGTAGGGTGGAAGATTGCAGAGGGTCTTGAATGTTAAAATCACTGGTTTATATGCCATTCCAGACAAAAAAAGAAGCCCTGAAGACTTTTGAGCAAAGTGACATAATGACATAAAAATGTTATATAGATTACTCAAGCAATGGTGTACGATATTGATTGAAGATGAAGGAAATTGCCCAAGGCAGAACAATTGTGAGATTAGTGGGATAATTTTGTCAAGAAAGAAAAGTTGAGGGCAAGAAACAGGGTGATGCAGGAGGAGTGAGGATGCTTCAGATGGAACAGATAGGGTAGAAGTAGAAAGTAGGGAATCTGCCAATTGTTTAGATATGGGATGTGAATGGTGTAAAAGACAAAGATCATTCCTAGGTTTTAAGCTTGCATCACCATGAAGATGATGATAACAGTAATAGAAATGGAGAAATAAGGGGAAGGGACAGCTTTAGAAGGGAAATAAAAGTTTTGCCTCTATGTATCCCCACTTTTTAGCCCAATATGTAATACATAGTAAATAGGTGCTTGATGAACACTTATAGACTTGTATGTGGTTTGACTTTAAGGTTCTGATGGGGCATCAAGTCAGAAGACTTAGTTGAGGTTTCATAACATAAGTATAGTTGGTGAATTCAACATAATTTTATGATTTCCTAAAAAAAAGAGTTCACAAATAGTAGCAGATCTAGGGGTGGCTAAGTTGTGCAGTGAATAGAGCAGGGACCCTGGAGTCAGAATGACCTGAGTTCAAATCCGGCCTCAGACACTTAACACAAAAAAACTAGCTGTGTGACCTTGGGCAAGTCACTTAACACAAATTTCTCTCCAAAAAAGCAAAACAAACAAACAAATAAATAGTAGCAAATCTGGAGTATTGGTCAACCTTATGAACTCATGAATTCTCAGTCACTGGCAAATTCCTAGTCAATGGAGTGTTTCATCAGAGGCTAGATGTCCATAAGGGATTTTGTTGAAATGATTCTTATTTTGGAGGCAAAATTTATTAAATGACCCTTGAAAGCTATTCTAATTTTCATATTTTATGATTCTATGACATTTTTATTTTAATCTAAGCATAGTAGGTTAGTATAGCAATAAAGATTGAGAAATGCATATCAGATAGATATCAAAGGAAAAATGGATGTTTGTTGACTGCCTGTGACACTGAGCAGAACAAGTCTACTCCCTCCATGTGATAGCTCTTTGGAATACTTCTACTCAATTCAATTCAACAAGCATGTATTAAATGCTTGCTATAAATAAGTTAATGTGAAAAAAATGAGAAATAGCCTCTGCCCACAAGAAGGTGGTCTTCTAGTACAGAAATATCCATGTACCCATATCAGTCAAAACATGATAATTTAAACAGGCAGAAAATATTAGCTCCTAAGGCTAAGCATTTTCAGGTCTACCACCTGGTACTTTGCCAACTTCTTGTACCTTCAATACATTTTAATCCATTGCCTCATGACTCTATTAAACACTCTTTTCACATCCTAGATCAAAACACTCTTCTTAGGCTACTACCTCCATATACATGTACACATGCACATACATACATGTATATGTACATATACATATATGCATGCATATGCATATACATATGGTGTGTATATGTATACACACCTATACATATACACATGCACATATATGCACACATACATGTTTATGCATGCACACATATAAGCATATGTGTATATATGGATGTGCATGTGAATATATGTATTGTGTATATTTATAGGTGCATGTGTATATATGTTGGTGTATGTATGTGTGTGCATGTATATATGCATGTGTGTACATGTGTTTTGCACATATATTCAAATGTGTTAACATTGACACACATATGTATGTGTTCATGTATGTACATGTGTACTTATATATGTTTTGCAAACATGTATACTCATGCACACAAATATATTCATGTATATTTATATATGTATACATGTCTATGCATGTCCATATATGTATATTTGTGGGTATGTGGCTATATATGTGTGGTGTACATGTGCCTATGTATATGCATGCCAATTTATGTCTATGTATGCCCATGTGTGTATGTGTTTCTATCTGGATATATGTGTGTGTACATGTGCCTATGTATATGTATATATTTACATGTGTACAAGTGTATATATGTATTATGTTTACATTTATATGTGCACACATAGGTCTCTGTATATGTATATCTAAATAGTTATTTTTGCATGCTATCTTTTGTTTTCTCCTATTGAAATTTTGACTCCCTCCTTGAGGGCAGTTGCTGTGGGATGATCTCATTTTTTGTATTTGTATCCCTAGCCGATGTGGCACACAGTACTTGGCATAAGCACTTCAGACACGCTTTTTCATTTGTTCATTCATTTATTCCTATAGTAAATGAACTGACCCTTAAAGGAAGCTAAAAATTCTGAGGGAGCACAAATGAGGGAGAAGCTGGTAAACGAATTAGACTGGATATCAAGTGGGTCAAGATAAGAAAAATGAAATGTTTGGAAAAGTAGGCAGAAGCCAACCTACAGAGATTTTTCATTGCTAAGCTGAAGAGTTTATATTTTACCGTAAACAACAGAAAATCACTGAAACTTCTTGATCAGAAGAAAAGCATGGTCAGATATCTCCTTTAGGAAAATAACTTTGACAGTTACATGGTAGATAGATTAGAAAAGAGAGAGACAGGAAGCCAGGTAACTGAAAATATTACAAAAAAAATGTTGAGAACTTTAACTAGACCTGTGAAAGAAATCAAGACAAGAAAGATTTAAAAAATAATAATACGCTATGGAGGCAAAAGTGATGAGTATGGGGTCTTTAAAGTCAGGGAGGTTAACTTGGGTGACTTAAAGCTTGGTGCTACCCTCAGCAGAAATAGGAAAGTTTGGAAGAGCAGTACAACTTGAGGGAAGATGAGAAGGTCTGCTTTGGACATTTTTTAGGTGCTTGAAGAACATCTAAGAGGAAATGTGAATAAGAAACAGAGCTCTGGAAAGAGATGAGGACTGGATAGCTAGATTTTGGAGTCAACTGCATCAAAGTGATAACTGAACCATTAGGATTTAAGAAGTGGGCCTAGGACAGATCCCAGGGGGACACCCATAGTGAGGGAATGGTATGGATAACAATCCAGTAAAAGTTACTAAAATGGAGCTATCACACAGGTGAGTGGAAAGGCAAAAGAGAGGAGTATTACAAAAGCCAAGTAGTGAGAGAGTATCCTAGAGGCTGGATTAGTCAAAATGGCAAAAATCAAGAAGGCTAATGAACAGGACCATAAGATTTCACTATTAATATGCTGGAAGTAACAGCAACTTCAGGTTTTCCAAACAAGTTTCTCTCATTTCCTGGGTTTCCTTTTTGTTCTGATTGAAGACATCATCGTGAATCTGCTAAATCCCTTTTTCTCTGGCCTAAACACCCATAGTTCCTCCAAACCATCTGTAGATGGCATGGTCTTTTAGTTCATTGCTCTCCTCTGGAGGCTTTGAAGCTTTTAAAAGTACTTCTTAAAATAAAGTGCCCAGAACTGAACAGCAAATGAAATGTTCCATGGCCAAAGAACAGTGGAGGTATCATCATCTCCTGCTTCTTTGAGCAAGGGCAACATAATGTTAGCTATTTTTTGGTCATCATTTTACATTACTGACACATATTTAACTTCTGATACATTACAAATTCATTGGCAAAATATAAGTCCCAACCACTGTGAGACAGAAAATGCAAAGAGGAAACATCTATTCAGGGAAGCTGAGTAGTTCTATCTTTGGCACATTCATCTTAAGTTGAAGCATTTGTCTCTGTCATTTTGATACTAAACCATATATATTGCCTTTTATTATTATTAAACTGTTTCATGTGTGCATATATTTTCTTTTGAACTAGATTATTTGGGGGAGGGGAAAGGAAAGGCAGACCATGTCTTTGATCTTTTTTTTTCTTTAAGCACACATATGAAGAAGAACCCAGGATTAGAACTCAGGTTCAGTAGTCAGTATCTTTTGCTTTTTCCACTACACTTTGCTAAGCAATGAATGGATGGCATACAGATGTGGATTCACAATGGACAGAATACAAAAAGGAATGTGATTGAGGACCACTGATAAGTATAGGGATATATCCAAGGTTATATCTGCTATTTGCACATACTTTATAATAAAATCTTTGTAAGAGTAAGTTGACCAGTAACTTGGTATGTAGTCATAAGTACAAGAAATCAAAGGAATTCCTGCTGCAAGGTACAAGGAGGTTCATATAAAGCCATGAAAAAAGATGCTATAGAAATATTTTGTTATTTCTATAAAGAAAGAAGATAAACTGAATAATAGTTGCATTTTGAAAGCTTTTGTCAGCAAGGTTATAGAGGAACAGATTTGTGAGTTGAGAAAGAGCAGAGATGGCACTATGAGGCAATAATGGAGAAGTGTCCTTTGGACCTGGCATCAAGGTGATCTTTGGTGATCTTAGTAAATGCATTGTCTCTCGAATACAGAGTGGGGAAGACAAATTAGAGAAAAAATTCAGGACTGAGTTCACTGGATGAGTTCAAACCTCTCTTTTATGTTGTTCTGTGAAAATCCAGCCTGTAATCATCTCTTTAAATAAGGGTTTTGTTGAAAAGGTGATTTCTATCATGTTTCGTCATCCTCATGCTTGGCCAAGTACAACTTCTCAGTCAGAAGTTATTAAACTTGCCCTTCAGAGAAGTAATTGACTTCATCCTTCATACAAGCTTCAGAGTGAAGCAGAGCCCAGTACTAGAGAGAGACCCAGCCTCAAATCAGCAAGGGCTCAAGTCCCACTGCTGGTACAAACACACACACACACACACACACACACACACACACACACACACACGATATATATACACACACTGACTGTGTGAGCCCAGGTCTTCACTTAACCTCTCAGTATCCCAGACAGTGCTAACTTCAGGTCTGTGAAGTTTTGCAATGTGTTTTTCATCATTATTTTAACTTCATTTCAATATAATTGGTTTCATTATTATCCTACATATTTTATTTTATGCATTTAAAAATACTCATCTGAGAAGGATTTCATATATTTCATCATATTGCCAAATGAATCCATGAAATGAAAATATTAAGAACTCCTACTTTGAGGCTATAAATTGTGAAACAGTTGCTGATTTGCATTGATAAAAGGAATTTTCTCTCCAGGAGAAGACCTGTTCCCCTAACCCTACTCTAATGAAATCGCAAGCCTAGACAAAAACAAGCTTCATTATTTTACCAAATAATGAAAGGAAGTATATTTTCTGTTTTCCTTTTCAAGATTTGAACTCAAATGTTCCTCAAATGGCTTTCATGCATTGTTGCTTCACAATGATGTGATGGTGCTGAAGGTTATACAGAATTTTCAATTTTTTCTTTAAGAAAAGTGAAATAGAAAATGAAGAAATTTTCAGAAACACCTTGGTGCACTCCACTCACGTCAGGTGAAACTAAACCATGTTAGAATTGCAAATGGACTTTCATTTATGTCTTGAATGCTTTCTCCCCATATTTTATGAGTGTGACTGTGAGTGTGTGTGTGTGTGCATGCATGAGCTGAAAAACA
Organism: Gymnobelideus leadbeateri; assembly: GCA_011680675.1. Lineage (NCBI taxonomy): Eukaryota > Metazoa > Chordata > Mammalia > Diprotodontia > Petauridae > Gymnobelideus > Gymnobelideus leadbeateri. The sequence continues at coordinate 203,312 of WOXC01000652.1, read as the reverse complement.
CTTAATACAGGTACATGCAGTCCACTGCACTCTCCACTCCCCTCCTTTTCTCTTTCTATTACAAGTTATTGATTCCCTAGATCTTTGATCTATCTTTTGTGATGCTGCATGTTCAAGCGTCTAGTCCCTTGATTTTTACTTTGCAGAAGAATTTAGTCTCTTGAGCCTTAATTATGGGGATTTATAAGATGCTATAGCTGTCTTTCATAGTCTTGGATCTTAATCCTTTCAAGTTTCACCTCCACACCAAACCTTGTAAGGTGGGGAAATTTGAGCCCATTTCCCCCATTAGTTCAAACTCTAAGTAGTAATAATACCCATGGTCATAGTTCTTGCTGAAACTTTGAATTTTTAACTTTCTTTGTCACAAATGTTTTTGTTGGAACCTTTACTTTTGAATCATGAAGTGGCTCTCCTTGTCTTCTTTTGATAAGTCATAGATATCGTCATTTGTGAGTCATTTTTTTTAAACTAGGTAATAATAAACCAAGGACGCTTTTGATGAGATGTGAAAAGATGTTGGGGAAATTTTGTTCTTTTTAAAAATATTTGTATCCTTACTAAAACATACTATCCTAGTAAAATTCTCACCATCTAAATGAATTCCATTGCATTTAAAATGCAGCCTTTCTTCCATCTTTTCCTCTCTTCCTCCAACTGTGGAATCTAAAGCATTTATCACCCATTTTAACTCAGTCTCATCCTACCAAGTATCACTGATCTCAATGGGATATTGTATCCTTATTTAGCACCAGTCTGAGCTAATCTTGCTTACTTCCCAGATTCCGTGAATTTGTGCCTAGTCACATAAGTGCATTAATACTCTTTTATTCTCTCCACCCCTTTGTTGCAGAACATCTGTGCCTTCTTTCTTATTATTCAATTCAGAAGGACTGTCCTTTCAATAACAACTAGTAGCACTCAGTATTCCAAATTCGAGGGTATTAAAGAATAACAATGTTTCTTAACTTTAGGCGTTTTGATTTTTGGGCTCTCTCCAGAATGGCATTTATCATTGGTCATATGCAAGAGCAATAATTCCAGGACTAAAGTTGAGAACAAAGAAGCAGACAGTACCGTCTGGCTATAGTACATTTTATGGAAAGCATTCTTGAGTACACAAGAGCCATATTATTTTATGCAGAGCCACTGTAGATAGACAGCTGTGTCTCTAAACATTTGTTTCAAACACAACTCAAATGGAATTTTTTTTTAAGGAAAAAAAGGCATCAACATACATTCATCACTTGGGTGTGAGAACAATGCATGCATATACTATAGGTCTGAGCAAAAGAGAATCAGGGTAGAGGAAATGATAAGCTTTCCTTTTTTTCTCTATGATTTTTTTTTCAGTTGTCAGCAGAAGCTTCCTTGCTGCCTCCTAATCATTTAGCCACTGCAACTTTTTTTGATCAGGAACTACAGGCAGACCAAGTCCTGGTCAATGGAGGATCAGTGGTTCAATGTGTAACCCCAATCTGGGGGCTATATCAGTACGAGCATGTCTGATGCAGATAATAAACAAAGATAATAAATGTGGTCTGGAGAAACAGAGAAAGGACAGCTAAACAGTGTCTGATGAAGAAAAATAGGAATAACAGTATTAATGGAGTGGAAAGATAGTGTAATGGGAAGAGAGTTAGGCTTGGTTCAGAATCCCAGTTCTGGCAGTCACTAGTTTTGTAACTAAGTTCAGTTCTTTCTACCTCTTTGATCCTATGTTTCCTTCTCTGTAAAATTGGAATAATTATACATGTTCCCACTACTTTACAGAGTTGTTGTGGACCAATTATTTAGCAAACCTCAAGAGACTATAGGAATTGGTTAATGTAAGAACTTCTTAGATTTGATTTAAAAGTATTTAAAAATCCATTTAAAGCCTGTTCCTATTTATAACTTAAATTAAATTGATAAATGACCACTGCTTTGTCACATATAGATTTGTAGAAATATAAACTCCAATGTGATCATATTGGGAGAAAAATAATCTTATACATAACACTATATTTATTTTTAATACAGATTGTTTTTGCTTTTACTAGAAAATATAACACTTTTATTGGGCTTAATGAGGTGCTCTGATACACAGATGAAATGATTTCTCTTTATAGAACCTCTTTTTCATCTCAGCAAAATATTATTACTCTCTTTTCTGCATTTCCAGTATACACAGTGCCACTTATCATAATCTGCTTCATATAAGAATAATGTGTGGCAGTGTGTGTGTGTGTTATATCTTCTTCTAGCTATATTTCCACTATAGTATCAGTAACTTGAGTATCAGAACTTAGTCTATTTACTTTTGCTTGCCCATAGGGAATGTTCCCTATTGGGAATTTCCATAGATTGATATAATCACTACCTAGAAGAACATTGGGTAGGATGGGTTCTAAGTAAGGATTTATTAAGTTCTTTATTCAAAGACCTGAAAGTATCATAACAATTTTTGATGAAATGAGACAGAAATTCTTCTCAAATTCATTGTGAAACAAGGGAAAGATTTAAAGAAAGAAAAGGTATCAAGAGGACAGGGAGTTGACACCATGGATAGTGAAGGGGAAAGAAATGCTGAAAAATCAAGTGTAGTTCTATAGCTCCATACCTCCCTCCCTCCCCAATTTTGATCTATAAAGCAAATGATTTTTCCATATATCAAACTATTAACTTTCAAAGGAAATGTGACAAACTATAATGCTGACATGCCAAAGCAATAAAAAATCTAAAAGATACTCTGCCCAATTTTCTGATTCAGAGAGTGGGCTGTCATAAGACCTATGGACAGAAGCCCCCCATGGGTTTACAAAGAGAGGGGGAAAAGAATACTAAAAGCGATAGTGGGGAAGAGAAGCTGTAACTCTGCCTGACTTCTCTTTCCCATGGGCTGTACAAAGGGCTCTCTTTGCCCTCAAATATTCTCTGGAGGAAACAACAGCTATTCCAAAGGGCCCTCTACATCTCTTCTCTGCCCATCTCTCATAGATACATAGATAAGTGTCAGAGTCAGAATTCATCTGGGCTGCCAGCTCCAGGATAAGCATTCCACTCTTGAAATAAGTCTCAACTTCACTTCTGGGCAAAATACACCATTTGGCTTTCGTTGCAATAGCACCCAGCACGACACTGTATAAGTGAGAAATGCTTTTGATGACATGAGATAAACTGATAAGATTGTACATAGGTATAACCTGAAAATTCAACATCACAAAATGTGAAATATTGTTATTTATTCCACAACACAACAAAAGAATACGTTCCCCAATGTGAAGAAGGAAAATAACAGACTCAACTACCATCAAAATATGTATCTTAATGGTTCATGAGGCATGATGTGGAATAGTTACTCTAAGAATTTATCTGTAAAGCAAAATTTCATGTTCTGAACCTTCCTTTTGTATTAATTCTCATTACAGAGTATTCTCACCTAATAAGAAGTCTCTCGTAATTAAATAAAAATAGTTAAGTAAAACTAATTAATACAATGACCCTAGCAGATAGTTCACAGGACATTTAACATTTTTTTATAAAAGGACATCAGGTCCAGAATAGTAAGAAGAATTTTGGTCATGGCAGTGCCTATAGCTGTCTGATCAGAGGCATACCCTACAATAAGCATCACTATTGGTCCTTCCCTTTATCCTCATGAGTCTGGACAATAACAATACTGAAACCCAGGCTGTACTGACACATTTGTCCCACTTTCAATGCACAATGATGGTAATAGTATGTATCTATAGCAACTAAGTGGCTCAGTGGATAGAGCACTGAGCCTGGAGTTAGGAAGGCCTGAGTTCCAATCTGACTTCAGACACTTACTAGCTGTGTGACTCTAAGAAAGTCACTTGACCTCTATTTGCATGGGCAACAAGGTGGCGCGGTGGATGCAGAGCTTTGGGCTTGGAATCAGGAAGACTATTCTTCATGAGTATAAATCTGACCTCAGATGTTTACTAGCTATGTGACCCTAGGTAAGTCATTTAATCCTGTTTGCCTCAGTTCCTCATCTGTAAAGTGATCTGGAGAAAGACATGGTGAACTACTTCAGTGTATTTTGACAAGAAAATCCCAAATGGGGTCAGGAAGATTTGAACATTATTGAAATGACTAAAAAAACAGGATGGTTTGTAACTTCTCTTTCTGTTATTATGTTAACCTTGCAACTGTTAGTTCACTTGGGAAAGGGCGGCATATTGCTTTTGCTTATGGACAGTGTTCTCCATGGGAATTTCCTCTACTTATCCATAGACTAAAGTTATTATTTATCCTTTACCCTCTCTGGAGACTCTACTTCTACCTCCAACCCTCCACTTCCAATTGATATGAAGTTGCTGATTATATCATAAGTGAGGATCAAATGTCATACCAAAAGTGATGTCCATTTTCCATGAACAGGAAACTGGATATGGTGGGGAAACAATCTGAAGAAAGAGCTACTCATTTTCTTCAATATTTGCACTTAGAAGGACTGACAACCCTTAAATATTTCTTCACCACTTCAAAAGGTTTATAGTTTTGCCAGTTTGGACAGCGAAGGTCAATTAGTTAAATGGATTACAGTCGCTTTATATCTCAACTGCTGTGCTAAAAGTATTATCTGATATAATGCTACTGCCAATAAGCTTCTTTGACCAGAGGTAGGCTGGCCCCTAGTTGCCAAATACATTTTATCAGGAGGCTGGTAGTTTAAACCTTTTTAGGGTAGTAGATCCTGCCAGGGCTTATATGCTACTAGGATGGTCTTTGAGAACTCATAGCTAACTCCATGCCATGATGAAACATCTAGAAAGATGATAATAATATCATTTCATATTCATCTAGTCCTTTAACATTAGCAAAATACATATATCCTTTCATCTAATCCTGACAAGAATCTAGTGAGGTTAGTGTTATTTTATCATTAATATTTTACAGATGAGAAAGCTATGGCTGAGAGAGATTAAGTGACTTATCCAGGATCACACACCTGCTATGTATCTTAGACAGGATTCAAGCTCTGGTTTTTTTCTGACTCTATATCTGGATGCAGTGCTGAATCTTGAGTCAGGAAGACATGAGGGCAAATATGATCTCAGATATTTAGTAGTAATATGGCTCTACACAGGCCACTTAGCCTCTTTCTGTCTCAGTTTTCTCTGCAAAAGAAGCATAACAATAACTCCTGAACACCAGACTTGTTGCTAGGATAAAATGCAATATTTGAAAAGTACTTTGAAATCCTTTAAACACTACATAAATACTATTATTCTTATCCATTATGCCAAAGCTGCCTGTAATTTGGGTAACAGCGTCATAGATTCAGCATTTTAAGGGATATCGTAGGTCATCTAGACCACCTTGTACTTGAATATGATCCTCTTCTACAAAATCTTTGCCATTAGAACCATGTATGAGTTGAGAAGGCCTTCATTTTATGGAGATGGAAACTGTGGCCCATAGAGGTTGTCAAGGTGATCCAAAGTTAAGAAGAACTGAAAATGATGTATTAATTATTAGTAATTCATCATTAATATTATTCAATTAGATGAGTGCTTTCTTACATGCTTATTTATGAAACTTTCTGTAAGTTTTCAGAGATTAGAATATTCTTTTTTTTTTAAAGCAATTGGGGTTAAGTAACTTGCTCAAGGTTACACGGCTAGTCATTATTTATGTGTGGGTGCTCATTTTCTGAGGCCGGTTTCGATCTCAGGTCATCCCAACTCCGAGGCTGACACTCTTACTCACTGCGCCACCTAGCCGCCCCGATTAGAATATTCTTAATGAGGTTAGATTTAACTTGTTTGTAATAATAATAATAATAATGTTGCTGATGAAGATAATGATGAAATTGATGAGGGTGATGTCTGCTGTCAGGGAGAGCTTAGGAATTAAAACAGGTGTATAGGTAGATTTTCTATTAGTGGTAAGGTCAGTGAAGGATAACCAAACAATGAAATTTCTCTGATGAATTAAAGGGAGTGACCTCATTGAATGAGCAAATATTGTGCATGCTTAAGTAGTACTTCAGGTAGTTAAACCTTGGCTGGCATCACAAGCTATTAGTCAAAGCTCATGGCCTTTGTTTAGTGAAAAACAACCGTATGGATACATAAGGGGAAGATGAGATTTTTCTCTTTCTTCCTCTCCTCACTAGTCATGGTGTCTTGACACAACTTGCTTGGAGGGAGACTTCTGATCCAGCCAGCATTCAAAAGTTGTTTAAAGCAAAATTGAAGGCTCAGATACACATATTTCACACAGGCAAAATATAGAAAGACAATCAGCGGAGAGGTGAGCAGATTTGAGAAACAATACCTCTGACAAAAGTTAATTTTTTTTTCTTAGAAGATCCATCTATGGACTCAAGACAGAGTTAGCTCCAGCAAATAGAATGCCATATTTTAGAGAGCAGCAGACTCTGGGAAACCAAACAAACAGCTCATCTAGCTGAACCAGTGCAGAAAATTGAATTAGGATTCTACTAAGGGAGAAATTATTTATAGGCCCTAAATTTTCAGGAATTGTGAGTTTCCTTTGCTACACATGTATCCTACCCATGTGTCTCGTTACCATTATCTTCAAAGTTAAAGCCTACTTTTCCGAAAGACACAGTGGCTATTTGTAGGACACTGTGCCCTAGATTTGCAGAAAAAGGGGGATATTTTGTATCTACAATTTCTAATGAATGCCTTTGTTGAGAGTTAATTGTGTCTACTAGCTGATTGTTAATGGGAAGTGCACAAGTTGGGGTATTTAGATTCCAATAGTATTAATATAGCTCCTTTCTATTATTTCCTAGAACCTAAAAGTAGTAGATACATTCTAAAAAATAGCTCAGAGGGGTGTCTAGGTGGTGAAGTGAATAGAGCACCGGCCCCAGAGTCAGGAGGACCTGAGTTCAACTTTGGTTTCAGACACTTAAAACTTACTAGCCATGTGACCTTGGGCAAATCACTTAACCCCGATTTCCCTGCTATCCCACTCTGCAAAAATTTTTTAAAAAATAAATAAAAAGTCTCTCAGGGGAGAGGTTCTATAGGAAAATGTATCAAACAAGCCAACATAAAGAAAGTTTTCCTTAATGATGGTCTGTGTTAAACTCCTATCTTTTGTGCAAAGTTGCACAAAGTCATCAGTCTCACTCTCTCTTCCAGAATCAATGAAGTGTTGTGGCAAGATAAATGTTAAGACAACTTGGGAATGGCTTGAGATTCAGTGGATAAGCTTGGTGTATTCAATATCTGATAAAGCTCTAAGCACTTTACAGCACCTCTTTTAACAGACTTCATGGCCCATTGAAATAATTTTCTCACATCTGGCTATTCTGTTGGAGAAGTCTTCACATTCTTGGAGTAGACATTGCCTTAACTTATGGATGAGTTTGAGAAACATTGTTTACACCAACCTGGTTTAGCCCTTCTGCTAAGACAGTTTTAAGGGTCTGTGGCTGCAATATATGCTACAGCTTCTTGGAACCACAGGTGAGAGTTAGATGGTTGGTAGACAGCAAAGGTGGATGAGTAGCCCTGAAGATGGCTCAACAAGCCTTCACACCAGAGAGGCTAGTCCTCCCTCAACACCCCATACACCCTTAAACTCTGTATATTTTGTGCCTTATGAAGCTCCCTGGCATAATGCAAAGAGTGCTTGTTATGGTCAGAAGACCTGAATTCTAGATGTTAGCTCTAACACTGTATGGTCATAGGCAAGTCACCTTCCTCAGTTTCATCCTCTGTAAAATGGGGAGAATAGCAGCAATAACAATAGTAATATGTAATTGCCTCAATTATTAATATGGCAAAAGTGAATAATAACAGATAGAATTGCTAATTGCTACACCATTACCCTCCAAAAATATGTGGAATTAGATGGGGGGAAATCCAACATTTTAAATGTATCCATTAGAGGAGAAAGGAAGGGGGGAGACAAAAATCATACAGGATAAGAAGTTGTTGATAGGAAAAGAGACACATTAATGAGGCCACAGATTCATTAAAATTTTGGAGATATGCCTGTCTGAGAGAAAGTTGTAAGAAAAGTTGTAAGGAACTGTAAGATGCTATATAAATATGAATTATTTTAATGCTTAAGCACTTTGATTATTCAAAATTTCAAGATCCATCAGTTAAAATCACCATCTCTTTGTGCTTTAGGATCACAGGAACATGGATCTGGAGAAAAAAGGAATCTTTGAGGTCATCTATTCCAACCACTTAATTTTACAGAAAAGGAGACTGAGGTACAGAGAGGTGAGGTAAGTTGCTTAATGCTACCATGTGGCAAGATGAAGAGCCAAAATTTGAAGCCAGATCCATATTCTAAATTACTGTGCCAAAAAATATAAAAATAAAAAAGATTGTCTTACAACCAAATTTTCATTAAGTTGGTTGAGATTTAACAGAAATATTCTTCAAACAAGTAACATCCATACCCTAACTGTGCCTATCCATGATGGATATTCTTCTGGATTCTTAGGAACAATGAGTGACCATGCTCCAACTGCACAGCTTCTAAAGAATCTAGGGTCACCTCTATGTCAGGATGAGACATCCAAAGCAGACTTTAGTGAAGCAAACACTAGATAATTATTCACAATCTTCTGTTCATCCATTCATGAATGATTCATCATCATGGAGGCCTGTCAGATTTACAAAGCTCTCTATGTTTTTTTTTTTCTTTTTGTTTACACATAGTGTGTTAGATATAGCAGCCCTGCAAGGTAGATGCCATTATTATCCCCAGTTTACACTTCAGGAATCTGAGGCAAACAGAAATTAAGTGACTTGTCCAGGATAAAACAGTTAAGTGTCAAGGATCAATTTTGAATTCAGGTTGTCCTGACAAGTAGCCCAGTATTTCTATCTACTAGGCTACTTTTAGGTAAGTAATGCAAATATATCCCACTTAACACATAAGGAAGCTAAGGTTCATAAAGGTTCAGTGACCTACTTGCAGTCACATAACTAGATGGTATCTGAGCCAAGATGCAAACACTGGTTTTCTAACTCTAAATCTAGCATTCTTTCCACTAAACACTAGTAGAATTTTTTTTTTAAATCCAATACTTACCAAATGAAAAGAAAATTTTCACCTTCTGTCCTAAATTCATATAGACTCTATTAATCAAGGAGCAAGCTTAATTAATTAATATTAGTCTCTTTAACTGAGAACATATTTTCCCTATTCTCAAACTGTATATAGGGTAACAGTTGTGCCCAATAGGTCATTTGTATTTATCTTCAAACAATATAATAACCCTTTCTGCAAGAACAACATAGGAGGGGCAGCTAGGTGGCACAGTTAATAGAGCACCAGCCCCAGAGTTAGGAGGACCTGAGCTCAAGTCTGGCCTCAGACATTTGATACTAGCTGTGTGACCTTAGGTTAACTTAACCCAAATTGCCTTGCCTTCTCCCTCAAAAAAAAAAATCACATAGGGTAACTTTTATATAACCAAGGTTCAGTAGTCACTCAACTTCCCTGCTCAACATTTCTGCTTGACGTCATGATGTAACAAAGGGATTTTTAAGCTATGGAGTTATTTTCTAACTGTAGTTTGCAACCTAAATAGATTGTGTACTCCTGCCACACATGGATTGCTGCAAGTTTGATTTCTTATCTGTCCATGGCTAACACATTATGGGTAATAACTAAATGTTTGCTGAATGAATGGTAAACAGGGACATTGCATAGAAGGGACAAGGGTGGTAGCATAAGCATTGATTCTAAACAAAGCATATTGAATGAAATATGGAGAAAGCCAGCAGCATAGTGTAAGTCAGATCTCTCACCAAAAAGAAACTTCTACAAACACGGAACAGCCATACTAGTTCCCAACAAATTTGCTCCATATGACAGAATCATAATTAAGATAGGGAAATAGGAATTTCCACCAGGGCTCCAAAATTGAAAAGGTTGTAGAAACTCTTGCCCTCCTTTGGAAGATAAGGGGAAACAACCCACTTATTTTAGCAGTGAGGTAGCAAGAAAAAAATTCGTCAAAATTGAAAGCTGTAAGATGGTGCAGCCACAGTCTAGATGAGGTCCTTCCTAACCTCCCAATTCTCTCTCTGTGTTTCCCAGACTGCTATCCCAGTCTCTGTCTCCCCAGTAGAGAGCATTGCCAGGGATCTCCCCTTCCAACAGCTTTGTCACTCGGACTACCCTAAAAGAATCTGTCTTAAAAGTGGATTTGAGGATACCTTTTGTTCATACTGCTTATCTCAAATGCAAAAAATTCAAGCTGTGTCTCTGGCAGATGCTGTTGTTTTTTTGTTGTTGTTGTTGTTTGTTTGTTTGTTTTCTGGAAGCACTTCTAGCTTTCATTGGTAAAGTTTTATCTCTAGTTTCTTGATTTAATGTCTTCAAATGATAATACTCCTATACTCATGATCACTAATGGAACATTTTCTCATTCTGTCAAATCTTGATCTCCAGAAATTTTTGGTTAGACATACTAAGCTTTCCTGTCCTTCTAACATTCTCCTTCTGGGGAAATTTACTGGCAGTTTCTTTTCATGCACATTCTCTGGATAATTCTAGGACCTCACTAATGTGGAATGCTTGACTGTGTCTTTAATCCAACATGCATCTAAATAGTTGAGTATAGGGAGTAGAAACAGCTCGTCCAAGCCTCTCTGCCCCCAGATTCTCCACAAACTATGTAGAAAAGGACTCTGAAAATCTTCTAGAGCCCCAGCACCCACAGAACGACACAGAGAAGCTAACCTCCCGCTGAGGACAGCCCAGCACCCTGCAGGAAGGACCAGCGCAGTGGTCTGGGAGCCGGCAGCGCGCAGAGCGCAGGAGCCGAGCCGAGCCCAGGTCCACGTGAGCCGAGGTTTTAGCCCCAGGGCGGCAGGGCCAGCAGCCGGCTGGAGGAACCCCAGAACACCAGGAACTGTGGAGATTCCAGAATTATCAACATAGACTTGCCTAGGACAAAGTAAGAGGTTAGTGTCCTATGGACTTTGGGACCTGTATTTGGGGAATGCGTCAGCTCCCTCCCCTGGGGGCTAGAAGCTGCTGAGGAGACACGCCACTGTGTAGTTTTCAGAGGCATTTCCGGCTCCCAGCCTACAAATCGTGGGGAGATCCAGCGATCAGTCTTGGGGGGTAATCGCTCTTGCTTTAACCTCCCTGGATCTGGATTGTGATCTAGGGTGGAAGTTGTGGGTGGGTTTACAGCTTGCCAGAAACGGAAGTTGCCCCCCACACGTTTGGGACGAAAATTCCTCTATCTGGCCTTAAAGCCATAGTGTGGCAACAAGCCCAAAAGTCAAGCAATTAAGTGGCAACATGCCAAGGCAAAGGAAACAGAAAAATGCAACCCTAGACTCCTATTTTGGGGGCATAGAGCGGGAAAAGGACTGTGAGGTCAGAAGTCCTGCTCCAAAAGCCCCAGGGGAAAACATGAGTGGGTTGCAGGCCATAGAGGACCTTAAGAAGGACTTTAAAAATCAAATAAGAGAAGTGGAGGAAAAATTAGAAAGAGAAATGAGAAGGATGCAGGAAAAGTATGAAATGAGGGTCAACAGCCTGACTGAGGAAAACAACACCTTAAAAAATAGACTAGCTCAAATGGCAAAGGAGGCCCAAAAGGGCACTGAGGAGAAGAATGCCTTAAAAAGTCGAATTTGCCAGATGGAAAAAGAATCTCAAAAGTTCACTGAGGAGATTCATTCCTTCAGAGTTAGACTGGAGCAAATGGAAGCTAGTGACTTTATGAGAAATCAAGATGCTGTTAAGCAGATCCAAACAAATGAAAGATTAGAAGGCAATGTGAAATATCTCATGGGAAAAACCACTGACCTGGAGAATAGATCCAGGAGAGACAATTTAAAAATTATTGGACTACCTGAAAGCCATGATCAAGGAAAGAACCTAGAAATCACCCTTCAAGAAATTCTCAAGGAAAACTGCCCTGATGTTTTAGATCCAGAGGGCAAAATAGAGGTTGAAAGAATCCACCGATCACCTCCTGAAAAAGATCCCAAAAAGAAAACTCCCAGAATATTATAGCCAGGTTCCAGAATCCCCAGATCAAGGAGAAAATACTACAAGCAGCCAGGAAGAAACAATTTCAATATTGTGGAAACACAATCAGAATAGCCCAGGACCTGGCAGCTTCTACACTGAGGGATCGAAGGGCATGGAATATGATATTCCAGAGGGCAAAAGAACTGGGAATGAACCCAAGGGTCACCTACCCAGCAAAACTGAGTATTTTGTTTCAGGGGAAAATATGGTCATTCAGTGGAATAGAGGACTTTCAAGCATTCTTGAGGAAAAAACCAGAGTTGAATAGAAAATTTGACATCCAGACACAAGAAGCAAGAGATGCCTGAGAAGGTAATCAGGGAAAAGAAATCAAAAGGAACTTATCAAAGTTGAACTATTTACATTCCTATATGGAAAAGCAATAACTGTGACTGATGATATCTTTCTCACTATGAAAATAATGGAAGAAGGGGGTGTGGTCATATGAATACATATGTGAATGTGTGTGTATATGGTTACAGTTATATATGGATAGAGGGCATAGGTTGATTTTGTTGGGAAGGGAGAGTACTCAAGGGATGAAATTATGAGGTGAGAGAGGAAAGTGGCAAGAGGAGATGGGGAGAGACATGGTAGGGTAAACTATCTCATGTAGGGGAAGTGGGTACAAAGGAGGGGGAGAATAAGGAAGGCTAAAAAGGCAAAACCACATTCACATTGAATTTGGTTCAGGGAGAAAATGACATACATACTAAATGGGATATCTCAACCTGCAGCAGGATAGGGGGAAGGGGGATGAGAGGAGGGATGATGGATGGGAGGGCATCCTTGGGGTGAGGGGAGGTTGGAAGTACCCACTATAGAAGAGGGACAGGATCATGTAGGGAATGGACCAGGTGGGGGGTGGGATGAGTGGGAGGGAATTATAAGCAGCCTTGTACAATATATCTACTATGATAATGTTTTGCATAGCTAGACATGTACAACATATACTGAATTACTTATATCCCAAGAAGGAATGGGTGACAAGGGAGGAAGGAAATGGATCTGAAATTCAAGGTTGTAACATTAAATGTTTCAAATATATATATAAATACTATTATTAATACTCTTTTGCCTATAATTGGGAGATAAGATGTGCAGGCATTGGGACACAAAGATTCATCTTCCTCTAATGGAAAAGTCGATGGGGGTATGGGAGAAGGTATGGGAGAGAGCAGATTGGAGGAAGCGATATCTTGTGGGACTGCTATTCTGGGAGGCTGGGTAGGGGAATAATGGGGGGAAAATGATTGTAACTCAAAATCTGGCGGAAATGAATGATGTAAAACAGAAGTTAATAAAGTATTTGTTTAAATAAAAATAAAAAAAAAGAAAAAAAAAGAAAAAAATAAAAAAATAAATAGTTGAGTATATATTGCTATGCAATTTAAACAACTTGCCTTAGAAATGATTCTTTCCTCTTCTAACCTCCTTGACCTATAGCAAATATATACTGTGACTTCTCAAGGACTATTTTTCCTTGGTTCCTTCATTTGTCCTCTCTCTTAACTGTCAAGCTGCATCTTCTTGCTGCTATAAATACAATTTTGATATTGTTTCCTTCTTTCCGTTCCAATTTTCCTCCTTTGTGCAGTACTTTGCTGACTATACCTATTATATATGTCAACATTCTGGCTATAAGAATGGTCTCCCTGGATTCCAGCAATCCCCAATAGAGCACAACTTAATTCATAAATATTCCTTCTCAATTTTTATTTCTTCACATTGCTTGTTATATTATATAAACACTTCAACACATATTCTTTTGCTAAGCTTTTTCTTTGCTGATTTTCTATATGCTAGATATTCAGATCATGTGTAGATTATATGTTTTACCTAGTAACTTCTATAGTTAAATAGAAGTGTATTGAAGCTAAAATTTTGCAGAAATTCAAAACCCTAAAGACTATTAATAAAGTTATTAAAATGTCATACTCTTCATTCAACTTTGGCATTCTTCGAGTCCCTTCTATTCCCAGATTTTTTTCATCTCTCCTAATAAATCATTGCCTTACGTGAATTAAAATACTTTCATGTTACATTCCATTTATTCATTATTGATTAATTAAAAACAAAGAAGATGAATCTCAGAAGATAGAGACATTGGGAGAACCTTAGAGCACCTAAGGAAAGCACATCAACTCCATGGAAGAAGATATCAATTCTAAGTAGAGGTACCAGTTCTTTTCCGTATAGCCCCCCCCAAAATACAATCATCTAACTTTCTACTGTTTGCCATTATTTTTTTAAAGCAATTGGGGTTAAGTAACTTGCCCAAGGTTACACGGCTAGGTTTTTTTTTTGTTTGTTTGTGTGGATTAAGTGTCTGAGGCCGGCTCAGAACTCAGGTCCTTCTGACTCCAGGGCCGGAGCTCTATTCACTGCGCCACCTAGCCGCCCCACATTATTTGTTTTTTATATGCTAGTGTTTCTTTATTATTACATCTGCACCATAAATTTTTAGATGTTTTGATGGCAGCATTCCTTACTTAGTGAATAGAATTAAATTGCAAATAGATAAAACTTTTGTTTCAACAAAAATGATGATACTCTGAGAAAATAGGAGAGGCCTATATTCAGAAATTAGGAGAGACTTTGATATAGACATTCAATATATCATTTCTTACTTCGAAATTAGGATGTGCCAAACTTTGATTTATTCACTATTACTTAAATTGTCTCAGCAGAAGAACGGATACATTGAATTGATTTGTTGTTATTTACTCATTTTGCAAATATATTGGAATCATTTGCCATCTACATTCAAATCCAGGTTCAGACATTTACAGCTGTATGACCCTAGACAAGTCACCTAACCCTATTTGCCTCAGTTTCCTCATTTGTAAATTGAGTTGAAAATGGAACTGGCAAAAAATTCCAATATCTCTGCCAAGAAAACCCCAAATAGGACCCTGTAGAGTTGAACATGACTAAAAAATCATCTGAACAACTTACTAACTCCAAGTCCAGCATTCTATCCATTGTACCACCATGCTGCCATTAGTTGATTTATACTTGGATAATATTTAATGGAGTTCTTTTGATCATAACTGGCAGAGTAACTAATTGGAGCTCTAAGAATTTAGAATTGATGATAATTCAACCTGACTGGTTGAAGTTTATATTTATACTATTTATAAGAAGGTATTGCTGAGAAAATTAAAAATATAAAAATGATTGCAGAACACAAGCTAAACCTTTAAATGGAATACTTTAGTAGCACTTTAATTAGTTGTATGTAAATGATCTAATCTCTAAATTTAACAAAGGCTCAGTAGAACCTCCACTTGTAAATTATTTTTAATAATTATTTTAAGTTTCTGTATATATGTGAAATTAGCAAACCTGCACTTCTTGAGGCAGTCCTAAAATTATTGCGACCACTAGAATAGAGTTTGGAGATCTAGGTTCAAGACCTGATTTAGTACCTAAGTAGCTATGTGATCTTAGGTAAGGCATTTGGCTTCTACAGACATAATTTTTGTCACATAAAAAGTAAAGCAACAGGACCAGGTGATCTCTCATACCCTTTCCAGCTTTGAAACAATCTGATTCTATGATTTTATTAAAACTAGAATACTGGGTGAAAATATAGTGACCCAGAGAAGAGATGAAAAAATTCACTTCCCTCTCTTCTCTGCAGAGATGGGGGAATACAGGCATGGAACATGGATACACTATCAGACTTGGGCTACTGTCTGGTTATTTTGGCCAAACTCCCTCCCCCCCCCTCTCCCTTTATCCTTTCTTTTTTTATTTTTCTGTATCATTAATGATGATTTACCAGGTTGGGAATGGGGGAAGAGGAATATATTCAGAAAAGAAGGTGATTTTTTTTGCTTCAAATAGTACTTTATTTTTCCCATAATTACATATCAAGACAATTTTTAGCATTCACTTTTACAAGATTTTGAGTTCCAAAATTTTCTGCCTCCCTGCCTCCCTTCTCTCCCCTCTTCTGAAAATGGTAGGCACTTTGATATAGTTTTACACATGCTATCATGTAAAACATATTTCCATATTCATTACAGTTGTGAAAGAAGAAAAAGATCAAAAGAAAAAAAAACATGAGAAAGAAAAAATATGTGAAAAAATATTCTTTGACTTGTATTCAGAGACCATCAGTTCTCTATCTGGTTATGGACTGCATTTCCTTCATGAGTCTTTTGTACTTGCTTGTTGCTAAGAACAGCTGAGTCATTCATACCTGATCATCACACAATGTTTTTGATACTGTATGCAATGTTTCCATGGTTCTGCCCATTTCACTTTGCAGCAGTTCATGTAAGTCATTCTAAGATTTTCTAAAATCTTCCCATTCATAATTTCTTATTGCACAGTAATATTCCATTCCATTCACATAACACAGTTTGTTAAAGCATTCACCAATTGATGGGCATCCCTTCAAATTCCAATATTTTGCCACCATGAAAAGGGTTGCTACAAATATTTTTTGCACATTTAGATCCTTTTCCCTTTTTAATAATGTCTTTGGAATACAGAACTAGTGGTATTGCTATATCAAAGGGTATTTACAGTTTAGTTGCCCTTTAGGCATAGTTCTAAATTACCTTTCAGAGTAGTTCTCAACTCTACCAACAATGCATTAGTGTCAGAAGGTGATATTTTAAATTAAAAAAAGTCTTTTTTTTAAATGAGAGTGTTGGTTTAGATGATGTCAATGTTTCTTCCAGGTATTCTTTAATTTAGATTTCTGATTAATTCAGACTGACCTCCCAATTATTCTGAATTAATGAAAGTTTCTTAAAACTAATTCCCTGCATGGGGTAGCAGTAAAGTCCTATAGAACATAGAACAATACTGGATTTTGAGGTAGAGAGCCTGGGTAAATTCAGTTCCTTCCTATCTTTGATCAGATCACTTAATACCTCTGGGTTTCAGTTTCCTCAGATGTAAAGTGAAAGGGTAGGGCTAGATACCCTTGGTGGTTTCAATGATCTGTAGTAATGGGGTAAGTATCAATAATTGAAATCTACAGATTATTATATATCTAAGCCAGGAATTTGAATTTTAAGAAAGTTTATTCTTACTGTTCTTTGGGAGGTACTAATAACCAACATAAATGATTTCTTTTGAATTTCATCTCCTGTCAATTTTTTGGTGTTAACTGCCAATAAAATTTGTTCCTTGTTTGTTTTTGTTGGGCATATCTTTCTTCTTGAGGAAAGGCCATGATCTCTAGAATGAGAGATCATAGGAGATCACATACAGGGCAGGGGTGAGCTGGACATACTCTGGAAGCACTGTCACCCTCATGACTTAGCTCCATTTTTTGCCACCTTGCATGTGCCCCTTCCAACACTAATGAAATTGCATTTAAGTAAAGTGGAAGAAACAAGGACACTGAAATGCTGCTATGAACACCTTTATCTTCCTCTCTAGCATAATTTTTCTTTGAACTAGGCATTGAATATCTCCAATTCTCCAGCATCCAATATATATATGTGTGTGTGTGTGTGTGTGTGTGTGTGTGTGTGTGTGTGTGTGTGTGTGTGTGTATAGCACTGAACAATAAATTAGGTAACAAAATACTCATATCTGATCATGGTAAATCCTTCATATATTATTGCCACATACATAAAATCATAAACTTTGTACTGGATAGGGACATATATATCATTTAGCTCAACCTCCTCATTTTAAATCTGAGGAAACTGAAGCCAAGGAAATCAAGCATTGCATAGTAGAAAGAGGTTTTGAAAGCAAAAGCTTGGATAAGTTTTTGAACCTTTCTGGATCCTTAGTTTCTTCACCTGCAAAATGGAACCATAACATAGAATTTACCTCACTGGAGTATTGTAAGGAAAATGCTTTACAAATAAAGTGATAGTAAACATCATGGTGTATTAGAAAGTTTGCAGGAATCAGAGGAACTGAATTTTAATCCTGGCTCTGACTTGCATAACTTAAACATTTTGGACCTCAGTTTCCTCAATTGTAACATTGTCTCCAAGGACCCTTCCCACTTTATTTATGATTATATAATCCTAAATCGCTTACTTTGAAATTTCACAGCATGCTAATGGCAGAGCCAGGTTTCTACCACTATAAAGCTTTTTGTGAGTTGATTTCTGGTATTTGCAACTCTTCATGACCCCATTTGGGTTTTTTTTTTTTTCAAGGATACTAGAGTGGTTTGCCATTTCCTTCTCCAGCTCATTTTATAAATGAGAAAACTGAGGCAAATTAGATTAAGTGACTTGCCCAGAGTCACACAGCTAGTAAGTGTCTGAGGTCAAATTTGAATTTAGGAAGATGTCTTCCAGGCGCCAGACCCAGTCTTCTAACCTCTGCACCACCTAGTTGTCCAACTCTCATATTACATTGAATTAAGTCCAAAGGATATGGTGGCAATATGGACATATCATTAATATTCCAGAAATGAATATTTGATAATATAATTAATATATGACTTTTCAAAATAATGTCTTACTTTTGGAAAGTCAAAATAACTATTTTTGTATTGCAACACACAGTTAAAAGCATTTAGAAGTAAAAATTAAATTCAATTTAAAACAACGGTCATGTATTTTAAAACTACTTGTAAAAAAAGAATTATATCTTGATAAATTTTTGGGAGGGAGAGGAAAGAGGAAATTACTGAAGGTATTTGAGGAAAGAGATGTTTTAGGAAACAAAGTGGGCAGGGGAAAGTATGCAAGATAGAGGAGGAGAGACGATAGAAAGGAAGATCAGCTATTATTAGAATGTTGAAATAATATAGATTTGAGGTAATAATGACCTGAACTTCTTATCCCTTTCTTTACTCTTTTCTAATGTCTGAAAAAAGTAGCAGAACACTCAAAGAAGATTCAGAGTACAATTAAAACCGGGAAGATTTGGGTTCAAATCTTGCCTCAGAAACAAACTGGGCATGTCACCCTGGGAAAAGGACATAACTGTTCAGGATTTTAGGAGACTTTCTAAGAATAATTGCAGAGAAAGTGATGACTTTCATTGATGGAAAAAGTTTCCTTCCCTGGTAATTCCCTATGTTAAATCACAAGGCTATTTCTTATCCTCCTCCTTCTCCTTCATACCTTGAGGATAATATTTGTTCATTATATTTATACCAGATCATTTTAACTTTATTTTCATTTACATTGCTATCGTCAGTATAAAGATAATGTTAATGACTTTGCATCAATTAAAACAAGTCTTCTCATGTTTCTTTTAGTTGCTTACATGTGTTGACTGCTATGGCACACACACACACAAAAAAAAAAAACTGCCATAATTATATATTCAACTATTTTCAAATTTCTGTCTCTGTCTCTCCTCAAATATATAAGACTAAGAAGCATTCCCTTATGGATGAGTGGTCAGAGGATAAAGACATATTATATATGTGTGTATCTCTGTGTGTAGAATAAGATTTATTGTGAAATGGTTGAACAAATAATGGTATATAAATATATGGGTATATACATATAAATATGTATAAATAATATATATTGCATATGTAAATGTGAATCAATATGAACACATATAAGTACATGTGTTAATATACATAGGAATATACATGTGAGTTTATACATATCTATACATGCACACACGTGTGTATATGCAGATATTCATATATGTGGTGCATCAGAGTTGTTTTAATTTTTAACAACAAATTTGGCAACATACAGTGTATATATGTATATATATATTTTTTATGTATCTGTGTGTATGTGTGTCTGTCCTCATTAGGTATATGACTAGCAGTGAGATCTCTAGGTTAAGAAGTATGAACATTTAAGACATTTTTTTCATGTAATTCCAAATTGATTTCCTTAATGTTTGGACCATTCCATAGTTCCACCAACAAAGCCTGTGTTCCTCTAACCTCTTCAAAAAAGAGAGAGGTAACTTTGCATCTCAGTGAACAGAGTGCTGGACCTAGAATCAAAAAGACTTGTGTTCAAATCCAGCCTCACGCACTTACTAGCTACATGACCCTGGGCAAGTCACAATCTCTATATCAGTTTCCTCATACATAAAATGGATATAATAATGGCACCAACCTCCTGTGCTTGTTGTGGGAATCAAATGAGATAATAATTGTATAGCACTTAATATAATGCCTGGCACATAGTAAGTATAACATAGTTAGATATTATTATTATTATTATTATTATATTGTATTACTCCTTTGTTGTTGTTGTTGTTGTTTAGTCTTTTCAGATGTGTCTGACTCTTTATGTCCCCATTTGGGGTTTTCTTGGAAAAGATACTGGAGTAGTTTTCCCGTTCCTTCTCCAGCTCATTTTACAGTTGAAGAAACTGAGGCAAGCAAGGGTAAGTGACTTGCCCTATGGTCACACAGCCAGTAAGTGTCTGAGGCCAGATTTGAACTCATGAATATAAATTTCCCTGATTCCAAGTATAGCTTTCTAGCCATTACACCAGGTAATTGCAGTATATTACTATTGCTACTAATACTAAAGATTATCGTGCTCTTTTATTATCTTTGCCAAATTTTCTTGGTGTGAGGTAAAACTGGATTTATTTAAATTTGCATTTATCTTATTAGTGATTCAGAGCATTTTTTTCCATATGGCTGTTGGTAGTTGGCAATTATGTTTTAACTGTTTATTCATATCCTTTGACTACTTATCTATTCAGGAATGCCTCTTAGACTTATGTATTTGAATTAATTACTTATAAATCTTGGGTATCAAATCTTTATCAGAGATATTTGATGCAAAATATTTTATAAATTTCATTACTTATTCCATATTTTAATTATGATATATATAAAATGAGCCTATTACAAGGATTATACCAAAATCCAACATTTCACAAATTAAAAGTAAATTGAAACTAGCACCCCCTCAAAAACCATTACACCACCTTCAGATGAAAAGAAAACTAAACCTGCTATTAAAAAAAAATAAACAAAAAAAGAAAGAAAGAATCATGGGTTCTCTTCAACTGACTGGGAGTCTTTTTCTAAAACAAAAACAAAAATCGTCTACCTATATTCTGCACCTTCCTTCCACCTATTTGATTTGTAGTTAAAGTAACTAAGATGATTAGAAGAAAAAGTCTAAATATTCTGTTAAGATTCCATTTAAGATTGATAGGAAGGTATTTTATGGAAGGAATGATGAAGTAAAAGCATGAGTTCCAGAGATGGAGAAAACTATGTTCAGTCCTGTAAGAATAATTAATATCATCCTTACATTACAAAAAAAAAATGCTTCTTAAGGCATTCTGCATTTATAAATGAGCCAATAGCACATTTAAGTAGGAAACCACAAAATAAAAATGTATAATTATGATCCTAAATGGACTGATAAATATAATTCACTATTCACAAAAATAATTTCTTCATGAAATGTTTACTTATCATGCCATTTCCCCCCTCATAGCTACCCCTTTCAATAAATCTGGCCCAAATTTCATCATGTTGTGGGCCCTATCTAGGAAGGGCACAGATAAAATTTGTTTTGACCTCTTCTCAAAGTTTTTAAATATTCTTTTTTGTTAGGGCCCAAATTAATTCCATCCTCAAGAAAGACAATTCACATCTGATGAAGGGAAAGGAAAGAGATCCATGGCTACTAGCATGTTGACCTCAGCAGGACTCAGCCCCAGCACAGACTCCAGCATGACACCTATGCACATGTTCCAAGGCTGATTAATGGGCTGTCACTTTATTTGTTGACTGGTGAATTATTTATACTTATAAACTGTTAAATAATTTAGAGCTGATATCTTAAATTACAGCTGAGAGTGACAAGGGGAAGGTGGCATAAAGCTCCAACTGGGGATCAATGTCCTTGTTCTCAGGGCACTTTGGAACACATTTTCTGCTGACTGTTCTCAGAAAGGGGGAAAAAAGGAAAGAAAACTATGTTGATTTGGTATTACATGTTACAGAGAACATGTTTCAGTAATCAAAGAGAAAGTTGCTTTAAACCAAAAAGAACGTGAAATTACTCTGAAGGAACCAACATTTCCATATGAAATGAAAATCATTGTCTTTAAAAAAACTGCAAAATAAAAGCTAATTATAGTATTTGTTTTTAAAATTCATCTCAAAGCATTTTATCTAGCCATTGTTACCATGAGGGATTTGGACACATATTGATTTTGACCTATGACTAGTCTACTGACTAATGAAGAAACTAACTAACCTACCTGCATATCTATCTGATTGTATATACACAAATATGTGTATATATACACACATGTGTATACATACTTATGTAACACACAAACATAAGAATATAATCATACTATCTATATATCACATATCTATCTATCATGTATTTATTTTATTTTTAAAGAAAAATCATTTGAATGTTTCTTTACTGTTTGTTAGCATTAAGCAGAGGATGTATAAGATAGCCAGGTTTAAGGTATTTTTGTGAGCGTGTGTGTGTGTGTGTGTGTGTGTGTGTGTGTGTGTATCTGTAAAAAAACAGTAATAAAAATTAAAAATAGTTAAGAAGAAAAAAATTTAAGATGAAAGATTTCCAAATGTGAACATAAGGGAAATTTTAGAATTTCTTAGTCAACTGAAGAACATTACTTATAAAAATTAATGTGTGTTATGATGGTGTGATCTATGGAACTGGGAAAGGAAGATAATTTTTTGGGAAGCAATGGAAAGGGCAGGGAAGATCAGGGAAGGGAAGGGGAGGGGAGGGGAGGGGAAAGGAAGGGAGGGAAGGGAAGGGGAGAGAGGCAGGGGAGGGGAGGGAAGGGAATATATCTCAGGGAACACATGTCTCTCTCCTATTGGTTATGTGGAAGAGATCTTCTTTTGCTGGGAATAAGTAGGTGCTTAAAAGATAAGGGAGAGTATATAGACTCTAAAGAGGTAGGCCAACTTGTCCAAGAAAGATTCCTAGTTCCAGGGATCAAATGAGTAATCAATCAACAATTATTTATTAAACATTATATGCCAGACAAAATGCTAAGTCTTGCAGTTATATAGAAAAAATGCAAAATCATTTCCCCTGTAATCATTAACATCCCAACATCCAATATTCATGTGATGATCTAAGGAACCATTCAGGAAGTTTATTTTCAATAGTAATTTATATTTTCCCAATAACAAGTTAAGACAATTTTTAGCATAATTTTTTCAACATTTTAAGTTCCAATTTTTCTCCCTCCTTCCATTCCCTCTCCTCTTCCAAAAGTGGTAGGTAATTTGATATATGTTATACATGTGCTATCATGGAAAACACGTTTCCATATTAGTCACAGTTGTAAAAGAAGAAACAGATCAAAAGAAAAACACAAAAAATGAATGACGTGAAAAATGTATACTTTCATCTCTATTCAGTATCAATCATTTCTTTATTTGGATGTGGACAGCATTTTTCTTTGTAAGTCCTTTGTACTTGTCTTGGGTCATTGTGCTGCTGAGAAGAACTGAGTCATTCATAGCTGATCATCACATAATGTTGCTCATCCTGTGTACAATGTTTTCCTGGTTCTTCTCATTTCACTTTTCATCAGTTCAGACAAGTAATTCTAGGATTTTCTGAAATCTACCTGTTCATCATTTCTTATTGCACAATAGTATTCCATTACACTCATATACCATAGTTTGTTCAAACATTCCCCAATTGATGGGCATGCCTTCAATTTCCAATATTTTGTAACCATGAAAAGAGGTCTTACAAATATTTTTGCACATGAAAGTTCTTTTCCCTTTTATTTTATTTTTAGTAATCACTTTGGGATATAGACCTAGTAGTGGTGTTGCTGAATCAAAGAGGCTGCACAGTTTGGTTGCCCTTTGGGCATAGTTCCAAATCACCCTTCAGAATGGTTAGGTCATTCCATTAACTCCACCAACAGTGCATCAGTATCCAAGTTTTTCCACATCCTCTCCAACATTTACCATTTTCCTTTCATTTGATACTAGTCAATCTGATAGGTGGGAAGTAGTACCTCAGAGTTGTTTTAATTTGCATTTCCCTAATAAAAAGTGATTTAGAGAACTTCTTCATATGCCTATAGATAGCTTTTATTTCTTTATCTGAAAATTGCCAATTCATATGTTTTGACCATTTATCAATTGGGGAATGCCTTGTATTCTTATAAATTTGACTCAGTTCTCTATATATTTGAGAAAGGGTACCTTTATCAGAGACACTTTCCATGAAGATTATTTCCTAGCTTTCTGCTTTCCTTCTGTCCTTGGTTTTACAAAAGCTTCTTAATTTAACACATTCAAAATTATCTATATTATGTTCCACTATGTTCTCTATCTCTTATTTGGTCACGAAATTGTAATCCACTTAAGTTTTCAATTAACAATTTGGATGCTAGGGGGCAACTAGGTGGCACAATGAATAGAGCATTGGCCCTGGAGTCAGGAGGATCTGAGTTCAAATTTGGCTTCAGACACTTAACACCAAAACTAGCCATATAACCTTGGGCAAGTCACTTAAGCCCAATTGCTTTACCACCCCCCCCCCCCTCCAAAAAAAAGGAAAAAAAAATTAAATTTGGATGCTAGAGGCATAGCAAGATGTTGGAGTAAAGGCATGGGCTCCAAATACCTTTAAATAATGACACCAAGCAAATTCTATAGGAGAACCTGGAAAAACATGGAGTGAAAAAATTATTCCAGCCGAAGACAACTTGGAAGGTCACCAGGAAAGGTCTGTTGCACACAGGAGAGAGGAGTGAAGCCCAGTTCAGGTAGCACTGGCACAGATCAGGCCCCAATAAACCCTGAGCAGGCCTCGGGGCAACTGAATTAGTGGCAAAAGTGGTGCTTTCCAGAACTCTCAGTCCTCAGATATTAAAAACAACTTAGAAGGTTGGCAGGAAAAGTCTGTCACACCTGGATGAGAATGGAGCACAGCCCAGCATAGCCCAGGTCAGCATAAACCCAGCCACAGCCCCAGAAAACCAGGAGCAGACCTTCAGAGTGACTGAATTGACACTGGCAGTGGTTGCTTCCAGAGCTTTCAGTCCACTGACAGTAAGGGGGTCAATCAGCTGCTCAGAATGAAATTACAGGGGTCTCTTCACTAGCACTGTGGCAGGACTCTGTTGCTTTAACCATACTCAGATTTGGTCAGCTTCTGGATGGCGGTCCCAGGGAGAGGAGGAAATCCAGTTAATCATTGCTTGCAGTGGTGCCTCCTCATAGTTCCAGAGCATAAAAGAGGACTTGTGGTCACTCACAGACCAGAGTCCAGGCTAGAGAGTAGTAAACATCCCCTCACATTACACCACCTTGGAAGAACTAAAAACTTACAGATCCCTAGAAATATCTCTGAAAACAGCTGCATAAAACCCCTGAAGTTTCAAAAAGTATGCTCTCCACACTGGAAGCTGAGCCCTACCTTAACAAAGAGTTAAAAATCAACTAATATACTGGGGAAACGAGCAAACAAAATAAAAAAATAATTCTGAACTTAAAAAGTGACTATGGTGACAAGGAAGATCAAAACACACACTCAGAAGAGGATAGCAAAGTCAAAGCTCTTACAAACAAGAAAAAAAAATATTAATTAGTGTCAGGCCATGAAGAAGTCAAAAAGAATTTTGAAAATTAAGTAGTAGAGGTAGAGGGAAAATTAGGAAAAGAAATGAGAATGGTGCAAGGAAAACATGAAAAAAGCATCAACAGCTTGGTAATGGAGGCACAAAAATACTGAGGAAAAGAACACCTTAAAAACAGAATAGGTTAATTTGTTTTGTTTTTAAAAGTACAAAAATTCAGTGAAGAAAAATCTCCTTAAAAAGTAGAATTGGCCAAATGGGAAAAACAGGTTCAAAAGCTCACTGAAGAAAACAATTCCTTAAAAATTAGAATGGAGCAAATGGATGCTAATGACTTTGTAGAAATCAAGAAACAAGAAAACAAAACCAAAAGAATGAAAAAAAAATAGAAGATAATGTGAAAAAGCTCACTGGAAAAACAATTGACCTGGGAAATAGATACAAGGGAAATAATTTTTAAATTATTGGATTACCAGAAAACCATTATCAAAAAAAATGTCCATATGGTCTTTCAAGAAATTATCAAGGAAAATTGTCCTGATATTGTAGAACCAGAAGGTAAAATAGAAATTAAAAGAATCCATGATCACTTCTTGAAAAAGATCCCAAGATGGAAACTGTCAGGAATGTTATAGAAAAATTCCATAGCTCCTGGTCAAGGAGAAAATCCTGCAAGCAGCCAGAAAGAAACCATTAAAGTATTGTTGAGTCAAAGTCAGTATAACACAAGATTTACCAGTTTCTACATTAAAGGATTGGAGAGCTTGGAATATTATATTCTGGAGGGCAAAGAGCTAAGATTATAACTAAGAATCACCTAAAGAAAAACTGTGTATAATCCTTCAGGAGGGAAAATGGGCATTCAATAAAATAGAAGACTTTCAAGCATTATTGATGAAAAGACCAGAGCTAAAAAGAAAATTTGTCTTTCAAATATAAAACTGAAAAGACCCATGAAATGGTAAACTGGAAAGGGAATTTACTAGGGACTTAATAAGGTTAAACTGTTTATATTCCTACATGGGAAACTGATACTTGTTATTCATAGGAACTTTCTGATTATTAGGGCAGAGAGAAGGAATATATATATATATATATATATATATATATATATATATATATATATATATATATATATAGACAGAGGACACAAGTATGAGATGAACATGAAGTGATGATATCTAAATAAAAATAAATAAAATTAAGTGGTGAGAGAGGGATGTACTAGGAGCAAAGGGAAAGGAGAGTTAGAATGGGATAGACTATCTCACATAAAATTGGCAAGAAAAAGCTTTTACAGTGGAGGGGAAGCAGAGGGTGAGG
This sequence comes from Gymnobelideus leadbeateri, assembly GCA_011680675.1. NCBI lineage: Eukaryota > Metazoa > Chordata > Mammalia > Diprotodontia > Petauridae > Gymnobelideus > Gymnobelideus leadbeateri. The sequence goes on along the minus strand of WOXC01000652.1, from coordinate 176,480 downwards.
ATGAATGAATGAATCTTACTGTAATCAGAATTGGATCCCAGAGGGAATAATACACACACTAAATTGAGTATAAGAGTCTATCTTACACTACAGGAAAATAGAAGGGGAAGGAGATAGGAGAAGGGAGCCATAATACAAGGGAGGACAAATTGGGGGACAGAATAGTCTGAAGTAAAACACTTTTGAAAAGGAACAAGGTGAAAGGGAGAATGAGTAGAATAAAATGGGATTAGGGGAAAGAGGATGGAGAGAAATACAGTTAGCAATAGGAACTGTGGGGGGAAAAATTAAGCAAGTTTTTCCAATAAAGGCCTGATTTCTTAAGCATATAAGAACTAAGTCAAGTTTATAAAAATAAGAGCCATTCTCCAATTGGTAAATGTTTGAAAGATTTGAACAGTTTTCAGATGAAGTAATCAAAGCTGACTTTAACCATATTAAAAAAAATTGCTCTAACTCACTATTGATTGGAGAAATGCAAATCAAAACAATTTTGAGGTACTACCTCATCCGTATAAGATTGGCCAACTGAAGAGAAAAGGAAAATGATAGATGGTGTACGTGATGTGGGGGGAATAATGAGACATTAATGATGATGGAGTTATGAACTGATCTAACCATAGGAAAAATGGGTGGAGTCCTACCAAGGAGAATTTGGGACGGTGCCCAAACCCTTTGAACCAGCAATACCACTACTAGCTCTGCATGCCTAAAGAGATATATAAAAGAAACAAACCAAAAGGGAGAGGAGCCATATATAGAAAAATATTTATGGGAGGTATTTTCTGGGGGCAAAGAATTTAAAAGGGAAGGGATGTTCATCAATTGGGGAATGGCTGAACAAATTGTGGTATATGAATGTGATGGAATACTATTATGCTATTAGAAATTATAAGCAAGTGCTCTCAGAAAAACCTGAAAAGACTTACATGATCTGATGCAAAGTGAAATGTACTGTGTGAATTAACAGCAATATCGTAACATGATCAGCTGTGAAAGACAATTATTTTTAGCAATACAATTATCTCTGAAGGACTTATGATGAAAAATGCTATCCATCCCCAGGGAAAGAACTGATGGTATCTGACTATACCTTGAAGGATAGTTGGGTTTTTTTACATTGTTTTTCCTAAGTTTTTTTTTTGGGGGGTGTCTATGTTTTTCCATCCACTACATTACTATTACAGAAATGCTTTGCATTACTTCACATGTATAACCCATATTGCATTGCTTGCCTTCTCAGTGAGGGGTGGTGAGAAGGAGGAAGGGAGAGGATTTAGACCTCACAGTTTTAAAGACAAATGTTAAAAACAAACAGACAAAAAAGAAAACAAATTAGGGATTCTAGGAGTTGGAAGCAAGAAGAAAGTATATTCCAAGCAAGAGGGGACTGCCTGTAGAAAGACATTGAATCAGTAGATAGAATATTCCACGCAGCACAAAATCCAGTTTAGTTACATTATAGAGTATGTGAATGTGATGATGTATAATGAGAATGGGAAGATACTTTGGAGCCAGGTTATGGAGCACAGGCTCTGGAACTGCTTCTGAACTCATATTCACACTAGTCAGCTGGGTTCCCAAAGGGCTTCCGGCTACCGTTTCTCTCAGGTTTCTGGGGTTAATACTGAGGGATTGAGGTGTGTTTTCTTTAGTACTATCATACGAAATTCTAAGCTTTCCATCAATTACCGGTTCATATCAATTACCTAGTCTTATTAAATTATCTTTTAGAAATAAATATTGACTAAGGTAAAACAGTTGGTATAAAACAACTTCCCAAATCAGAGGCACACTCTCTCAAAAGTACACACAGAGTCCAAGAAAAACAGACTTGGACGCAAATAATTGAAATCATCTATTTTCTCTTTTGTGGCCCCTTTATGGGGGCCTCTTGAAGTCCCCCTTAGGTGTGGTATAGCTCTCTACTGGTGATCCTTTTAAAGTCCTAAAGATGCATTTTCCAGAGTGTCTACTTAGCTGTTAATCTCTCAGCTACTGATGACTGTCTATCCCAGCAGTCCCAAGCACATGCTTAGTGATGTGTACAGGAAGTAGCAAATCTTGTAACTTTTTAAAGATGCACCTTCCTCTGGCAATGAGGGTAGTGCAGGAGACAGAGATCCTCCCCTCTTCTCTGCCCTTGAGAGATTCCCTCTGAGGGACTTGGTTGAGGCTATTATTCCATCTCCAGTTTAGCTGACCACTGGCATGACAGATTATGAGCTAGCTTGCTGTTTTTATCCAAGCTTCAAAGGACATATCCAACTCTCTTACCAAGTTAATATACTATCATTGGCATTATTTGAGTTTCAATGACTCAAAACACTAAAAATTTCCCAAATTTGCTTAATTGGCTTGTTCACACTTAGTTTATGTCTTTGATTGATTAACGATTCTGTAGAGGCATATAGGTCTTGTTCATATTTAATTTTACACATCTGATTGATTGATTCAGTGAGAAGTCTAGGCCTTATGTGTTTGACTGAAGTGGGTTGGACCCTCCCTTAAATTTTCTCTCCAGTTTAATATTTGCTGTCCTCAGAAATCAATTGGAATACTTTTGGCAAAGTCTGCAGTCCTAAATCTTGAATAGTAATCTAATGACTTGTGGAGGGCAACATTTTGTGTTTTGGATACATTTCCCACTGCCTGGTGCTAAACGGTCTCAAGAAAAATCATAATCAAAATAGGAACTTAACATTCTCCTGCACTTTCAAATTCTTGGTGACACAATTTAACAAATAAACATAATTTTTAATGCACAAAATTTTTTTGCATGTTCTACCTCTTGGTACATATATACTTAGCATTGATACTACTTCATTGTCTAAGGTAACTTTTATTGAGATCTAGTTTCCTTTCTTATCTCTTTTATTTGGGTCTATTTTTATTTTTGCTTTGAGATCATGATTGTGGTTCCTGCTTTTTTTTTAACTTCAGTTAAAGCATAATATATTCTGCTCCAGCCCTTACTTTAATTTGTATCTGTCTCTCTGCTTCAAGTGTGTTTCCTCCAATCCTGTAGGATTCTGGTCTTTGCTCTATTCTGCTACATACTTCTATTTTATGAGAGAATTCATACCATTCACATTCACAGTTATGATTACTAACTGTGTATTTCCCTCCATTGGTTTCCCCCTTTTAGTAGTCTTCCTCCTCTCACCCTTTCCACACTCACCAGTGTTTTGCTTCTGTCAACACCTCACCTTGTCTACTCTCTCTCTGTATGAGTCCCCATCTCCTCCTATACTTAATTTCCTCCCCTCCTACTTTCCTATTGGGAGAGATAGATTTCTACATTCAATTGATTGTGAATATAATTCCCTCTTTGAACCAATTCTGATGAGAGTAATGTTAAAATAATGCCTATCACCCACTCTCCCAGCTTTCCCTGATTATATTAGGTTTGCCATATCTCTTCATGAGAAATAATTTACCCCATTCTATCACTCATTGTATTTCTGCACCTATTCTACTCTTCTTTCTCATTTCTTAATTATTTTTATGTCATTTGTAATGGCAATGGAATTTGAACCCCATGATGGGATGGGCTTGTTGACATGACAAGAAAGGGCTGAATTGGGAGGAGCTGGTGCCTTGGATAGGGATAGGCCCAAGCAGAGAGAGGCTAGAAGAACTTCTGGGAGCCAGCATCTGGAGGCTGCTGCTACTGCTAGAGTACTGAACTGGAAGGAAACATGAATGTGGTGTAGGTATTTGGTCTGTCTGTTTTGATGTTACTTTGTCAGATTCATCTGCTGATGGAGGACGTTGCTTTTGTTGCAGAAGTTCTGGGACCTTGCTGTTGGTTCAGAAGCCCTGAAAGAGGATTTTATTGTTGTATGTTTACAGAAATCCTGGAAGAGGGTCTTGTTGATGTTTTCAGGGGTCCTGGGACTATACTAATGATTTGTGCTAATCCCTCAGACGTTGTTGTTGGTTTTAAGTTGATTTCACAGGCAGACAGTGAATTGATGAGGATGCCAACAATGTGTATCTATGCTGTGTCTTTTTTAAGCCTTGTTTTCCCAGGAACAGAAATTGTAGAGAACTTGCTTTGGGGCAAGATGAAGAAAAGACCTCTTCTTGGGTATTGAATGCTGTGAAGATATTGTAACCTAGTGGTGACCTAGGGGTGAATGGCCTTTCTGTTTTGTGACTGAACAAATGAATGTACTTTGTTTATGATTCCAAGCTAATCTCCAATTGAGACTACCCAGGAGTGGAGTATTTTGACTTTTGTACTTTATGATTGAACTGAGAACTTACTAAATGATTGAGTTACTCTGTATTTTGATTTTCTCTTTTCTGTGAATGTTTTGCCTTAATTTGTTACTGAATATATGGAGAGTTACTATGCTCATAATCAGAACCTGGAAGTTGCTTTTGCTTGGCATTCCATCATTCCACCAATCTCACCTTATACCTATATAAGGTATATCTATGTATATTCCTTCTATCTGTAGAGTTAGTGGTCCAATATTTAAGAATTACAAGTATCATCTTGCCATGTAGGGATGGAAACAGTTCAGTTCCATTATGTTTTCTTTTCCTTTTCCATTTTTAGGTTTCTCTTGGGTCTTGATACTGAAGATCAATTTTTTTTTTCACATCTCATCTTCTCTCCATAAAAGCTTGAAATCCGTCTATTTTTTTGAATGACCATTTTTTTTTCTTGAAGTATTATGCTAAATTTCTCCAGGTAGATATTTCTTTGTTATAGTCCTAGCTCTTTTGGCTTCTAGAATATCATGTTCTATGACTTCTGATCTTTTAATGTTGCAGTTTCTAAGTCTTATGTAATAATTATTGTGGTCCCTGATATTTGAAATGTTCCTTTTGGGCCACTTGCAGTATTTTTTTCCCTTGATCTAGTGGTTCTATAATTTGTCTACAATATTCCTTGAGGTTTTTATTTTGGGATCATTTTCCTGAGGTGATCAGTGGATTCTTTTAATGCCTATTTTGTCCTCTGGTTCCAGAACATCGGGGCAGCTTTCTTTGATAATTTTTTTTAAAGACACTGTCCAGATCCTCCTTTTGCTTATGTCTTTCAGGTAGTCCAATAATTCTGATATTGTCTTTCCTGTATCTCTTTTTCAGATCAGTTGTTTTTCTAATGAGGTTAGCGAGGAGTTTTTAATCTGCACTCAGAAAGAAAGCCAAAGGGTTCTGAAGTCAAAGGATGGTGCCATCAAGGAGGATGCAATGAACAACAAAGAAAGAAGAGTTTGATGTTTCTAGTTATATATTAATAGTAGTCTGCTTTCCCACAAAGAATCAAGTCAACATCCATCATGATTTATGCTAGAATTGTATTAGGCAACATTTACCTGTCCAAACACCAATTTCCATTCACATAAATGAAATCTAAGAGTTCAAAAATATAGTAATTATACTCTTCAGAATCTTTTTTTAAAAATTGCTATGCTCAAAAAAATTAGAAAAATAATTCTAACCTTCAATTTTGTTATAGTATTTGAACCAAAATAAAGAGCTGCCCTTGTAGTGAAGAAAACTTAGATTCAAGCTCCACCTTTTATATGTATTGCCTATGTGGCCCTCAGCAAATCACCCCCCCCTCCCAAGTCTTCAATTGCCACTCATCATTGATGGAGTGGCTCTCTTCACTGGAAGATGAATATACCCATGAATTTGCAAGTTCACTCAGATAGATAGAGTTAAAGAGATAGATAGATAGATAGATAGATAGATAGATAGATAGATAGATAGATCCATAGATGGAAGAAAGAAAGAAAGAAAGAAAGAAAGAAAGGAAGGAAGAAAAAAAGAAAGAAAGGAAGGAAGGAAGGAAGGAAGGAAGGAAGGAAGGAAGGAAGGAAGGAAGAATAGAGCCCCATTATTAAGCAACATACCTTTGATAGTAATGTATCAAAGGAAAACCCAAATATCTTTGACTTTGAGCTTCAAAGATTTTCCTTTCGGGACAGCTAGGTGGCACAGTGAGTAAGAGAGCCGGCCTCGGAGTTGGGATGACCCGGAACCGAATCGGGCCTCAGAAAATGAGCACCCACACATAAATAATGATTAGCCATGTAACCTTGAACAAGTTAACCCCAATTGCTTAAAAAAAAAAAAAAGATTTTCCTTTCCTTAAAGGGCTGCATACCCTTTAGAGAACATTCTCATTGTTTGAAGGGTGTGTGTGTGTGTGTGTGTGTGTGTGTGTGTGTGTGTGTGTGTGTTTGTTGGATGGGCACATTTTTCTTTAGAAGTTGTAACAAGAAAAAAAGTTTCCAAAATATTTAATGATGCTCAGAAATATCACAGAGAACTTTTTAATTCTTTCCACTTACTTTAAAATTATAAATAGTCTTATTATTTTTAAACAAATAAGTTGAGGAGTAAGAATTCATTTTTTTTAAATTTTGTCTGAAATTAGATTGTTGTAGGCACTATAGGTTTTAGGCTCTTTTCACCTATAAAAAGTCTTGTCAGTTTTTACATTCTTGTTATTTTAATAATAGGTCTTGGGCTTCACCCAGGATATGTAACAGTGATGGATGAAAAGGACAGAAGATCTTTGTTTTTGTTCAATAAATGTGGTTTTTCAGGAGGAGCCAAGATGGAGGAAAGAAGCCAGAAAGTTTCCTGAGCTCTCCTCAGCTCTTCTCAGAAAAATGCTAAATCAAGCCTCAAAAAGAATTCTGGAGTGATAGAATCCACAAAAATACAGAATTAAACAATTTTCCAGCCCAAGATAACTTAGAAGGACTTTAGGAAATGTCTGTCTCAGTTGGGTAAAAAGGGGAAAAAAGCCCAGGGCAGTTAGTTTCCCGGCAAGCCAGGGGAGGCTCTCTGCAACAGCACATATCAACAACAGAGGTCCCACAGTCATGGCTCAGCAGGAGAGTGGCACAGCAGGACAGCGGTGATGCCTCTAGCCCCAGAGCAGCAAACTGCCAGTTCCATAACTGAGAGCACAACAGACCAGAAACCATAGCACAGTGGTCAAGTCACAAACTCCAGAGGTTCTGGTGCAGAAAGTCAGTGACAAGACCATTGGCACCCAGTACAAGAAGCTTAGGACAGTGACCCCTATGCCCCAGGAGCAGTACTCAACTTTCAAAAATGAGCAAAAGACAAAAAAGTGCCCTGACCATAGAGAGCTACTATGGTGACAGGAAAAATCAAAATACACACTTAGAAGAGGACAGCAATTTGTCTGAGGCCCAAATAGTTCTCTTGGAAGATCTCAACAAGGATTTTGAAAATCAAGCAATTAGGAAAAGATTTGAGACTTAAGAATCAAGTTTGGAAAAGGAAGCATTAAAATTGGCTGAAAACATTCTTTAAAAATAGAATAGGTCAAAAGCGGGGAAATGCACTGAGTAAAACAACTCTTTTTAAAGTAGAATTGACTGAATGGAAAAGGAGGTACAAAAGCTCACTGAAGAAAAAAGTTTCCTAAAAATTAGATTTGGGCAAGTGGAAGCTAATGATTCTATTAGATATCAAGAATCAACCCAACAAAATAAAAAGGATTTAAAAAAATAGGAGAAAATGTAAAATAGGTCACTGGAAAAACAATTGACCTAGAAAACAGATCCAAGAGAAATAATTTAAGAATTATTGGATTATATGAAGGTCATGATCAAGAGTCTGTACAGCATGTTTCAGGAAATCATAAAGGAAAATTGCCCGTATATCCTAGAACACAAGGGTAAAATAGCATTTGAAAAAAAATCTACAAATCACCTCCTGAAAGAGACCCCAAAATGAAAACTTCAAGGAATAGTAAAGCCAAATTCCAGAATTATCAGATCAAGGAGAAAATACAACAAGCAACCATAAAGAAACAATTTAAATATCAAGGAGCCATACTCCATATTATACAAGATTTAGTAACTTCTACATCAAAGGATTAGAGAGTTTGGAATAAGTTATTCCAGAAGGCAAAATATCTCATATTACAACCAAGAATCATTTACCCAGCAAAATTGAGCATAATCTTTCAGGGGAAAAGATGAACATTCAATGAAGTAGGAGACACTCAGGCTTGCCTGATGAAAAGACAAGAGTTTAACAGAAAATTCAATCTTTAAATATAAGACTCAAGAGAAGCATAAAAAGGTAAACAGGAAAGAAAAAAATATGGTATTTGGTAAGGTTAAATTATTTACACCCCTACATGGGAAGAAAATCCTTGTAACTCTTAAAAACTGTAACTCAATTAAGGCAGTTAGAAAGAGTACACTTGGAAAGAGAGTATAGGTCTAAGTTTACTTTGATATGATGATAAGATAACGAATTCAGAGGTAAAAAAAAAAATTGTACTGGAAGAAGAGAAAAGGGGGAGGCAGTAGGTAAGGGAGTGAGAGGAGTAAAGGAGAGGGTGAGCCTTGTTTGAATCTTACTCTCATCAGATTTGGCTCAAAGAGGGAATAGCATATACACTCATATAAGAAAAGAAATTTTTGTATAGGAGGTGAAGTTGAAAAGAAAGTGGAGGGCTGATATAAGAGAGGTGATGGCAAGAGGCAAAACACTGGAGAGTAGGGACAAGGTAAAAAGTGTGAGAGAAAAAAGCATAAATGTATGTGGGGGGGATAGGATAGAGGGAAATAGACAATAATCATATTTATGAATGTGAATGGGATGAACTTTCCCATAAAATAGAAGTGGATAGCCAAGTGGATCAAAGATCAGAATCCTAAAATATGCTGTTTACAAGAAACACACTTGAAGCAGAGAGACACAGAGAGAGGAAAAGTGGGGGCTGGAGCAGAATCTATTATAATGCTTCAGTTAAAGTAAAAAAAAAGAGGGGTAGCAATGCTAATCTCAGATAAAGCAGAAGGAAAAATTGATCTAACTAAACATGACAAGGAAAGAAACTACTATATTTTACTAAAAGTTACCATAGACAATGAAGTATTATCAATACTTAATATGTATGCAGCAAGTGGTATAAGATACACATTCTTAGAGGAGATGTTAAGTTACAGGAAGAAATAGACAGCAAAACTATACTAATGGGGGACCTCAACCTACCCCTCTCAAAATTAGATAAAATCTCACTACAAAATAAACAATGAAGGTAAAGAGGTGAATAGAATTTTAGAGGAGTTAGATATGATTGGAGAAATTTTAAATTTCTGGAAGAAATTGAATGGGGCTATTGGAAATAGCAATTGGAAATAGTGATGGGAAACTAAATAATCTAATACTAAAGAATGAATGGGTCAAACAGTAAATTAACAAAACATCAATAACTTTATCCAAGAGAGTGGCAATAATGAGACAACACACCAAAACTTATGGGATGCATCCAAAGCAGTTCTTAGGGGAAATTTTATATATCTAAGTGCTTACTAAATTAGAAATTCTAAAAATCAAAGGAAAGATGAATACAATTGAAAGTAAAAAAAAAATCATTGAACTAATAAATAAAACTAAGATATGGCTTTATGAAGACACCCAATAAAATCTATAAAGCATTGGCTAATTTGATTTTAAAAAAAGAAAGAAGAAAACCATATTACCAGTATCAAAAATGAAAATGGTGAATTCACCACCAATGAAGAGAAAATTAAAGCAATAATTAGAAACATTTTTGCCCAGCTGTGTGCCGATAAATCTGACAATCTAAATGATGTGGATGAATATTTGCAATATATATTTATATATAAATTGCCCAGACGAACAGAGGAAATAAAATACTTTACCCCATTTTAGAAAAAAAGGAATTGAACAAGCCATCAATGAACTCCCTAAGAAAAAATCTCAAGGACCAGATGTATTTATAAGTGAATGCTACTAAACATTTAAAGAACAATTAATTCCAATACTGTATAAACTACTTGGAAAACTAGGTGTAGTCCTACCAAATCCAGCAACAAGAGATAGGAGAAATTTCATTTAAAATAATTGTAAACAATAAAAAATATTTGGGACTCTACTTGCCAAGGCAAACTCACTTTTCACACAAATAAAGTCTGATCTAAACAATTGAAAATGTATCAATTGCTCATGGTAGTCTAAGCTAATATAATGAAAAAAGTCAATTCTACCTAAATTAATTTACTTATTCCCTGTTATATACCAATCAAACTACCAAAAATTATATTATAAAGCTAAAGAAAACAAGCAAACAAAATTTTATGTGGTTTCCTTAGGCTGGGTGCCAACATTGGAACTTTGTGGTTTTCTTGGAAATGCATGACTGCCACGACTTTTACATGAATTGATTACTCTCTCTAACTTTCCTGAATTAAGAAGAGCTTTCATCATGCAAGGATCAAAGGCTAGTTCCAGAGGTCTGTTTTTTATCTCTCATCTACAACTAGGAGAAAAAAATATTATTTTCAATATTTTGGATAGACTCAGGGTGCAATCTTGGAAGTATAAAACCCAGGACACATTAAACTCCTCACTACATATTTCTTGAAAATGTTTCAGTGATATAATCATATACCAGAAAGCAAAGTCATTTACAAATTAAAATTCCAAATGGCTCCTCTCCTTAAAACAGGCACCTTTACTGGGGTCAATGAACCTGTGTAGATAGATAGATGTATACGTATATACATACATACTTATTTAGATACATAGAGAACTGTGTTTCAATGTAACTGGTTTTCCTTGATAATTCTAGGTATTTTCCTGTATGTATTTAAAAACATTGTTCTGAGAAAAGATCATGAGACTTCCTGTCCAAAGAGTCCGTGACAAAAATAAAAAACATATATATATATATATATATATATATATATATATATATATATATATATATATATATATATATATTTTGGATCCTGGTCATATAAGGAAATCGACCTTTCCGTGTTAATGACGATGTTATCGTTCATCCTCATATCACCAGACAAAGAATATGATATGGTTTAATGTATTCTCTAGAACTAAATAAATAACAATCCACCAAGATTCTTTGTACTTTTAAATTAATAATATTTATTGAAAATGCAGCACAGGGCACAGATAAAGGTGAATAAAATTTGTGATAAGGTTATGAAATCAACAAATTTATTTTGTTTCTAAGTTATCTTTTTAAAAATTTTCAATACTAATGTTTATTTCTTGAAGGCAACTTCATGCAGGAAGTTATTTGCAAGTTTCACAAGTACATTTGAATTCAATTCCTTTCAATAAATATTTATTTAGTGCCTACTTAAGTAGCATGGTGGATGGTGTAGTAGAGAGCTGAACTGTAAATGAAGAAGACCTAGGTTCAAGTCTTGCCTCTTATGCACAATGACTGTGACATTCAAGGCTAGTAGGCCTAACCTTTCAATGCCTCAAAAAAATCTTCTTGACTATCAGTTGCACAACAGCTTCTGATTTGTATTGGTAGAGGGAATTATAGAAAGGGAGTTCCTTGTTACTAGAATCATAGACATAAATCAACATGTCTAGATGGGCATATATACATATATAGTGTGTAATATATATATGCATATGTTTCATGTAATGTTTATATGTTAATATAGATACATATATAAATGTAAGCTTCTGTTTGGTCTTACTGATAAACAAAGAAGTCCTCAAGGAACCTATAATGTAAAAAGGAATGACAGATATTAACAAAAAAAATGTTAAACAGAATGTTATGAGGAATTTAAGTAAAAAGGTGTCACTTTTAAGTGACAAACTTTATCGAAATTTAAAATTTGAAGTATAAAATTTGACATATGAAATTTCAAGTTTCACCACATACACACACCTCAATTAATATTGTCAAAGAATGATCAGAAATCTCAATGTAGGTAGTTATAAGAAACAACCAATAAAAGGACATGATGATTTCTTTCTTTTATATTAATTTATTTTAAATGCAAATACTAAAACTTAAATACACAAGAAAAGAAACATATTGTAAACTTAAATACTAAAACAATAAAAAAAGAAAAGTATTGCCATGTATACAGCAAAGCATAAGGGAAAATTTTAATATATAGCAATAAATATCCATTTAAAGAAAACCTACATAAATACTATATATTGTGTTCAGAGCTCTTTCTTCTCTTTTCTTCCTCAAAATATTTCTCTTGTTCTCTGTTGTACTTTTTAATTTGTTCTTTTCTCCTCCCCCCACCAAATGATGCTACAATTAAGCATGAATATATACATACATGTATACATATATATTTACACTCACAAACATATATACCTACATGTATATACTTACATATATACTTAGATATCTATAATCATTGACATATACATTCATATGTATTTATGTAAGACCATAGTACACTTATTTGACCTCTTTCTCTGAGGGTGGATAACATGTTCCTTCATAAATCCAAGTCTTTACATATTTTTCTATGAAATTTTAATGTTAAAAAACATTCTTTTCCCAGATACATTTATTAGGCAAGAATGTCATATTTATTGAATTATCGAAGCAATCAACTAGTGTTATAAATTTGGTGTTAAGGAATATAACTCCATCACGATGTATAATTCCTTAGTCAATTACACAGAACTATAAGGCTTTTGCTTATTGGAATTTCGGTTGCTAGAGAATAAGGATGTTACACGGGAAAAAATTTCTACAATTGCTAGCATCAGAAACACTTTGGACCTATGCATGACACTTCATTCCCCATCACTTTACATTTATATTTGTTGCTTCCCATGTCTGAAATATACTCCCTCTTCAAGTCTGCTTTAGAGAGTACCTCCCCTCTTTCAAGGCGTAGCTCAAACTACAGTTTCTCCATGAAACTTTTCTTAATCCTTACAGATTGGTGTGCCCTCCCACACAAACCACTTTGTATTCAATCACCTTATATTTGTTCTATATATACTCCTATAAATAATTGGTTATTTTCCTCACTAGAATAAAATCTCCTGGTAAGTATGGATTATTTCTTTATATTTGTGTCCCTAGGGCCTTTTATGGTACCTGGTACCCAGAAAGTATTTAACAAATGCATTTTGATTGAACGGTTCTCAGATGTTGCCCTACCTTGTATTAATGTTTTCATTATCAAAGTACTCTGCTAAATAGTGGCCAATTCCATAAGAGTTAACGTTTGGTCATGATTGATCATGTTGCAGTGTTTGGTACTCATTGGACCATTACTTGGTCCTATGAATTGATTTCTGTTGATTGATAAGTAAACCCTCGTCCCCCAACCTCACGATGCCTTAGGTCACCCCAGGCAGGCAAGGTAAATGTATGGATTGAACGGGGGAGTTTCTCAATTAGTTAATTATTCAAGGAAACACTTATTACTATACAATACAAACCAGTCAAGAATCTTGGGATCCAGGAAATGACTATTACTGATATAACGCATAGTCATTCCTAGTATCCTTCACCTAATAAACAAAATGATAACAGCTTTGCAAGTGGTAAACATCTTCCTTGATTCAGTTCTGACACCTGAAAGATATTGGCTACATGTAAATATGTGGAGGTACACAACTGAGTCATCTTATAATCACTGTGGTAAATAATAAGGTAAATACAAAATATAAAATAATCTTATCTCGATTTTTAACACTTCTAATGAGATTTAACAGGCATGTGAGAAGGAGAAGAAAAGGAAGAAGAAGAAGAATGAGGAGAAGAAGGAAGAAGAGGAGAAGCAGAAGGAGGAGGAGAAAAAGAAGAAATATTTATTTTTTTTTACTTTCTTTTAGTCCTTCAAAATAAAGTCATGCGATTAAAGTAAAAAGTCCACAGACTACGAGGTATGGGATTTCTTTAAAAATTCAAAGTAGCCCTTTAGGGAGATTTTTGTTTTAATTTTGTTTTTCTACAGAATCGGAATTAAGGTTACACGCTGTGAACAAATGGAGCAACCCACAGGTTTATATAGGAAACTGTCATGGGTAGAATTCTTTGGATCTCCTTTATCCCTCTTAACCTTCTATTACTCATAATCAACATCTGAGATTATTACTTAAAATCATATAGATATGTCATCTGACAGCAGAAAGGGATAATAGAATTTCAAAAAAATATATGGAGCATTAGAGAATCAACCCTTTTCAATTTTATAGATTTAATCACTGAGGTTCAATATCACCTTGCTCATTAACACATAGCTTACTGATGACAAAATCTGAACAAGAATCCTGGATTTTATTCCACTTCCAATTCAAATACATTTCCACTACCTTTTCAAAAAGAGAAATTAGCTAAATATTGAATCATGCCAAAGATTAAATACCATCAGTTGCCAGTACCCCAAATTCGGTGTTTCATTTTCCCCCATTCTCATTTTCTGCTTTCAACTTCAGGGCCTCAACTTTTTAAAATATGCTAATGAAGCAATAATTTACACACACTTTCTGGATGAGGAATTATATGCTGCATCCCCAAGAATAGTAAGCCTAATTAGATGATTGACATCATCAAAAGTAATTGAAAGATTTCTCAGAAACATTAGCTATCAAACTTATGTAAAAGCATGAAAATAAAATTTCCTGATTTCTGCAACTCAAAAGCAATTATTTCATTGACCAGTCCATCCACAGTCTACTAAATCAGGATCCTTTCTCCTGATATTTTCCCCCAGTGAGGCATACTAAGGAGGGAACAGCAGTTGTTCCTTGCTAATTGGTTATAAGTTCACCACACTTTAATTTCACTGTGAACAACAATGTGTAAAGTGACTAGTTATGAAACTCATTATTGTTAAACAGATAAAATTTGCATTAACTCCCCAAAATATTTGTGAAAGTCTATTCAATATTGTCTATATTTTCAGAGAGTAGATAATTACATTCATTATGTATACAGTATATCCTAAATAAATAAAATTACATCTTTGCAGAGTTTGCATCCAATACATCTCATTTCATTATCAGTTACAGAGGTAGACTGGTTGAGGGAACTAAAAATAGCTAGGCAAGTTCCATAATACACATTATTTCACCAGCCAAATCATCTATTTACTGTTCAGTCTTGAAGAACTAGAGATACTTTCTGTATTACAGTTTTCTCATATTGAAGGTGGACATAACATGTGCCACAAGGGCACTGATTATATGCAAGTATGCTAGGAACTCATTGAAGAACCATAAATACAGCAGAACTTTGAAGACTACATAAAACTTTCCAAGCATCAGGGAATGGGGGGTGTGGATGGGGTTGAGGAAATCAGAGCCACTGTTTTAGAGAAACAGTAGCAATTGAAGTGGCTAAAACATCACAGTTGACAGTTGTCAGGAATGACAAGTCAAAACAGATAAGTGAAATGCATTAAGTTCACAATTAATCTATGGATTTCAAGATTTCTTAGTGGGAAGTATTAAAGTCAACATGAGAACTCATCAGGAATAAAAGGAAATTCAAGACCTGTTCAGAGGAATTCTGGAGAAATAGACAACTTAGAGATATGTATTTATAATTCCAGGACATAATTATACCAAATAGTTTGTATTCATGAGAAAGATGTTTCCTGACCATTTGCAAAGATAAGGCGATGAATCAGTAAAGAATAATTGAAGAGTTAGTGCTTGATGAGCATGCCTTCCTCTCTACAACTTTACAAAACAACACATTTATCCAGGGAATAATGGCAAGTACTCATTCTAGATTTGGTTCAGGATTGTAGCATGGTACAGTTAATAGAGTGCTAGACATGGAGAAAAGAAGCACTAGTTTTTGTTTCTTTTTTTGTTTTTTTGGTTGTTGTTTTTGCTTTCTGGAGGGCAATTGGGGTTAAGTGACTTGCCCAAGGTCACAAGTCTAGTTTTTTTGTTAAGTGTCTGAGGCCGGATTTGAACCCAGGTCCTCCTGACTCCAGGGCCGGTGCTCTATTCACTGCACCACCTAGCTGCTCTGGAAACAATAATTTTAAATGCTGCCTCAGATACTTATGCTCTGTGTGATCATGAACAAGTTACTTAATCTCTCTGTGCCTCAGTTTCCTCATCTGTCAAAAATGAAAGTTGGACTCAGCCTCTAAGATCCCTTTCAGCTCTAAATCTATGATCCTATGATTCTGACTTCCTGATCCTATCTCATCCCATGTCCAGTTTCATCAACAATTATTTTATATCCTTCATTCTTAATATCCTAGAAGCAAAAATTGAGCTGCAAACTCTCTGTTGCATACTTACATCCTTGCTCATTCATCTTGTATTGTTTAGTGCTGCCCGACTCTTTGTTACCACATTTTGGGGCAAAGATACTGAAGTGGTTTTCCATTTCTTTCCCAACCTTATTTTACAGTTGAGGAAACTGAGGCAAACAGGGTTACATGAATTGCCCAGGGTCACATAGCTAGTAAGTGTCCAAGGCCAGATTTAAATGCCTGAAGGTATATCTCCCCGACTCCAAGCTCAAAACTCTATCCACTGTGCCACCTAGCTGCTCATTCTTATCCAGACTTTAAATTCTAACTTTTTGTTAACCTGCAGAAACATAGTTTCTTTATGTCTTTACCCCCAAGATTTTGGCTCCAAGTTCAAGTCTCTAAGCTATCTAATTTTTCTTCTTAATCAAGTTAAATCCAAGGGGATAGAAAAACCACAAGAAAATCTTAATTCAGTATCCACTTGGTACTTTAACAGAAATAAAAGTAGTTAATTCACATACTGCAAACCAATGTTAGTCCAACTCCCTTTGCCTTCTTCCCAAATGCCATTGTGAGACATGCCAAACTAACCTTATTTGCATTTCTGATAGGCTTTCTAGTCTCATCATATCAAAGGAAGGAAACAGACATAATATATCTTGATTTCCAGATGACAATTGAAAAAATCTCACCTAAATATCATATGACCATGGATAAAAGCTAGTTTTAGCCTCCACATTTTAAAGAGGTGGAAACTGAAAAATGAAACAACTTGTTTGTTTATTAACACACTGATGATATTATTTTTAATAACTTTCAGAAAAGATGAAGAAATATAGATTCACTGTACTTATTCTTTGTCATAATTCAATTAGAAAAAAATTAAAGATGCCTAAATAAACATAACTGAAGTTTTAATTAGTGGATTAATGTTAACTTTTTTTTTATCGTAAAACATAACAGTATCTGAAGAATCAAATTGTGTATGTCCTAAATGACAATGAAGATACCTGGTAGATCTTACTAGCTGGTAGTCTATTTTTTTTTCTTTTAAACAATGTAAATTCAATTTTGTTTTCATGTTCAAATCCCCCCAGGCCCTTCCTCCACTATATTTCCCATTCATTGAATAGGAAAGGAAAACAAACCCAACACATTTGCATAGCCATACAAAACACGTTCCAACATCAGCCATGTCCAAAAAAAGGGAAGAAGAAATTATGTTTTAATTTGCACTTTGAGTGCATCCATTCTCTATCAGGAGGTGAATAGTATGTTTCATCATAAGTCCTTTGATACTGGAGTTATTGTGT
Source organism: Gymnobelideus leadbeateri (assembly GCA_011680675.1). Lineage (NCBI taxonomy): Eukaryota > Metazoa > Chordata > Mammalia > Diprotodontia > Petauridae > Gymnobelideus > Gymnobelideus leadbeateri. The sequence goes on along the minus strand of WOXC01000652.1, from coordinate 159,142 downwards.
AGATCATTGTGTTGATCAGAGTTATTAAATCTTTCAAAGTTGATTATCTTTATAATACTGTTTTTACTGTGTAAAATGCTCTCCTGGTCTGTTTCAGTGTATTTCTGATGATGACTTATATGTAATAAGTGGCATAAAAATACAACAAAGAAATGCATGACTAGAAAAGACCAGTCATGTCTTGATAGCAAGCTAAAATGGAGGATGGATTGTTTAAGTGTTGAATTGGTAATGTTGGAATATCAAATGACCTGTAGGAAGACCCCTTTCATAGAACATGTAGTGAAGCCAGTGGGAGGGGGGAGGAAGAAGGGGAGACATAGGAAAATAAATCTCACCAGATGAGGAAGCATTGAAGGACTGGGAGCTACAGTGCTAGAGGAAGCACATCATTGGTTGTATTGATGAAATCCACCTCCATTGAAAGAATGAATGAAGACATGAAAACCAAATATTAAATAAAATGAAGTTTGGAGACATAGTAAATATTTTGAAGAAGAGTTCAAAAATCAACTTGGAATCAACAGGATGATAATCATTAGGGAAAGGGGTAAATACCCATATTCAAATATCCGAAGGACTGTCACGGATATGAGAATGTTGTTTTGCTATGTGTGGGTCGGTTGCAAGGATTGCTAGGATCAGTTAATGGTGGAGATGCTGAGAAGGCAGGTTTAGACTGTTAACAGAAGGAGGAACATTTTGTAATGACATCTGTCCAACAATGGAATGGGATGCTTATCAAAACATGTTAGTGTTAAAGCAGATAGTGAATAAGTATCTATTATGGATGATGTAGAGAGATTTATGAGTTGAGTAGAATATTGGATAACATGACCTTTAAGGTTTCTTCCAACTCAAAAGTTCTAAATTTGTCCATCAATTAAAGAAATCAGCTCTTTTTGCACTATAAACTAACGTTGGCTCAATTCCTCCTCTCTTCTTCCCAAATGACATTATAAGCCCTGGGAATTTCCTGTATTAGTTGCTATTTTAGGTTCATTGCTCTTTCAGTCTAAAGTGGATTTTCAATATTCTGAGTTGATGATTTTGTTGAGCAATCAAATGATTTAATTTTGATTAACTGATGGCTTGATCAGTTACCTAAAATATGCTATGTCCTATACAAAATATCAAAGTATATGCAGCCTTTGCCTTTTATGTCTCTACTTTCAAAGACGAGATATGCAGAAATGTATATTTTCTCTGTTTTTTGTGTTCATTTATGTTTTTCCTCAATACATATGTGTTAGGTAAAGTATGCTATCACAGCAGACAGTTTACAGGGTATAGTAATTCTTCTCTGGATTTTTTTCACCAACTTTCTATGATTCCTCCATCCTCCTGACTCAAAGATGCTAACATTCCCTGGGAATCTCTACTTAGTTCTTTCTTCTCTCCTTGGGACATCTCATTCATTTCCACATTTACAACAACAACAATGCTAGCATTTACACCAAGATTTAGAATTTGCAAAGCAATTTATATCTAATATGTGTGTGTGCATACATACACATATATAATATAAATTGCTTTGCAAATATATATACATATATATATATGTTATATAGTGTGTATGTGTAATTAGTTGATTCTCAAATATTTATTTCAAACTCTATTATCCATGAATCACTTTTCCAAATGACTCACAGAAATCTCCTTCTGGAGTGCCTTTAGGATTCTGAATTTAATTTTTCTTAAACCAAATCATTGCCCCTCCCCACACCCACTCCCAATCTGCTTGTGCTCCAGATTACTTTCCTATTTCTAAATAACTCTTATCATCCTCCCTGCCCTCAGGTTTGAAAATTCAGTGATCTATTTTTCTTCTTCTTTTTCTCCCTTCATAGATTCAAGCACCAAGATAGGGTTTCCATTTCCATAGATTTTCTTAATCCCATATCCTTATCTCCACCCATACATCATAATCCAGATCTACAAGAACTCTCATCTGAACTTTTACAGGAGCCTTTTAAATCATCCCCAACCCTCCTCCTACTTCCCACCCCTGTGCTCCATGACACATTGTTAATAGTTGAGAATCTTTACAGGAGTTATCTTGATGAGGTATGGGCTCTTGGAGACACCTGGAGCTCTCCTTGAGTCCTTGAGGTACAGGCTCTGGGAATCTCCCTTGGACTCTTGATTAAATCATCGCATTTGATGAGGCAAGTCAGTTACTAGACTTCCCACCCTTGAACTGGCCTAGCCCACCATTGTTTGTGGTCTCCAGGTGGCTTCCCACCCTTAATAACTCATTGAGCTCATTAATTCCTCCTGAAGACCCTCCCCAAACTCCTCCTCTAGACCACTCCTAGATTCCTCCCACAATCTTCTTTATATAAGACCTCATCTCACACCAAAGAAGAGTGAGAGCTCTGTAGAATTTTCTAGCATAGACTTACTCTGTGTCTAGTGCAAGTGGAACTTCTAATAAATTTTACTTTGGCTGAAAAGACTCGAGTCGAATTCATTCGGCAGGACCTGGTGTGTTGGTATTTTGGGGTCTCCAGAGCAACCCCAACACTCTTAGTGGGTAACCTCTCCATTGTTATGGTTCCCTGACCTGGAAACACTGCTAATCTAGAGTTCTTCTCCAGCTGGGACTGGAAGGTATGTAAGTCTCTCTTTCCCTAGTACCTTGGAAGTGCAGGTTTTTTGTTTTGTTTTGTTTTGTTTTGTTTTGGGGGGGGTTGGTTTTGTTTGTTTTGGGTTGTTGTTTTTTTTTGCTTTTTTTTTTGTGGGTTTTTTTTTTTTTTTGTGTGTGTGTCTTTTTCGGGAGCCTGACCTCTCAGGTCCCATTAGGTCAGACAGCTAGGAGGCTGTTTTGTGCTCAGCCTGACCTCAGGTTTTTGGTCCTATTTGGTTATTTTGGAGAATATGGACATGTGTGCAGTTCCTGAAGAATGGAAGATAAGGACAGATGCCATATCTGGAAGTGTAAGCCAAATTCTTTCAGTTCTCTCAGGACTAGGGAACTGGGAAAACTTCAGGTACTTTTTTGTGGGATTTTTTCATTTGTCTTTCAAGGCTTACTCTCAAACCTTCCTTTATGGAGAAAGGGACTTCCAGGCCCTATGCCTGTTGCTCCTAAAAGTTCACCTTTGGGTTGTCTTTTACAACATTGGAAAACATTTAGTTTCTCTGGAGACCTTAGAAAGGAAAAGTTTGTTTGTTTGTTTTTTGCCACACTGTTGGGCCTAGGTATAGCCTAGAAGATGATGAATCCTGCGTGGCCTGTTCTGGGGATTTAAAAGAGAATATTCTCTTGCAGTTAGAATCATACTGTCCCAGAGAAGGAAGATGGATAGAAATTGCCCACTTAATGGCTTTTGTTGAGCTTTCTCAGAACAAGGTTCTCAGGAAAGACTGAGATGCTTGAAGCTAGAGCCTGTCCACAGAGGGGTAACAGGGCCCAATTAAATGACCCCTTTCCTATGGCTTCAGCCCCAGCCCCTCCCCCTTCAGCATACCCTGCTCAGGTTACTGAGGCAGCTCCCCCAGCCCCTTCTGCTGCACCCCAACCCTTTCCCTCTTGGTTCCCCTTCCCTTTTCCTCTAGCCCAACACCTCTCATATCCTGTCTCCTATACCATCCCTATCTCCTACCCTGCATCTCCCAGCATGGCCTCTTCCCCCTCAGGGAACCCTGCTCAGGCCCCAGGCACTGGTCAGGCTGAAGTGCCTTCTTCTTTAGCCCCTCCCCATGAGGCAACACTCACTTAGCCCTCAGACCCTACCCCCAAAGCAGTCATAGAGGTATCTCCTCTTCTGACTTCCACTCATCATGTGCTGGCTGACTTTCCCTCCTGCCAGCCAGATCCCCCAGTCTTGCAATCTGATCTACTTCAGCCAGCACCCCCCAGTCACTCTCTCAGAGGAAGTGGGACTCCTCCCAGTCTCCCTTACCAAGCCTCTGTCCCCACACTGCCTTCAGGGCTTTTTCCCTTAAGGGAAGCACCTCTCTCATCTGGTGGGACAACTAGAGTGCATGTCCCATTCTCCATTTCAGATCTCAATTCAATTAAAGAAAAGTTAGGTAAATTCTCTAAAAACCCAACAAAGTTTACTGCAATTTGAGATTTCTTGGGGGTGGTTTGCATATCCTCTTCTCTACCTGTTGTTCCACAGAGGAGAAGAGGGGAATCTGGGAACAAGCCCCAAAATTTGGGGATCATTTGGCTAGCAATGACCCCAGAAAATACCCCCCAGGAAGAGCTGCTGTTCCCACTAGTGACCCAGGATGGGATTATCAGATCCGGGAGGACAGAGAAAAGTGACCATATGGTACTTTACCTGTTAGAAGGACTAAGAACTGCATTTCAAAAGCAAGTGAATTATCAGAAAGAGAAATTTCTCATACAAATAAAGAAAACCCTCCCTTTTTCCTAGATAGACTTGTAGAAGCTATTAAAAAGTATACAAATTTAGATCCTGACTCTATAGAAAGGGCAACAATCCTTAAAATGTATTTTATTAGTCAGTCTGCCCCAGATACTAGGAGGAAACTGCAGACATTAGGACTCCAAACACCTCAGGCCCAATTACTGGAGACAACATTTGGAGTCTTTAATAACAGAAACCTGGTTGCAGCAGAGGAGAAAGAACACAGGGAACAAACCAGAGACAGAGAACTCGCTCAATTCTTGGCTGCTGCCATGGCCAGGAAAAACCCTTCCAGGGGACCCCCTTGGAGGAAGCTCAGTCACTTGGGCAGAGGGAAACCTGTTTCTGATGCCACAAAGAGGGTCACTGGTCTAAGGATTGGCTCTCCAGGGCATTCCCCCAGATGGAGCCCCAAGAACCAATGACTAGAACTGTGCCCATCTGACCAGGAGGGACATTGGAGGAAGGATGGTTACCAAGGTAAAAGTGGTAGAGCCACCTCCCAGTACCCTCTCCTCCAGTCTTCTCAAGACTCTGAATGATGGGGAAGCCTGGGGTTTGGCAGTGCTCCCACCTTCTCCATTTCCCTACTGAACTCTTGCCAAGCATTGAGTCTGAAGGTAAGGTTATCTGCTTTCTGATAGATTCAGGAGCTACATTCTCTGTTTTAATTAATTACTCTGGCCCTACTTGGCCCTTGACCCATCAGGTCATGGGCATAGAAGGGAAAACTAATGGATGTCTCGAGACATACCCCATATCCTGCCTACTTGAGGATCTGTTGTTTGAATGCTCCTTCCTTATGCTCTCCTTATCCTGTCCCCTTGTTGGGAAGGGACCCGTTGATGAAATTGGGAAGCCAATTTTCTCTAGTTAAGCCTCCCAGATCTCCCCATTTTCCCTCAGGAGTGTGGGAGATAGTTGAGTCGATTGCTTAGGATCAGGAAATTCCTTGGTGAGATACTTCTGCCATGCCAACATTTGTTTTTGACTCCTAGATCCTAAAGTGTTCCCCCAGAGTGGTCTATATCCAATTAAACCCAAGGCCTTGGAGGAACTATAATCAAGCTAATTGCTACTCAAGGCCCAGACCACCAGGTGAAAGGTTTTGAGACTTTGAAAACTAAATTGACCAACACTCCAGCTTTGCCCAATCTAGGAAAAACCTTTCACTTTCTATGATGATAGAAGGAGAGAACAGGCTTTGGGATTTGGTTGCCCGTTTTTGAAAACTATTAGATTCTCTGGCTGCTATTGCTTTCCATGTGCTAAATGTCCATGGAGTAATTTAGATAGCCTTTGGCTGACAGCTTTTTGGCCTTGACATCCTTTATACCAGGAAATTTGTCTTTTCTCTATTTTTTGGTGCCTTTTTGGTTTTTGTTTGCTTAACCTCTTTGCCAGGTTTGTTTCCTCCAGGGTTCAAGCCACCAACCTCTGGATGATCACTAAGGCTATGGAAATCTCTGACTGAATTCTAGTTCTCCAGCCCAATGGACATGGCTTCATCCATGTTCCAGAGTCTGACACCTTGAATGTGAAGTCTGGCCCCCTTGAATAGGACCCAGAGAGGTAGGAACAATTCTAGGCCCCTTGTCAGCAGGAAGCACTTTCAGAAGCTGAGACCTTTGCCCCTCAACCCAAAGGAATTAAATTATCCCATTTGATGAGGCAAGTCTGTTAGTAAGACTTTCCACCCTTGAACTGGACTAGCCCACTTTTGTCTGTAGCCTCCAGCTACCTCCTACCCTTAATCACTCATTGACCTCATCAACTCCTCCTGAAGACCCTCCCCAAACTCCTCCTCTAGACCACCCCTAGATCCCTCCCACAACCTTCTGTATATAAGACCCCATCTTCTCTCCATGTGGGTGAAAGTGCCATAGAATGATCTAGCAAGGACTTACTCTGTGTCCAATACAAGCAAACTTTTTATAAACTTTATTTTTCTCTGAGTGAGAATACTTGAGTCGAATTCATTTGGCAGGACCTGGTGTGTTGGTATTTTGGGGTCTCCAGAGCAATCCTAACCCTCTTTATGGGTAACCTCTTCATAAGGACATAGAGGGCCAGGGGTGGTTAAGTGACTTGTGCAAGATTCTAAGACTCAGTAAAAGAATGGGTAGTAAAGGATATTGTGCATGAGAAATATGTTTTATATTAGTCATCCTGGAACCTTTCTGTGAACATGTCATCCCCTAATCACAATCTTTCAATGGCTATCTATACTTTAAAAGTCCAAATTCTTTTGCCAGGAATTCCATCACCTTCACAATTTGATCCCAAACTACATTTCTAACATTATCTCCTAGTAAAATCTTGACACATCCTGGCCTTCAGTTATAGTAAAACGTGGTTGCCCTTCTACATGTCTTTGCTCATCCTGATGCTCCTTCCTGAAAAGCCTTTCATCATTAGTTCTTCCCTCTTTTCTTCTGGGGTTCATACTTCATTTTTTTCTTCTTCATTGTGCCCACACATAACAGAATCAAAGGAGATCAAACAAAAAAGAAAATTATTTTTCTCCTATCCTTTTCAGTTTTCATGGAGACATAATGACAATTCATTGACATGTATTGATAATTGAGCATTTAATTTATCTCAAGGTAGACCTCACCTAAATTTCACCTTTTGAGTCAGACCTATGATTTCAGTAGCAGAGGGAATTCTGTTGAGAAAGCTCTTTTTACTAATGCATGCCAGCACCTGCTCCATAATGAAGAGTCTCAGAATTATCTAATGGCACTGAGGGCTTAAGTGATTTGCCTAAGGTCCCACTAGGCAGAGATATGACTCAAAGTTAAATCTTACTGACTCTGAGGCCATCTTTCTACACATTTAGTTAAGCTACTTCTTAGCCTCTATAGATAAACTAAGCTTAGAGAAGCTAAGGATAACAAAAAGAAAACGCTTTAGTTATATTAGGAGAAAGAAAAAAAGATCAAGGAAGGGTCTGAATCTTCATTTTGAATCAATGGCATGACAATAACTTACCACAAAAAGAAGATAGAAATGCTTTACTTCACCAAAAAGAAGGGATTTTGCACTAGAAATAATATAAAGAAAAAGATGGAGTTGATACTCAAACTAAATAAAGATATAATAAGAGAGGTTTTAGCCATCCTGGATGAATTCAAACCACTGACATAGATGAATCACACACACACTCACACACTCACACACTCACACATACACTCACACACACACACTCACACTCACTCACTCACACTCACACACACACTCTCTCTCTCTGACACACACACACACACACACACACACACACACACACACACGGATGAATGTATGTAATAGATGGATAATATGATTGCTGAGCCATTGTCAGTGATGTCTGAATGATCAGGGAAAATGAGAAAGCTACTACAGGAACACAGAAATGCAATTGACTGGTTTTTTTTAAGGGCTTGGGGATAGAGAACATGACACTATGCTAAGCTCTGAGGATACAAATATAAGCTTAAATAAAAGGACAATCCCCACCTTGAAGGAGCTTACGTTCTAATTCATGTAAAAGAGCATCTGGAAAAATGTAGAAGAGGAGATGGGCAATGGGTGAGAATAAGGATAGAGGGGGAGTTGAAGTAAGAGAAAAGGCTGGCCTTTTTAATAGTGTTTTAGGGATTGTGAAGGACTTTAAATGAATTATCTAGTTGATTTTCATATCAACCCTGAGATATAGGTGATTATTATTATTATTATCTCTATCTTATAAATGGGGAAACTAGGGCTAACTTCCCCAGGCTCACAGATATGAGACAAGATTTGAACTCAGGTCTTCTGGTTCCAATTCCAACATTCCTTATACTGTGTCTCATTGTCTCTCTGATGGTGGGTCCTGGTAATAGTCACTATTGGAGTCACCAATAAGGAGAGTAAAACCTCAGGGTAAGAGTTTCATCAGAGTGGGAAGGCAATTGGTAAGAAGTAATAAAAAGTGAATTGAGTTATTAGTGAGCTGAAGCATCTCTGGGGTCCTTTCTAACACTGAAGTCCCAAAGAAGGAATTATCAAACAAGAGAAGTGGGCATCAGAGGAAAACAGATTACATAAACTATAGGCCATTGTACCTGTCTTCAATCAAGGAAGATTCTAGAATGAATCCTTAAAGAAAAGACTGACAAATATCTAGTGTGTAAAGTGGGTAATACAAAGAACCAGATTGACTACATAAAGAACTAGTAATGGAAAAGTATTTCTCTTTTAAGACAGGATTATTAAACTAGAAAGTGAAGAGAATGCAGTAGAATAAATTTGTTTCAATTTTATTTATTTATTTATTTCAATGCACGACAAGATTTTTTTTTTTTAATAAAGTAGCCCATACTATTTTTATTTGAAGGGAAGCTAAATAGTACATCTGGATTCAGAAAATTTCTTCATGAATTCAACTCTGGCTTCAGACACTACTAGCTGTGTGACCCCAGGCAAATCACTCAACCCTGTTTGTCTCAGTTCCTCATCTGTAAAATGATCTGGAGAAGGAAATGGCAAACCACTCCAGTATCTTTGTCAAGAAAACATCAAATGGGGTCAAAAAGAGTCAGACTGGACTGAAATGACTGAATAACAACAATACTATTCTTGTGGATAAGATGGAAATATATGCATGACATTATCATGTTGGATTCAGAAATGGTTAAATTAATTGATTCAAAGGGAAGTTGTTATTGCTTAATATTAATGTGACAGATCTCCAATGAGGCAAAATGGCATGCTCATCAAGTGTTTAGATCACACAAACACACTGGTCTCCAAAAAGATCTTGCAAAGTTGAAGCATTGTGTTTATCTAATGATAAATGCAATGAGTATAAATTCAATGTCATACATTTAAGTAACAAAAATCAAATATGTGAATGCCAGGTGGAAGAGTCATAGTTAGAGAGAAATTATTATGAAATAAAACTTGAGGGTTTTAGTATACTTTAGTCTCCATATTAGTGATCAGTATTTTGTAGAAGCCTCTTCCTCCAAAAAGAAAAAGATTTTTTATACTACATCAAAAGAAGTACAGTTTCTAGCAATAAGGAGGTGATAGTCCCATTATGCTCTTGCCATCATCAGACATCATTTGTTGTATTTTATTCAGATGTGCTTACCATAATTAAAAAACAAATGCCAGTTTTAAGCTGGCAAGTCTCTGGAGGAAGGCAACTAAGATGGTGTAAGAATTTGAGTCCATATCATGTAAGGACTATTAGAAGGAACTATTAGATTGTAGAAAATATGATTTTAGGGATGGGGAGTAGCACATAATAACTGCTTCCTATTATTTGAAAGGCTATCATGTGGGATAGCAATTAGATTTGTTTGGTATGAAGCTAAAGGGCAGAACCAGGAGTAATAGATGGTGAAAAGAAAAGCATTTATGCTTTATGTCAGAAATAATTTCCCAACAATTAGAATTGTCCAAAAGTAGAAAGGGCTCCTTTGAAAGGTGATGATTCCCCAGTCATTGGCAGTCTTTATGCAGAGTATTATTGATTATGCCATTAGGAATACCTTGTGGGTCTGTTTAGACTAGATGGTCTTAAAAGCCCCTTTCAAATCTCAAATTCTGTGATTCTTTGAAGAAGTTCTCTGACTGTATAACACAAATGACTTTACATAGGTCAACAATTAATGACTCCTGGAAGATGAAAACCCAAGACCTTTTGAAGAGGATCCACTTTTTTTTGTTTTGTTTTGTTTTTATTTTATTTTTTATTTCTAGAGCTCACTGAACACACCATATTAAGATTGTGTGAGAAAGTCCCCTCAAGCACAGAGATACATATGCATAATGTAACTAGTGCTGCTGTGATAGGACTTAAATGTATTTTATGCCACATCTGGTCTGCCTTTTGTTTGACATATACTGCATACAAATAGCTCCTTCATCTCTATTAAAGACTCTTGGCTGGGTAGCATTTTTATAGAGAACAATATCCGTGACAAAGACGATTTAAAGGAATCTAATATTGAGCAACTCCCTGTCCAGATCCTCTCAGTGGCTCACCAAAATGGTGTTTCCTATTAAGTGAAAGAGATATAGTAGAGGTAAGTTTACTTTGAAGTATGATGGGAAGACAGAAGCTTTCTCTGTAATGAATTGTGAAATCAGCAGGGGAAATTAACCCTGCCAATCTCAATAGGCATGATGTTTTTTTTTTCTTCCAAGTAAGACTCATTTGACTTAGACTAATATGTTGTTAATAAAAGTTCATTTGATGTATAACACTAGTTTCACCATCAAGTATCTGAACTCAAACATAGCAAATTAAAGCACTAAATGAAAGAATGTTTAAAAAGAGATAGTACAGAAAATCCATGATTTGTTTCTCAAATCTGACCTGCCACAAGCCAAGTATCTTAATTTGAGGGTCAAGGGTAAGAAAGGATATAATCAACCTGAAGCCTTTTAGCTAAAAATATCCTGCCTTGAAGTCTTCCAGGATGGTTTCTATCAACTATCTTGTGACTTGGAAGTTTTTCTGTTGACTTCACCCTTGTGCTGAAGAAACAATCCTATCTTTTCCATTCCTTCTCCTCCCATTTAATCAAGCCCATTGATTTGAGGATTTCAGAGAGAAATCTAGTTGGTCTAATCACTTATTTCAAATGAATGACTTCTATGGAAAAAAATAGAATGGTAAATTATTTGTACTTGTTTGTAAGACTGTCTTAGTATATGGTATGTTGTATTATTTATTGCGATCATATAAATATTTATTAGTTGTATATAAGTACCTTTCCTCTGAAAGAAAAGCATTCTTGTTGAGGGATCACACTTTTCTCCAAACACTACAGAACTAAAGACCCCATTTAGATTACTACTCTAAGCACCGGACCACTGATTTGAATGCTCCAGACTTCATACAAGCTGCCATTCTGGTTCTACCCAGTGTGACTTTCATTCTTATTTCAAGATGTTCTTCTCCCACTTGGATTCCACACAGCATGTTTCCACATGACCCAAGGGAGGCTTCCAAATTACTTCCTATGTAGAAGGAATATCAGTATCGGACTTTAAAATTCTAGCTTTTTTAGAAAGCTAAGTCTTTAAAACATTTTAAGGAATAGTAGAAATGTGACATAATGAATGTAACTGAAAAATGAAATGGAAAAAAAAGTCATGAAAAATAACATTAAATTTATTGCTTATTAAATGCTTATAAAATAATGCATTTTACTTCCTTAGTGATTTTCCACCCCAACAGCCCAAGATAGTGTAGAGCCACTGCCATTAATTGACAATATTATTGTAAAGAAAAGAGAAAAAAGTACTAATACATTCAAGAGACACATGGGGAAAAGTAATCATGCAAACAGAAATAACTAACCTATAGTAATCAAGTCAAGAGTAAAAATATATATTTCAGTGGGTTATGATAGGAAGAACCTGAATTTGGCATCATAAGACCTGGGTCTAAAAACTAGTTCTTCCACTCATGATCACCTTGGATTATACTACACCTCAGTTTCCAAATCTGTACAATGAATGAGCAGAATAAGTCGCATGTTTGTGGATATGAATAAAATAGGATTTTTTTTTTTTACTATGCCTACTTGTTACAAGTTTGTTTTTTCTTTCTTTTCTTTAATATTAGTGGCAGAAGGGAGAAAAAAAAATGTGCCAATTAATTAAAAATTAAATTAAATTAAAATTGTGGATTGATCTAGTTGAATTTTAAGGTATTTTCTAACTATAAGTCTCTCAATTAGATCATGAGCTTCATGGACATAGTTAAGCCCCCTGTATTTCTCTGTCTCATACTCTTTCGCTAGCATAAATCCATGACCTACCAAGCCAACTCCTTCCATGTAAATACTGCGTTAGTTCCCATTCCACAATACTCTGTTCCACATCCACTAGATAATGATATCTCTCATTACTGTGAACTGATGGTATCAATGACTTCTAAAACTTCCAGGGTAGAGGCTGCAAAGTGAGATAAGAACTAAAGATCAACACCATTACTTAAATAGGGAGCCTAGTGTTTGTGGCTGAACATTATTGACTTTGGACATTCTCCTAATACTTAGGAAGAATGTATTTTCTATTTAATATTAAAATAATTGTTACTAATTTTTATTTTTGCCATCCTTTGTTATTGGGCAAATGCTATGCTTTGGGATACTCTCTTCCATTCTATCTAACAAAGATTTTTGTTTTATGATGCTAAAGGGAAAGTTAATTCCTGATCCTTTATGCAAAATAAGTAGCTAATGGCATACCCAATCAATGCCTCACTAACATTCACTTCACTGATTTAAAAAAATGTCATATCATGCCTGGAGCATGAAAAGGGCTACAGATAAGACTATGATCTTCATTTTTTAAAAACCTGTGTTTAAGAGAAAAATGGCATTTATTGTAGTTTATTAGAATATAATGTTGCTATAAAATATAATTCATAAATACACATATTTGACTACTATTTTAATTTCCTTCATTTATAACATTTACTTAGTGATTCAACATTGAAATATATTCTTCACTAATAGCCAGTCTCCTTGGGAATACATGAAACAGCCTGTTATAAAATAAGATACATTTCATACATGCATAACTTTTCTTTCAGAAGAAAATGTTGCTTGTAAGCTATAGTGCCATCAGTTGAAATCATTATAACTATCCCCCCCCAAAAGAAAAACATAAAACCTTACAGATATTTCATGTTTAAGGTAAAATACATAATTGCAACCAAATGCAAAATATATATATATATATATATATATATATTAAGGTAAAATTCAATATGATAATTTGATTTTATAGAGATTAGTTTATTGCTTATTATGGGTGGGTTAGTCTGTAACCTCAACAAACATATAAATAAAATAGTTTGAGGTATTCTAATGATAACAAATTTCCCAAAAGTAAAATTGTTTTTTATAATATCAAATAAGACTGGTTTCTTTCTCTTAATTGATTACAAGTTTTGTTTATTTCAAAATAATCTTACAAATATTCCCTAAACCATTGGTCCTGGAAAAGTAATGATTTATGACAAAGCAAAGTGAAAAATGCTTAATTTATTCATTGCACAAACTATACCACCTAGGGGTGGAGGAATTGGAAAAAACAAAACAAAACATTGTGAGCTAATGAATTATTAGTTCTTGTTTGGAATCCTGTCAGGCTGTTATTCTACTTGTAAAATGTATACATTATTCTGGAGATGGTGAATTAAGGTTAAAGAGAATGGGTTATGTGATTCACTTTTCCTTACCTAATATTTTGGTAAAGTAGGAAATAAAAGTGTTATCTATAACAACCTATGAGGAGAGGACATGAGATATCTATGTGAAAGGAAATCTGAATTTTCATTTTAAAGATCATGTAAATTTGTGTTAAAATTATATTTATATTTTCCATTATCTTTTCAGAAAATAAATCTATATGACAAGAAGAAGCTTCACAATCAACTCCAACTTTGCTCTTATATGTATGTCTAAACAGCTTGTAATTATCCCAAAAGCTCAAGTCAAATGTATACTAAGAAAATGAAATCCTTTGTTATAATCCACAGCTTTTCTAGACTTGAAATACATAAAATTGGAGTTCCACATAGCTTTTAGTGCTTCCCTTCAAGTTCACTTTGCTGAACAGTTAATAAAGATAATGACAACTACATCATAGGATGTGAAAATTCTATTGAATCCTGAAGATATTTACTTAGAAACAGTGATTGTGATTAGTTGTTTAATATAGAGAAACATTCTGAACACAAAAGAAAACAAGGAAGAAAGAGGTTCAAATTCTGTTCAAATGCTTAATAGCTATTATGACTATGCACAAATCATTTAAATTCAGTAAGTCTTGGTTTCCTTATCTGTGCATCTGAGAGACCTGTAATGTTTTATCTCCCATGGTTGTTGTGAGAATGAGAAATAATTTCAGCTTGTAAAGAACTTTATAAACTTTAAAGTGTTACACAAGCATGTTATTAAAGTTAATTCACCTTACTTCATAAAAATAAATCTGAAGTAAGAAATTAGTATAATTTAGAGGTGTTCAAATCTGGTCTCACATATTAATAGCTTTGTGATGCAGGGCAAGTGGCTTAACCCTATTTGCCTCATTTTCCTTATCTGTACAATAAACTATAGAAGAAAAGGGAAAACCACTCCAGTATCTTTTCCAAGAAAACCCCACAAGAGGTCCCCAAGAGTCAGACATGACTGAATCAACTGAATAAAAACAGCAGAGATGAATCAAAGGATGAACCAGGTACCTATAGAGCAAATGAAAAACGAATTCCTTTTGTAGGTACTATTATATGATGGATATCATATAATACTATTATATGATGGATATATATTTTGATGGATATCAAAATAGAGGATAAATACACAAGTGCTATCATATCAAATTAGTAGTAAGGAAAAAGGGGGAAGATTTAATCTTACAAACGCTGGTGCTTAATGACTTATTAAGAATAAATAACTTAAAATCATCCAGAGTCTAACCTAAAAAAAAGAAGAAAAAACATTTCTATGAAAGAACTTGGATTTTGTGGGCTGTTTCTCTGCTAGGACAATAATCTCTCCCAGAATTTTTATCTTCCTTATATATTGACTGAATACAGCAATCGTTGGTATAACAACTTTAGCCTTTTGGTTTTGTGGCTCTGTGTGTGTGTGTTTGTGTGTGTGTGTGTGTGTGTGTGTGTGTGTGTGCCCTGATGTTATTGTTGTTTTCAATCTTTGTTGAATTTCAGAAACTGGGTAGCTGTAAGTAGTTTGCTGTGGCAAAAGGCTACTACCACCTCTTCAGCACCAATATTCTTCCACTAATCATGGATCTCTTCAGTCTCAATAGAAGAGAAAAAAAGAATGAAGGCTATATCCAAAGTGCTAAGGAAAGACCCTTGGTTGGTATAAGTGCTTCACCAAGGATGACTAATGCTTGAGAAGGTGTCATTATGAAGACATAATCACACAATGTATGATAACAAGAGTCAGTCATGTAAACAATAATGATACATTAAATAGATAGCATAAAGGTTACAATGGTGGCTTTGACATAAAAAAGAACCAGAGGATGATCTTCTGTATATTAAGAGGACTGTCTATCGAGCATATATAGAGGGATATAAAGAATATTCCTGTGAGATGCAAGGCTATAAAGAAATTTTTATCTGCATTGATGGAGGAAGTAACCTCATCAATGCAATCCATCAAAGTATCAGGCTATCTTTTTGGTCAAGAGAATAACATTGGTTGGCATGTCTGTAGGGTGGAATGGGGAAGGAGTTTTCAGATCTGAAAAAAATTTACCATTTTTTGCAAGATGTAGAATTGTTAAACTATTCACTAAAATGTTTTCCTTTCATTGAAACATTATGCTTAGTAGGGATGAGTGCCTTCTGTCACTGAACCCAAGAGCAGCTAATTTTATTTTGAAGTTTATTATTTTTGTTTTAGGGGAAGGAAAAGAAAAGGTGTGAGCAGGTAGCACTACCATGGTGGTGAATGAATACCAATATATGCATTCCCCACAACTAATACTATGTTTGTTCATTTAGTTATTGGAGCAACAGATACATAAGTGCCTACCATGTGTAGTATTCAATATTTGCTTAAATTATGCTTCATGTTTTGAGGAATGCAAAGATGGAAGAGAGACTATCTCTGCCCTCAAAGAATATCTCTTACCTTCCCGGTCCCTCCTACTGTTATTGCCTTCCTTCCTTAACTACATTTTTATATGTGTGTGTGGGTATACACACACATACACACACACATACATATATACATACATAAACATATGTTATCTCACCTGATAGAATGGTAGAATGTATACTCCTTAACAATAAGGTTGTTTCATTATTTTTTTTGTATGAGTAATCCCCAGCTTAGCAAAGTACCTGAAAATAATGTATACTTAATACATGACTGATTGACCATTTCTTTTATTTCTTTCCCTTCTCTCCATTTCAAAG
Organism: Gymnobelideus leadbeateri; assembly: GCA_011680675.1. Classification (NCBI taxonomy): domain Eukaryota; kingdom Metazoa; phylum Chordata; class Mammalia; order Diprotodontia; family Petauridae; genus Gymnobelideus; species Gymnobelideus leadbeateri. Next base: position 142,810 of record WOXC01000652.1, on the reverse strand, counting down.
AATTTAAGATTCCTGTAAGATTTTAATTGGTTGTTTTCTATTGCAAAGATATCTCTTTTTAGAAGGGGTAGAAATACTGAAATTCCAAGGCTTTATAAGTATACTAGAGAGACTCTGTAATGATTTAAACAGACTGGGATCATAAAAGGCCGACCACTAGACTGCAGTGATAGTAATGGGAGTAGCAACCATGCATAGTGCAGCATGCTTTATGGTATCATGGTATCAAAAATCAAAGCTGACACTTGGTTTACTCTGGACAGACCTCTTTGAGCTTGAGGTTTCTTATTAATGAAATAGAGATAATAATGCCTGTACTCCCTGATACATAGAGTTGTTGTGAGGAAAGGTGCTTTACAAGTCTTATAGTATTAGAAAAAATGTGAACTATTATTACTATTAATGTAAGAGATAAAGCAGAATTCATGATCTTTCCATTTTTACAATACTTCCTCTCCTCTCTCAAAAAGAAAAGGAGGCAAAAGAATTGGTAGAGGAATGTAGACTAATATCCTTCCTTTTCCTTAATGTAAAAAAAAAAGCCTATTAGGTGAATGCATCCACTTATTGTATCTTATATTTTCTTTGACTATAAACATTTGATGACTAGAATACTGTATTTCTCAAAGCTTGCATGATACATTGAGAGGAATAATGTGCTTTTGGTGAGGTATAACTGGACAAAACAGTCATCTAGAAAGATAAATAAATTATCTGTCTGAATAATGTTTCACAGTAACCACCAGCAGTAAGTTATACAGCCTCTGGCCTGCGTGATCATGACATATGCTTTGACCACAGGGAAAAAACAAAGAGAATAGATATTCCACCAATATTAGTATATGTTGACCCCAGTGACAGGCATTTAACCTCTCAATATGGCCAGACACTATACATATACTTTAAGAAATTACCTGAAAGGATATATAGATATATAAACATACAAACATATATCATACTCCTCAGATGACTGAACTGATCATAGTGAATAAAAACTGTGAATCCCTTCAAGCAGAGATATAATGCCTCCATTATTTATAGTGCTTTTATTCCATTTTCTACTATTATATCCCTTTAAACCAGAAAGAATTGTTCTTCATAAATTTATTTCCCTTTCACCTTGCCATGTTTTTCTATCTATCCTTCAAAAACTGAGCACCTCCCACCACTCAGAGAAGAAGGCACTCTATCCTTTGCTCCCTGGATTCATCTTTTCAAAAAAAAATAGTATCTTGAATTTGGCAAAAATCTGTCCTGGTAAAATAATGAATATCAATATAATTCTTTCTGGTTGTGTCACATTTGATCCTTAGATTAGAATGTAAACATCTTGAAGGCAGGTATTATTTTATTTTTACATTTGTATTACCAGTGCCTAATGAATTACCTGGCACATGAACTATACTGAATTGAAAAGTAAACCTAATTCAACTTTTTCCACCCTCTGTTTTTTTCCACATTTTTTTTCTTCCATATCAAATGAAAAAATTTCCAGTCTGCTGATGATAGCCCACAAGTCATCTCTGATTGGGGACAATTAGCAGATAGAGGCCAGGACCTGGAGTCAGGCAGATTCATCTTCCTGAGATTAAATCTTACCTTAGACACATTAGCTGTGTGACACTGAGCAAATCACTTAACCCTGTTTGCCTTGGTTTCCTCATGGGCAAAACAATCTAGAGAAGGAAATGGCAAATCACTCCACTCTTTGCCAAGAAAACACTACAAGAGTCAGACTCCTGAAATGACTAAAAAACAACAATATCAAAAACAACAATATCCTGTAAACTCCTTGAGGGCAGGGCTTGTCTTTTGCCTTTCTTTTGTAGCCCTAGTTTTTAATACAGCCCACGTCACATTTGAGTTTTTCCATCACAAATTAAGCTTTATTAGCAAAGATACTAGAGTGGTTTGCCATTTCCATCTCCAGTTCATTTTACAGATGAGAAAGCTGAGGCAAACAGGGTTAAGTAACTTGCCCAGCGTCCCACAGACAATAAGGGTCAGAGGCTAGAATTGTACTCAGGAAGATGAGTCTTCATGTTTCCTGCTCCAGTATTCTATCCACCAAACTTTCTGGCTGCCCCCTTGGCACTTAAGTAGGTACATAGTAAATGTTTCTTTTTAATTATTTATTATTGATTAGTTCTTCCTGTTAATATTCTTTAAATACCCAAATTTCCCCCTAAATTCCCCCTTTTTGTAGATTTGGAGAGAAAGTTTGTTTCTGTCTCTGTTTAGTGAGGTGGGGATGAATTTATGGTTAAATAGCATGGGTCATCTCAAACTATTTAAATACTTATATGAGCATTTGCAAAATTATTTGATCTGATGGCTTTTTGACCAACCCGATTTAAAAGAAAAAAAAAGATGCCTGTTTTCATATATGTGTATATATATGTGTGTGTTTATATATATATATATATATAAACACACACACATACACATTATAAATAAGACTGATTCAGGTGGTTGGTTTGATTTTGTCATGTATTACAATTACATGAGTTTCACAGACTTTTTGTACCTTCTTTGAAAAATGCCTTCTGAAATGTTAGGCAAAAGCATGGTGCTTTGCACCAATTCTCAAAACACATCTGATGAGTCCTGACTGAGCACCAGAAAATTATATGTAGCACGCTATGGCTTGTGGAAATAAAATCTCCAAATCTTTTTTTATTAAAAAAGTGTTTATAAAAAACTGACTGGTATACTCCTTTTTGCCTCTAATTCTGAAAGGAAAACCAGGTGTTAGATATTGCCACCAACCTCATACATATATTTTAAATGGAAGACTCTACTGTATTTTCTCCTCCTCCATTTCCAAGGAAAGAAGAATGGGATATTTTATATTAGTGTACTCTTATCTCTGCCATATCATAACTCTTCATATTTTATTACTGTATTTATGAAAAAAACAAGTTGTTCAGAACATACAGATCTAATACACCTCAAACAAATATATCTAATGCTAAATTTCTTATGGACCAAAAAAGATTTTGTTTTTCTTAAATCAAAATAATTATACCCCAATTAAATATATAGGGAAGATGAATAAAGAAATATGTATAATGCCAGAGCATTTATATGAAAGATAAAGGAATAATTAATTATTTGAAAAAAACTAATGACACCTCATAATATTTTAATTCTTTTAAAATTATTGAGTACCAAGACAAAAGAAAAATTGATATGAAGATATTATTTTGGCCCATTATCTCTTCCTTCTCCCTCTTTTTGCCTTTTAATTTTTTAAATTATCAATTCCACTGAAAGAAGGACAAGAGTCATTGGTAAAATTCAAATCATTAATCATTTTAAACAGCATTGATAGGGAAATAATTCAACTGGTTAAATTGAGAATTGTGGATTTTTAGTGAATTTTATTTTTCTGGCTTTCCTCTATTTTTAATTAATGCAAATAACTGAACATTTGCTTCTAACAATTAAATTCTGCCTGTGTTGAGGAAAGGGGAGAAGAGGAAATAGTGCTCTTCATAGTCATGTTATGTAATAATCATAATTTCTCTTAAATTTTAATTTATTGACTTATTTTGCAAATTCAAAGTTGATAAAGCTCATGTGACTACATGTATTGTTACTGATTTATGGTGTGGTAGAAAGCTTTGCATTTGGAGTCTAAGAGGTAAACATTCAAATCCCAATACCCATGCTGCTCTTTGGCTTTGTGACCATGGGCACCTTCACCCAGACCCTTCCCCTCTTGTTATCTCTTGCATTATATGAGGATAACAGTACTGGTGCTATCTCCATCACAGAGCCAATTGTGAAGAAGGGGCTTTTTAAGATGAGATCTGTGATCTCATCAATGTTGAGACTCCTTCTACTAATGCAAATCATTACTCTAAAAAAAAAAAAGCCTTTTAAAGGGCCTAGGTGGGGGTAGGGGGTTGGAATTCCTCATCCCCAGTCAATCTGATTGTTAACCTCCCTGAATTCAGTCAAACTGGTCTTCTGCTGTCACTGGACCTAAACTCAAAGCCTTTCAAGCTTGATAGGACTTGCCAGAGCTTATGCTTCCCTGGCACAGCCTTCAAGAACACAGAGTCATCTCCATGCCACCATGAGCCATCAGAATAGGATGATAGTGGAAGAAAATGCTGCATAAATGTGAGTTACTGCTATTAGCTTTGTTATTAGGAAATCTGTAGTATGTATTACCATATTATCACCAAATCCAATGAATGCTCATCACCGATCTGCTAGGGACATCTGTCCTAAATGGAGACAATATGTCCTCTCTAGCATGCAATTCATCCTCTCCCCAATATCACAAGACAGGGGTGCATCTTCTTTATGTAAAGACCATTTTTTGATGACTATGTTTTTAACCTAGTGTCAGGTTTCCTTGTAGAAATAAATCATTTAAAAGTTTCTTTTTTTAAATCAGTTCTGCCAAAATATTATTTGGTTTCTCAAATTTATATGAATTCCAATCACATTTGAAAATGTCGGGGATCTTTGCTGTTCCAACCATTTCTCTACTGCTCATCAAAACATAGAATGAAAGAGTATGATGTATTCAGCACGATTGAGAATTCTTTCACAGGTTGACAAAAAACAACCAAAAAACCAAATGACGTAGAAAGAGGGGAAGAGAAGTAGATACATGTATCTGGAGTCCATTATTTAAGCCGTGTGACACAGAGCAACTCAGTTTATTTCCATGTGACTTTAAATATGAATTCATTCTTGGATTATGATATGAGTTGGGGTAAGGAATTTACATACTGGGAATGTCCTCTACTGACAAAATTACAACTCCTTTGAGTTTCCTTGTTCACATTTCAATGATCTCTATCCCTATGAGATAATGTTTACTCGCCCCTTTGGAATATAGTGCACTCTGTAGCCCAGTCTAGGAACTATCTCTATTTAAGAATGAATTGTGCTCTTAAGTTGGTTGGTTAGAATTTGGAAAATCTTTTTCCTTATATAATAATCAACACTATAAAGGTGGTTAGGTTCCCAGACTAATCAACAATGACTATTTAGCATATACTGGTAGCTGACCTTTGGGTTGCCTTTCCTACATTTGGAAAGAGCTGTTACCAGAATTTAGAAATAAGTTAAATTTATCTTTCAGATCATCCTTTTCCTTTCCTGAATCCCCTCTGACATTTTCAATTCACAGAAACCCATGTCCTCATGAAGCCCAAAGGTGTCAACTGTGCAAATGAGCTATTTCCTTCCTCTATTAGTCAATCAAGACATCGTTTTCCTCAACACAGATGATATCAACTAGGAATTCAGAAGAAAGCTATGAGATTAAATTAGTTTATACTAACAAGTAAATGGTAACCTGAGTAACTTGTAGTTTTAAAAGAAGCCACATACTATTTTCACATGAAGCTTTATCTGTCAAGATTTCAGGGAATATGACAATATGAAGAAGACAATTTCGAGAAAGTAGAGAAAAATATTACTGGACAGAAAAATAATAATTTTGTCAAATAGCTTTGCATGGGAATTTGGTCACCTCTACCAACTATTTAGCTGACCCTGGGGATAGAATGTTGAGCCTGGGGTTAGAAATACTCATCTTCCTGAGTTCCAATCTGACCTCAGAAATGTACTAGTTGTGTGACCCTAGACAAGTCACTTAGCTCTGCCAAAGTTTCCTCATCTATAAAATGAGCTGAAGAAAGGAATGGCAAACCACTGTAGTATTTTTGCCAAGAAAACCCCAAATACAGTCTTGAAGTGTCAGATGGGACTGAAACCACTGAAGAACAACAACAAAACAACCCATTCTTTTTTCCCCCCTCTTCTTTCCTTCATCTGCTTTTTCCCCTTGGCTTTTCAAAAGCTCTAAGGACTTTAAAGTAGCCCCCAATGGTATTGCCTTCCAAGGTTGAGTGAGGATATCAGGGGGAGGGATGGAATGATAAGTGAAATATATTGCAATGACTAGGCAGGTCAAGAATGATCATTTGTATTTGTGAACCACTTACATGGAGAAGCATCATATCGTGGAAAAGCTGCTGGAACCAAATAAAAATAAACTAGGTCAGAATCCTATCTCTAATGTTTACAAGTTTGTTTATAAAAGCATGTCACATCGTTTCTCTGAAATTTACGTTTTTCATCTGTAAAATGGATTCTTATGAAGATTAAATGAGAAGGATGTCTAATTGCCAGTTGGTTGCAAACCAGTGGCGGCATTTATAAGTCTGTATATAGTCATAAATTCATGGAGCAAAGCTAACAAAAACTCACATATACTGAAATAACATCTTTCCATCAATTAAGTCAGAGCACTTAAGGATAAGGGGATAGGATTCAGGTTTCTTCATTTCTAGCACCCTCTTTTATTTTCAATCAGGTGATTGGTTCACAATTTGGAATTTGTTTTTCTATGACACGTACCCAGAAAGATGGCCAAAACAAGTTACAAGCTATTATTAGGGTCAGCCAAAAAAAAAAAAAAAAAAAGCCTCAGTGTGAGAGGATTATAATGAATCAGGCTTACCCACTTTGCAATGGAAACAAAGGTAGAAGTTTAAGATTGCTAATACAACATCACCTCTGCCAGAAACCTAGGGAGTCATTTCTGAGATTTCCTCTCACAAAACCCCATTACACTTGGTTTATAGTTCAGGAAAAAAAAGATTTACCTGGTACAAAGAGATAGTGTTGAACAGAAATGATCTACATTCTCTAATTGCTGGAAGAATCATTTGTTCATTCTGAACTAAATCTCCTCAAAGGAGAAGTTCTATTTATTTCAGGACTAGGAATGGAATTGGGGTCCATTTTAAATAGGATGTGAGAGGGAGGGAGGGAGGGGAAGGGAGAGAGAGAGAGAGAGAGAGAGAGAGAGAGAGAGAGAGAGAGAGAGAGAGAGAGAGAGAACCTAAAAGAATAATATCTGAAGAAAGTGATTTTTTTTAGGGGGGGTGCTCTCTGAGATCCACATTTCAACATCTCATTCAAGAAAGACTGTGTTGATCTATACTGCTCTTATTGTCAGAATTACATCATTAATCATTAACTTTGGTCATAATTCCTGGTCCTGTTAGCCTTCCTTGCCATGCCCCAAAGGTCCTGACTTGTTAAGTCTCTTACTTGTAAATTCTATCACTACCTGGTCTATACTACATTGTACTAAGCATGATGAAAAACTTAATTACTAAATGCCTGATTTTCCTTATTCTGTTATTTAGTGAGCAGCACTGGCCTTTGAGTAGGCTATCCACTCCCCAGTAGAGAATAAGGCCTTCTGAACTGGAAAGGGAAGGAGTTTCATGGACAAAAACTGACAGTCATAAGAATGAAGGGCATAGGGGACTCTCAGAAACCCATGTGGACTATTGTGGTAGGATTAGGAAAGCAGAACACACTTCAGGATGCCTGTGGGCATATCACCACAAAAGAGGGGAGGGGGAGAAGAAGGGGAGTAAGAGGTGGGGGTGGGAATAAATCCATATTTTTATTTACATATTTTATTAGTTTTGATTTGGCACTCAGACTCTTTTCTCAACAATATGTGTCCATTTCCTCCATGCTCTTTAATATTTATACTGTTTAGGGCATTATATACTCTGTGATTAGTTGGCATGAACAGTGTTCAATCTGTAGTAATCTGTATGCATTTATATTGTGTGAGCAGTTCCCTAATTGGTTTTCATCCAAGTAATCCCACAGAGAATAAGGTTACATGCTGAAAAGGGCTGAGGTGAGAGAGTGGTTAAAAGGGGACTGAAAACTCTTTTCCTGTCCTTATTAGAAATGCTGTGAGCATCTGCATTAAAAGCAAAAAAAAAAAATACTGAGCTTCTCCTATATCATGAATAAGCATAAACTATAAAACAGTGCACATCCAAGAAAATAAAGAAGTCACTACTTTTTGGACAGTTCCCATCCATTGATGTGTTGTTTCCCTCTTGAAGAGACTACATGCAGTACACTGGGTTAATGAAAGAGAAGGAACCCACAGTCCACAGTAAATGAGCACATGTGTAGACAGAGCCTGTCCTATTTTAAAATATAGCAATAATCTATTTTAAAAAGTTGGAAATAAGTGTGGTTTAAGTATTTAATAGGTATGTGAAATAAAGGTGAAACATGTTGATATAATTTTTAAGCTTTAAAAGCAGGAGCTTAAATTTCACCTCTCCCCAGGAAATGTCATATTTCAATGTGTATACACATAAACACTACAATTGTCTTCATGGGCTGAAAATAATGCCCATTTTTCACTTGCCTTCATTAGCTTGTGCTGGAGCCTTGATTAGAATAATTTGCTTCAAACACACTGCTGTATACATCACAAATTACAAACTGAGTCTCTCATGTGCTGGATTCAATAATAAATTTGTAGATCAAGCATGGCATTATGCTTATTTTAAAAATAAATGCAGTCTCGTCAGTCTGCTTGACTCTTAGCAATGGAATCTGGAATTGGTCTCTCTTAAAAGCAAAAAAAAAAAAAGGAAAGTAAGGGAGAAATTGGGAGGGAGACAATAGTGTAATTGTTCTTCCTCATGGGAAATATGTTGTACCATAACTACATGAAGCTGCACAAAACCTTCTATAAATAAGTACAGCGACAACATGCCAAGGGAATAACACACTATGTATATTTAGAACTGCTAGAGGACTAACACAGCACTCTAAAAAACTCAGTGTCATGGTGCAAAACTACTAGGCACAGTAACCTCTGGTCTGTAGGCTGGAACACTTAGGACATCTCACTTGCAATTGTCATACTCTGTATATGTTTAGTCATTTATCTCACAATGACTTGAATAGAATGGTATAAATAATACATATAAGTACATTTTATGTGTTATATATATGCATACATATATGTATATAAAGAAATACCTTTCTACTAAAAACTCATAGGCTCAAGGGCCGTTTAACTTAGCTCAGTCACCTAGTTTATTTTGCATTAGAGGAACTTCTCATTTAATTTACCAGTCTATAATAGGTAACTTTTTCAATATGGAGGTAAAGGTCACTATTATATGTAAGGAAAATTAAGCCGATGTTCTTGGTTGCCTTACAGTTCTCCTAGTTCAACTACTCCAATAAATGAACATGTACAACAAGCCGAAGGGCTTTTTATTACAAATTTAATTCATTTCTCTAGACAACTGTGAAATTTGCCATTGACATTAGTCATTACCCCAAGGCGAACTAAAAGATGATCTCAGTTAATAAATGATCCTTAACAAGGAACGCTCCTATCTTCTGTGATATTGGCACAGGCACATTTTATTAATGCAGGACTAGCTTCCTGCCAGAACACTAGCATTCACGACTATTTGGTGTGCTTGTTTCCTCTTCCTGCTCCTGATATTAATAATTATGCAACGGGATAATTAGCAACACAAAGAGACGGCACTATGAGCTTGCAGCTAGATTTTCAGCACGTTAACCTTCTGGGAAATAAAGAACAGAAGCAAAGAGTCTAGCCAAATAACCAATGCAGGTTGATTTCACAGTGTGTAAAAGGCTAATTATCTGTGAAAAGTCTGACCTCAAGTAACAAAATTACACAAATGTTCAGGCATTTTATTTTAAATAAAACTCAGAGCCTTTACTTCTCAATCTAAAGAGACCTGACTAGGAATGTACTCAAATGTTGAATTTTAAACAAAAATAGGATACTATGGAAATCATGGTATTTTGAAATAAATGTTAATCATTTATCTAGACACCTGAGAAGGAATGGTAAAAATAAACTTGTTTCCTTTCTCCAGTCCCCTCCCCTGTACACACATACACATATACACAACCATTACAATGGGGAAAAAAAAACACTCAAAATGTGACAGAAGTAGGTTAAGTGTATTTTGTTTACTGGAGACAGGCTACAATAAAAAGCAAAAAATATGACTACTTCTTTACAGATACCATATGTAATTCATTCTGATATAAGAATATTTATCCACTAGCAGTAATAACAAACCACAATTTTTGTCATGAAAAAAATAAATTGTATTTGCAAAAAGCAAACACATTACAGAGTGTGTAAAAATGCAATATTCCCATTTTCTAGTCAGAGTTCCAATTTATTGAAGTAACAGAGCAGAAAATGCACTGACAGCTGTTACATTTTATTGCGAATTAGTATATACGTTTTATATCCAGTGAGCAAATGCATGATACATTGTATTCCAGTAATTGCCACTGGCTTTCCAAATGGAAACTGAATGATCTTAGTGCAATTACACTCAGGAGAGTAAATGTAACAAGCTACAGTTCTACATTATAGCACTTTAACAATACTAAGAATTTTTCCTTAAAAAAAAAAGAAGAAAAAGGTCAAATGGGAAAAAAGAGGAGGCCATAGGGATAGTAAATGAATCATGGATTTGGCCCCATTACGGCTCTTATATTTGCTATCTTAGTTTGTCATGAGTGTCACATATATAGAAGGTTTAGGAAGTAAATGAGCAAAAGGAAGAATTTTTTTTCATCAACTCAGTTATTATCCCAAAGTCTGTTGAGCTCTCCTTTCACTTCCAATCTTCTAGCTTCTCACAGGAAAATGGGACCTGGGGCAGGGGAATGGGAGAGTAAGGAAGACAAAAGTGAGGAGAGAGAACAGAGCAGGTGTTTGAATACTTCTTTAAAAGGAAGAATAGACTCAGTTTCCCTTCCCTTTGAAAAAGCCAAATGACCATTCTTCGATAATGCTCACTACTTAACATGTATGTTAATTTGCCTCAATCTTGAGTAGAAAATGGTTTGTTTTCCTAAGGGTTAACACTGCTTTCAGAGATAATCTTGCTAATGCCTATGATTGTAGGTTAACATGCACACAGACCTCTTGCTATACATCTACTTTCCCATTAGGTTCCAGTTTATTATAAATAAATAACTGCAATATCTTAAGAAAGGCCTCTCTCTCTCTCTCTCTCTCTCTCTCTCTCTCTCTCTCTCTCTCTCTCTCTCTCTCTCTCTCTCTCTCTTTCTGTATTCCTTTCACTTACTACCCTTTATAATACCATTTAAACCCTTTCCTTGGGCAACCTTTACTCTTGCAAAAGCTCCTCAAACCTCCAGTCTCTATGGTGAAGCTTTCAATAAAGCCGGCAGTCTCCTCCCCTCTAGTGGTTACCAGCTCTCTTTGCAACACAGAAATGAGGCTTATGATGGAGCTGCACAGGGCCACTTGTGTAATTTCTAAGCTCCCAGGAAGAAAGAGACCAGGCAGTCTATCACGGCAGCAAATAAAATTTATCAGTCATTTAAAACAATATGCTAGTGGTGGCTACAACTTAATCAACACCAACCTGCTGACACAGATTTGCAATTTGAGCAGGTTATTAGTGATCGAATTAACAACATGTCACAACTTGTATCTGATTTATTAAAAGGGACTGACTAGTGCAACAGGACTATGCACAACATGGAAAAGAGACTTTTTTTTTTCAGGCTTGCCATTTGAGATTCTATCTAGCTAGAACAAGGAAGGGGCAGAATTGCCTCTAATCCCATCATATTGTCAGGCCTTCCCCAGAACTGATTTTCTATTTCTTGCCTAGGAGAGTCAAAACTCTGCAAAGTCAGCCTTCATCATTGAGAGGCCTGCAACTCTGCTTAATGACATGTCTCATCTACTTGTCACAAACAATTAAATGATAACAAGAATAGCAATGGTCCAATGTCCTGTATAGTGTTACTGGATTCTTTTCTCTTTTCTTGTTTTTGTGCCTCTCTGGCTCTGTTTCTTTGTCTCTTCCTCTTCCTCTGGCTTTGTCTTTCTTATTCTCTCTCTCTCTCTCTCTCTCTCTCTCTCTCTCTCTCTCTCTCTCTCTCTCTCTCCTCTCTCTCTCTCTCTCTCTTTCTCTCCCTCTCCCTCTCTCCCCACGTGTGTGTGTGTGTGTGTGTGTGTGTGTGTGTGTGTGTGTGTGTGTGTTTGTCTCTCTTTTGGTCTCTGGTCTCTGTATCTTTCTGGTCTTTATTTCTGTCTGTCTCTTGCTCTCTGTCTCTTTCTGTCTGACTGATTTGGTTAATCTCTATCTCTGTCTTTCTGTCTCTCTCTCCCTCCCTGTTCCCCTGCTTGCCTCTTTTCATACAGTGAGAGATAGAAACTGAGTCTTTGGATTTGTGATTTCATTGATATAGGGAACTCTATCAGGTGACTATACTCTCTGTTAGAATACAGATGGACACTTTCTCTTCAATTTACCATCTTAGTGAGTTTCACAGAATACTGAGATGCTAAATGATTGGCCAAGTGTCACATATGCTGATCATTTTCTCTTACATGGGCCTTGAATCCAGGTCTTTCTGGTTTCAAGGCTAGTTTTCTATCCATTATGTCACAGCTGCCTCTATACCCTTCTACTCAGTTATACATATATTATGAAAATAGATGGAAATGTGTGTGTACATATACATTGGTGGTGGGGTGGTAGGGTGTTTCCAGACCTGTGTTTTAATTACTATGGGGAATTTCTATTGAGGTATATCAACTGCCAATATAGACTAAAAGTTTTCTACAACTTTTCGACTTGGAGGTTTACCTTCTGGATATTAAGATATGACTTGTCCAGGTTCAAATCATTACTATGCATCAGACACAGAACTTGAACCCAGGCCTTCTCAGTTTACAGGCTCTCTCTCTCTCTCTCTCTCTCTCTCTCTCTCTCTCTCTCTCTCTCCCCACCCCCTTCCTCTCCCCCCCTGTCTTTTATGTTTCTACGGCCAGGCATGTATATGCACATGTACATATGGCATATGTGTACATAAATGCATGCATATATGTAATATAGAAGAATTTTATACATTAGAATTTTCATTCTAAGATATAAAATAGATAGAATTATAATATACTTAAAATTATCTTGGCCCTTAAAAGATTAGTAAAATTCTAATAACATATTTTACCCTAAAATTGCACAATATAATTAAAACAAGTCTTTAAACTTACCAAATTTAAGGTGAAGAGAAACTTATAAGTTTACAAGTCAAGAAAAGTCCTTCAAAAATTGATTTCACGTTTTTTCAAAGAAAAAACTTCTAAAAATTTACTTTATTTATAATTTATATAATAAAATAAGCATTCTCCATAACATAGAATAATTTTTAAAAAGATGATTGTAAATGAAACTGCAAATATATTATGTATAATTTGCTATTCCTTTCCAAAATACAACAAAACTATGATGTGAATTTCCTTTTTTTTCCCTTCTTTTTTTACCTTGTCCCCCCCATAGACATGGCTACCATTAGAAACAGATATGTGTGTGTGTGTGCCTATTTGTGTATAAAGTTAATCTATACATGTGAATAGCATCTTTCTTCATATATCCTTTATAGTTAATTTGGGTTTTTATAATAGACAAAATAACTTTTTTACTCACAGTCATTCTTCAAATAATATTGCTGTTACTGTATAAGATGCTCTCTTGGTTTTGCTCATTTCACTCTTCATAATTTTGTGCAAATTTTCCCATATTTTTCTAAAATCATTGAGTTTATCAGATGTCTATCAATTGGGGAATGGCTGAACAAGTCGTAGTATATGATTGTGAGGAAAGATTAATTTTTCATTTAGTAATCTTCCAATACTCTACTTCATTGTAATTTGGAGTACAATGGAAAACAAGTAACCTCTGTGTTTGTGTTCTGTCCTTAGCTATGTTTATGTTGCAGTCACAATATTTTTTGCTATTTCAGTAGACTTATATATTCTACATATATATACTCATTTTAACCTGGATTGAAGAAATTGATTCCCTCATTATTCTAGAATTAGTTTCATAGTATTATTTTTAAATTTTGTTTAAAACAATGGGTATGTCTTCATACCTATACCAAGGGAAAATCTTTATGTATTGATTTAAAATGAGCTACACATTGGCAATAGCCATATTTTCATGTTAATAATTATATCTGACATCATAACATTTGACATTGATTCCTATTAAAAAACAAAGTGGGATCTCACAGTTCTTTTCGAGCAATTTGCAATACAGAATGGAAATAGAGCATCTTTTTTTTTTGTACCAAGATCAAGCTTCAACTCTTCAAATTAATATAGGTAGATAGCTTGAAAACCTGGTGTGCTACTGGCTTCTGCATTGAGAATAGATCCTGCAGCAGCTGATCTCATCTCAGTTGAGACTAAAATAAGGTAGATATGATAAGGTAGTTTCCCTGGGATTAGATGAGATCTGAGTTAATGCATGGAGTTAAAGTTTGAGGGAAATAAAAAAAAAAAACATCGCATCTGAAAAAAAATGTATATGATCTGTCACAATAGTAGGTCTTCCTTCCTTCCTTCCTTCCTTCCTTCCTTCCTTCCTTCCTTCCTTCCTTCCTTCCTTCCTTTCTTCCTTCCTTCCTCACTCTATCATTACTGTATATTCAAATATGCAAATTAATTTTTAAGATTAGACATAGAAAAGCATTAATTAAGGAAAAGATCTACTGTTGTATTTTTATTTAAAAACTCATCCTGCATTCTAATGGGAATTAAAAATGGAATTTTTATTATCTGTTATTTGGTATTCTCTATATTTAGTACCCCATCTATTAGCATGGATAATTGAGAGTTGACTAAAAAACTTATTTGATTAGTTGTAACAGAGTAGGGAGATAAATTGACATTCAGAAGACAAATGTTTTATCACAACTACATTGCTCACCAAGTATAATTATTCCTCCATTGCTTTCTATATATGTAAAAAGGAACTTTCATTATTACTATGTTATCCCTATGTAATATAATTCTAGGGGCAGAGAATAAATCTTGGAAATAGTATACAAAACTAACTTGGGGAGAAATCAATTGATTGGTTTTCTTATCAATACATAGTTCAATGAAAATGATTTATTTTAAATTAACAAATCACTTTACTACTACTACTACTACTACTACTACTACTACTACTACTCCTCTCCATTATAGTGAAGTAAAGTCAACAAGCTTTTATTAGACACCTATTATAAGTGTGCCAAATTAAAAAAAATAATATGCCTGCAGGGTGTTTATGATCTGTCAGGAGGTTAGTTACGTACAGATTAATATTTTATTTCATCTGTGAAATCTGTGCAACTAGCCTAAGAACTTAACAGTCTTAGAAAAAAAATCATAAAGCTTACAAAGGCTAAATGATCAACATCAATAATTGTCAAGGATAGGTCTTAAACTTAGGTGTTTTTTCTACTCCAGATTCAGCATTAAATTCACTTTGCCATGAATAGAAGTTAGAAGATGATAAACTTACAAGTGGCATGATTGTCCTAAAAGATTTACAAAGAGAGGGATCTCTGTTGAGTGAGAGTATCAGAAAAGGTGTCTTCAAAAAATGGCACCTGATCTGAACCTTGAAGTTAGTGAATGTTATCAAGAACCAGACATGGGCAGAAAGGGAATCTGCTCAGGCATAAAGAAGAGTAGAGATAGAAAAAGGCAGGGTACTGAGGAACAGGAAGTATGATAGTTTGACTCAAACACAGAGTGAGCAAAGGGTAATAATATGAAATAAGTCTAGGAATGTAGCTTAGAGCCAAAATTTAAAGTGCAGTGAATGACAGTATTGGTAAGTTTGTTCTTATATAAAATATATTTTAGACATTTTATTAAATAAAATATACTTTGTCAATTGGGCGATAGGGAAGGGATTTAGGAGGGGAGAGATGTCACACTCATAAAAAGGTAGTATTGTGAAGTATGGATTGTATAAGAAAGAGACTGGGTAGAGGGATGATAATCAACAAGTTTTGTTTTGTTTTTTTTGCTTTCTAGAGAGGCAGTTGGGGTTAAGTGACTTGCCCAAGGTCACATGGCCATTTTTAGTCAACTAGCTTTTGCAATAGGTTAGGGTGATGAGAGGTGGGATTAGAGAGGTGTCAGTGAGTGTAAAAGAAAGATTGGGAAAATATTTTAGATACACAATCAGTAAGACTTAGAACATCTCTGAGGGCAGGGAATCCCATTTTTGTCTTTGAATTGGCCCAATTGCTTGTATGATGCCTTCCACACCCTAGGCACTCAGTAACAGTTTATAGAATAGAACCGAAACAAAGTTCATTGAAGGGACTAGACATGAAGTTTGAAGAAGAAGAAAAAAAAATAATGGATTTTTGAGCCTCAAGGACTATAATGGTGTTGTTTCAATAAAAACAATAACAACAACAAAATAAACAAAAATGCTGCGGTATTTAGGGAAATATAGCAATTTTAACAGGAAGATAAGTTTAGTTTGGGATTTGTTAATTTTGATACATTGATATTGACACCAGGTAGAAACATCTAGCAGACAACTGGAAAAGAAAGAGTAGGGCTCAGGAGGGTGGGATGGGCTCAAGAGAGATATAGATTAAAGAATCATCTCAAGGATGAAGACTACCAGAATTCTTTCCTCAATATTAGACTGGATATCTGCTACAGAAATATCTGCTTCTTCTTCAAAATGAGGTGGAGAAACCAAGATGGTCCTTACTAAGGCTTTCCAATTTTAAAATGCTTTAAGTCTTTCCATATATTACTAAAGTTATTCAGTAGCTCTCAGGTACTCCCATTCCATGGCATTTCCATAGTGAGGTCATTCTGATGCTAGCACTGATTAATATTTTACCCAGGAATCTCTCTTTCCTTTTCAAGGATCATTTCACAGAACACTAGGAGGATATTCATCAAGTATTTCTAGAAAGTGATTGCAAATGGCAAGTAAAAATAAAGTAAAAATGCAAGAAATTTAATGTCATACTAAAAAATAGAAATCTTAGGGGGAAAGGGGATAAAATATGAAAAAGATTCCCCTTTCCTCCTGACCACAATCTGGTTTTCCAGTAGCAGCACAACAGAGATGGAGCAGCATGGCCTAGTGAAAATGGCATTGAACTAAAATGAAAATATTTGGCAATTATTCTGACCTCTATCATGATGTATTTGTGCAATGTTGCATAAATCAGTTAATTTTTTTGAATTCTACTTTCTTCTTTCTTAAAAAAAAAGAGAAATAATTGCTACCACACAGGAATGTTATGAGAATTAAATAAAATAATATATGTTAAGTAGTTTATAATCTTAAAGTACCATAAAAATGTAAATTATTATTTTTGAGAACTATAGCTATAGATAACCAAACTCTTTATATTTCTGGATTATGTATATAATTACTATCCTAAAGCTGGAGATATTTCTATGGAGGTCAGTGAGAAAATCATTTATGTTGTTTTTTTTAAGTCTTCCAAGTATTCCATGGAAAAGTGTTACATGGGTACAAAGCTTGTGTTTGTTTTCATCATCATGATGTGGTTTTTTAGGGCACCTACATTTGCCTTATATTCTCTAACTTCAAATAGTTGACCACATATCATTTTCCTGATGAAAAAAATACCCACTAAGACCTAGAACCTGGTTTAAATTAACCAAAGAGAGAGAAATGCAAATATTTTTTTCTTTACAGAGAATTTTTTTGAACCTAATTCTTGCCTGACTTCTTATAAATAATACACATGCCCCTATGGGTCCAAACATGTACACAACATTGCATTGGAGGAAGTTATAGCATGGCTATGATAACTTGATGGGGAAATTAAGTACAATCTTGTCAATTTCAGGGACACTGTTCTGAGTTCCATTTCTGTTGTACTGTGACACTCCAAATAAAGTTGTACAAGAAGGAAAACCATTACAGATTAAATACATCATTAAGAAGTCTACCAGTTAAGAATAAATTTATTGAGGCGGCTAGGTGGCACAGTGAATAGAGCACTGGCCCTGGAGTCAGGAGGACCTGAGTTCAAATCAGGCCTCAAACACTTAGCACTTACTAGCCATGTGACCTTGGGCAAGTCACTTAACCCCAATTGCCCTCCAAAAGGCAAAAAAAAAGAAAAAAAAAGAAAAAGAATAAATTTATTATAAAATAATAGAAGTGCAAAACCCAAGAAACATCAGAGGCCATCTCATCCAACTCATACCAGAAGTAAAAAAAAAAAAATTCTTTCTAATATCCCCAGCAATTGTCCATTCAATCACTGCTTAGAGATCTCTGGTGACAAAGAGCTCACACCCTTCCATATAAGACAGTCCATTTCTCTTCCAAAAAGTTCAAAATACTAGGAATACTTTTTCTATACTGACATTGAATCTGCTTCACAATAATTTTCATCCTTTGAATATCATTCTGTCTTCCCATGCCAAGCAGAAGCCTAATCCCCCATCCTTTTAAATATTTAAAGACTGCTAAGATATACTTTCTAAGTCTTCTCTTCTCAAGCCTAAATGTTCCTGTTCATTCAAACCTTTTTGGACTAATAAGTATCCTTTAAATCCTGATCCTTTCCTCTGGATTCTCTCCAGATTAACTATGTTCTTCTTAATATGTTGGGCCCATAGCAGAACATAATACTCCAGAAATGAATTGACCAGGGAAAAATACTTTTTAAGTAGGAAACCTTATTCCTAGTCGCTTACATGATTTATGTAAAGTTTAAGCAGAAAAATAATTTTTGTCATCACAAAATTTTCTTGGTATAGCTGAAACTTTTATTATCTAAGCATTGTAAAAAATCTGGTGGGTGTACAGTTTTTTGTATTGTCTTAACTCATTCTCTGGAACTCTAAAAAAGTTTTGAAATAATTTAGGGGAATTAATATGAGCCCAAACTAATTTTCCGAAGTTAGATTTGTTTATCACTTTCAAAATTGCCAATAAGCCAAATAGATCTTCCTTTTCTCTTTTACCTCAGGGGATTCGTCAAGGGTTAAATGTTACCACAAATAGAGGTGAGCTGGACTAAGAATGGCTTTGATTTTGAGGAATCCTTTACAATCTGATTTTGATTTTAATTCCATACATTCGGTGCTGTTTACTTCCCAGTTTCTTCTGAACATGGGTGATTTTTAAAATTTGTCTATGAATATCAAATAAATAAAATTTAAATATTTAAAAGTCAGAAACTATAACAATATTGAAATGAATTGATTGAATCATAATCATCTGTTTCAAAAAGAAGTACACAATTTTAGAAAATCTATTATTGGGACAATTAGCCAGAAACTTCAGGAACTCTCTTTTGTATTTTGCTAAATCTAGGAAAAAAATAAGGAATATTATACTATGTTTACATAATATGTCTTACTGCTATCAACTGGCTAGTAGAAGGATATAGTTTATCTTTTGTCAATACTGCAAATGATCTATTATTTCCTCAGTATGACTACTTTCTTTATTATGCATATTGCCAGCCTCAATACCTTATTACATTTATTCCATGAGTTAGTGTGGCCAAAAGTATTTAGCAGAATTAGTCTTTTAGCACTTGGGAACACCTTAGACACAAGTTAATCTATGCTCTTTATTATACAAGTGATGAAACTGAGTCCTTAGGAAACTCATTAACAGCATTAGGCATACTGACCTTGATGATAGGAAAGACATGAATTTGAATCCTGTAGGCAATTCTTATTATCTAGATGAATACTAGTTAAGTTCCTTAACTATGCTGAATTTCAGTTTCTTTATCTATAAGATGGGATGAATAATACATAATAATACTTACCTCATAGAATTTGGGGTAAGATCAAATGAGATAGTGTGTGTAAAGAACCTTCTAACTATGAAAGTGATGTAGAAATGTCAGTTGTTATTATATTCCAAATGCATGCAATTAGAGAATAGAAGAACTGGTATAGGAACCCGATTTTCTTATTCCAAATCCCTTAATTACTGTTTTTGTAAAACCATGTTATGTCAACTAGTAGATCTAACAAAAAATTTCTGAATTTAGGCTAACCAATTCAATTAGCATTTTTGAGGGACTGCTATGGGCAAGGGACTATGTTAGGAGCTAAAGATTACAAGCAAACAAATGAAACAGCCCCTTCCCTTTCAGGGAGATGAGTGTCAAGGAGTGTGAAGGAGGCAGTGTAGAAGATGTATACAGGGAAGTTTCTCATCTTATCATCATGGATAGGTTAGAGACATATGGCCTAGGTGATGATGCAAATGCTGGGATTTAGAACTAGCTGAGTGTATGGACTCAAAGAGTAATAATTCAATGTATGCCATTACTTATTTCAACCTGAAGGGAGGTCTTATACAGATCTATAAGAGAAATTGAGAAATTGAAGAAGGGAAAATTAATGAGGAGTTTAGGGAAGGTTTCACAGAGAATGTGACACAAGTTGATTCGATGAGGAACAAAAAGTTTCTGGAAGACAAAGAAATGAAGGAAAACTATATTAGGTACAGGGAAAGATTATTCAAAGGGTCAATGGCAGGAGATGTGCACTTGTACTCCATCGACATAGATTTTAAGAAAGCATATTTGTATCCACATCGCACACATCGCAATATGGCACTAAATTAGGAATTTGCTAGAGAATTTCACATGTAAAATTCCCTTTCTCCAAAAATATTAGAATTTTTCATTTATGTAATGATTTTAAAGTTTGCAAAAGTTAACAAAATTGTGATATACGTGTCCAATGGAATATCACTGTACTATAAGAAATGATAAAATGGAGAGTTTTAGGGGAGAATGAGAAGACCTTTATGAACCAATATAAATTGAAATGAGTACAACCAGAACAATTAATACAGTGATAGCAACACTAGAAGAAAAATAATTGAAAGACTGTAGAAATCTGAGGAATGCAATGATAAAAAAAAAAAGAATGAAGATAAAATATAGTGCTCACCTCCTGACAAAGAGGTGATGAACTTATGATGCAGGAAAGAAACAAACAAACAAGCATTGTCAGACTTGGTCAATGTGGGAATTTGTCTTGTTGGGCTAGTAACTATGTATTGAGGGTTTTATTTTTTAGGATTCACCATCCCAATAAGGGGATAATGGGAAAGAGATTGATTTTTTTAAAAGGAAGAAAAAGAAAAAACAAGTATGTTCTATTTTTAACAATGAGAAAGAGGATATGGTATAAGTAACAGAGTGCATTGGATCATTGCTACTGATTACTTTTGAGGGAAAAAAGAATAAAATGGGAGAGGTGTTACAGGATTGGGAATAGGTAATTATTTCAGTTTTCAAAAATAAAGGAAGAGTGGGTTCTTCAAATTATGGTATAATGAGCTGGACTTTTATTTCTGAGAATACTGTAATGTATTATTAAAGAGATTGTTTTTGAGCATTCAGAAAGGAAAGCTCCCAAACTCTGTTCATCAGGAATAGGTCATGCCAGACTAACCTCATTATCTTTTATGACAGGTTTACTAGACAAGTAGGTCAGGTGAATGATGGACATATTATATATGGATTTCAGCCTGATGTCTAACATAGTTTCTCATCCTATCCTCATGGATAGGTTAGAGAGATATGGTCTAGGTGATAATGCAAATGCTGGGATTTGGAACTAGCTGAGTGTATGGACCCAAACAGTAATAATTTCATGTATTCCATTACTCTTGTCAACATGAAGGGAGGTCTCATATGGAATGTCCCTAGAAATTAGTCATTGATTATTTTTTAGTAAATATTTTTGTCAATAACTTGGACCAAGAGACCTTTCCATCTGACTTGCAGCTGAAGATTTCCCATTAGAATGAGAATTCCTTGAGAGAAGGAATCATTTTTTTCTTTCCTATTTGTTAACCCAATAATTAGCAAACTAAGCATCTGATAAATACATTCATTTATTCCTGAAGGCTGATAAGACTTAAAACAATACAAATATGGGTTAAATATTGGCTAACAAGGGCAGCATTTGAAAATAACCACAACCACAACAACCATGACAACAAGAATTTACACAATGTTTACCTTCAATATTTGCCAAGCACTTTAAGAATATTATTTCACAGTTGGCTAGGTGGTGTAGTGAATGGGCCCTGGAGTCAGGAGGACCTGAGTACAAATCTGGCCTCAGACACTTGATACACTTGCTAGCTGTGTGACTTTGGGCAAGTCACTTAACCCCAATTGCTCTCCAAAAAGAAAAAAAAAAGGAATATTATCTCACTTTATCCCCACAATAATATCCTTACTTTATCCTGAAAGATAGGTGATGTTATTATTCCCAATTTATAGATGAGGGAAGTGAGGCAGACAAAGTTTAATTGAGTCACCCAAGTTCTCACTGTTACTATGTGCCAGATTTGAATTCAGATCTTCCTGACTCCAAAACCAACACTCTATTGACAGTGCCATCTCAATGGCAAAATGATATCAACATGCTAGGGTGATAAAAATTCCAATAAAAGGAAATTATATGTGTGTGTGTGTGTGTGTGTGTGTGTGTGTGTGTGTAGCTGTACCCTTGGGCTAAAACAAATAAAATGGGGAGGTTTAGATAGATGATAATTCACTTTATAAAGATAATAAGGAAATTTCACTTTATAAAGATATAAGGAAAATGTACCAACAGTTATCATTCCCTAAAAGGGGAATAGGGTACTAAATTAGGTTTCCAAAGATAAACTGGATTATTGGTCTGATATTAATCAGAAGGGATACCTGTTTTGGGCTTTTGGATCTTTCTGAGATACATTTGAACTCTGATATTTGACAAATTTAAGACTTCTGTCTATTATTCCCCTACTGAATATTCAGGAAATGGTCATGATTACATTTTGTGGACAATATTGTCTAGGTTCCTCTGTGGACACAAAGATAACTGAGGCAACTGTCGGGGGACGAGGTGGTGGTGGAGCCAAGGTGACAGAGTGAAAGCAGAAACTCAGGTGAGTTCTCCATCAAACCCCTACAAATACCTTTAAAAAATGACTCTAAACAAATTCCAGAGCCACAGAATCCATGGAAAGAAATAGTGAAAAAAATTTCCTGTCCAAGACAACCTGGATGGTCAAAAGGAAAGGTCTGCTATCCCCACCTAGAAGAGGACCATAGACTAGCATGGCCCTTACTGCATAGAACAGACCCCAGCAAACACAGAACAAGCCTCAGGGGATTGAATCACTGGCATCTAAGGGAGATTCCACCCTTCTCAATTCATAAATGTCAAAGACAACTTAGTAGGTCAGTGGGAAAGGTCTGTAAGACCTCGGTGAGAGAGGAGCAAAGACCATCAGTAGCATTCTTGATGAATAAACCAGAGTTGAATAGAAAAATTTGATCTTGGTTTTCAGGTAGTCCAATAATTTTTAGATTGTCTATCCTGGATCTAATTTCTAGCTCAGTGGTTTTTCCCATGAGACATATCACATTGCCTTCTATTCTTTCATTTGTTTGGATCTGTTTAATAGTATCTTGATTTCTCATAAAGTCACTAGCTTCCATTTGCTCCAGTCTTACTCTGAAGGAATGAATCTCCTCAGTGAGCTTTTGAGATTCTTTTTCCATCTGGCAAATTTGGCTTTTTAAGGCATTCTTCTGCTCATTGCCTTTCTGAGCTTCTTTTGTCATTTGAGTTAGTCTATTTTTAAGGTGTTATTTTCCTCAGTCAGGCTGTTGACTGTGATTTCATACTTTTCTTGCATCTTTATCATTTCTCTTCCTAATATTCCCCCCACTTCTCTTATCTGCTTCTTAAGGTCCTCTATGGACTGTAGCCAGCTTGTATTTTCATTTGGGGCTTTTGGTGCAGGAGTTCTAACCTCACAGTCCTCCTCCATGCTTTGATCCTCTTTGCCCCTAAAATAGGAGTCCAATGTTGAATTTTTCTGTATATTTTGTTTCTTTTGCCTAGGCATGTTGCCACTTAATTACTTGATTTTTGGGCTTGCTGCCACAGTAAGACTCTGCCACCAGAAAGGAGAGTTTCCGCCCAAACGTGGGGTGTTCACAACTTCCACAGGTTGGGTGGCCTCTGCAAAGCCTACACCCACTCTGGCAAATTTGATACCCACCTGAACCCCCCCTCCCACCCCCCGAACACCACAATCCAGATCCAGGCAGTTTAAAGCAAGAGAGATTAACCCCCAGACTGATTGCTGAGTCTCCCTACAGTTCACAGACCAGGAGCTAGAGCTGCAAAATGGCTTCTGTGGAGCTGTTTCTTCAGCAGCTTTTTGCCCCCAGGGGAGGAAGCCACGTGTTCCCCAAATACTGGTCCCAAAGTCCATAGGGCACTAACCTCTCACTTTGGCCTAGGCATATCTGTGCTGATTCTGGGCCCCTCCAGCCTGCTGCTGGCCCAGCCGCCCTAGGGCTAAAACCTTGGCTCATGTGGGCCTGGGCTCAGCTCCTAGAGTGCTGCGCTCTCAGTTCCCATCGCACTGTACTGCCTGCTCTCAGAGCACTGGGCTGGCTGCTCCCTGCAGGGCTGCTGGGCTGTTCCCAGCAGGAGGTTAGGTTCTCTGTGTCATTCTCTGTGTGCTGGGGCTCCAGAAGTTGTTCAGAGTCCCCTTTCACATTATTTGGAAGTTTTGTCAGGCAGAGCACCTTGGAAGTGCTGTTTCTACTCCACCATTTTGGCTCTGCCCCACTATGCCAGAATTTAATCTGTACTATACAGCAGTCATCAAAACTGTTGGTACTGGCAGAGGAGTAGAGTAGTGGATCAATGGAATAGACTGGGTTCAGGAGACCCAGCAGTTAATGAATATAGTAATCTATTGTTTGATAAACCCAAAGACCCCAGTTTTGGGGATAAGAATGCACTATTTGACAAAAATAGCTGGGAAAATTAGAATACAATGTGGCAGAAACTGGCCTAGATCATTATCTAACATCATATACCAAAATCAAGTCTAAATGGGTGCATGATCTAGGTGTAAAGGATGATACTGTAAGCAATCTGGGAAAGCAAGGAATAGTTTACCTGTCAGATTTGTGGAGAGGGGAAGACTTTGGGGCCAAACAAGAATTAGAGAGCATTATAAAATGCAGAATGGATAATTTTGATTACATTAAATTGAAAAGCTTCTGTACAAACAAAGCCAATGTAATCAAGATCAAGAGGGATGTGAGAAATTGGGAAAAAAATTTTACAACCTATGTCTCTGATAAAGGACTCATTTCTAAAATATACAGAGAATTGAGTCAAATCTATAAGAATACAAGTCATTCCCCAATTGATAAATGGTCAAAGGAAATGAACTGGCAGTTTTCAGAGAAAGTAATTAAAATATCTATAAGCATATAAAGAAGTGCTCTAAATCACTATTGATTAGAGAAATGCAAATCAAAACAACTCTGAGATACTGCATCTCTCCAGTCAGATTGGCTAAGATGACAAAACAAGAAATTGACAAATCCTGGAGAGGATTTGGGCAAATTGGAACACTGGTGCATTTCTGGTGGAGTTGTGAACTTATCCAACCATTCTGGAGAGCATTCTGTAATTATGCCCAAAGGGCTATAAATAATTCTATGCCTTTTGACCCAGCAATACCACTTCTAGGGTTATATCCCAAAGAGATCATAGAAGTGGGAGGAAGACCTATACGTACAAAAATATTTATAGCACCTCTTTTTGTGGTTGCAAAGAACTGGAAATTAAAGGGGTGCTCATCAACTGGGGAATGGCTAAACAAGCTGTGGTACATGAATGTAATGGAATATTATTGTGCTATAAGAAACGAGGAGGAGACGGATTTCATATTTACCTGGAGAGGGTTATACAAACTTATGCTGAGTGAGAAGAGTATCATCAGAAGAAATTTGTATACAATCACAGACACATCATATGTGTGATGACCAACTATGAAAGACTGGACTCTTTTCAGCAATGCAGTGATATAAGTCAATCCCAAAAGTCTCATGAAGGAGAGAAATGCAACATCCAGATATATAACTAGAAAGAACTGAGCCTAAATCTTGATGGAAGCAAACAAAATGATCTTTTTCTTTTCATTGTTTGGTTTTACTTCTTCTTTACCATTTTTCATCCCACCTAGTAGAATATGCCTTTTTAATTGGACTAATGTCTAATATGAATGCATTTGCAGATCTTATACTGGACTATTTGCTGTCGTGGGGCGTGGGAGGAGGCAGGCAAAGTAAATTTGAAAATCAAGGAACTTTGGAATTGAATCTTGTTAACTGAAACTAAGCTAAAAAATAATTTTAAAAAATAAATTATAAGTTTCTTGAGGAATAAAACAAAAAGAAATTCTGAAGGAAAATTGCCCTGATGTTTTAGAACCAGAGGGCAAAATAGAGATTGGAAGTATCCACCAATAACCTCCTGAAAAAGATCCCAAAAAGAAAACTCCTAGGAATATTATAGCCAGATTCCAGAATTCCAAGATCAAGGAGAAAATACTACAAGAAGCCAGGAAGAAACAATTTCAATATTGTGGAAACACAATCAGGATAGTGCAGGATCCCTCTACACTGACGAATGGAAGGGCTTGGAATATGATATTCTGGAGAGCAAAGGAGCTGAGATTAAAACCGAGAATCACCTACCCAGCAAAACTGAGTATCATGTTTCAGGGGAAAATATGTTCATTAAATGGAATAGAAGACTTTCAAGCATTCTTGGTCAAAAAATCAGAGTTGAATAGAAAATTTGACATTCATATAAAAGAAGCAAGAGATGCTTGAGAAAGTAAACAGGGAAAAGAAATCATAAGGAACATATCAAGTTGAACTATTTACATTGCTTCAGGGAAAAGTGATAACTGTGACTGATGAAACCTTTCTCAGTATGAAAATAATTGAAGAATGGTATATGGGAATATGAATACATCCGGGAATGTGTGTATATATGTATAATGGTATTCATAGTTTGAGGGCACAGGTTGAATTTCGTAGGAATTTAATACTTAAAAGGTGAAATATAGAGGTGAGAGAGGGATATAACAAGAGGAGATGGGGAGAGAGAGTATTGGGTGGACTATCTCATATAGAAGGGACAAGGCAAAATGGTTACAAGGGAGGGGAAGAACAGGAAGACAAAAAGGCAAAACCTTGTTCTCATTGAATTTGGCTCAGGGAGAGAATGACATATATACTAAATAGGATATCTCACCTGACAGGAGAGTAGGGGGAAAGGGGATGAGAGGGAGGATCATGGAAGGGAGGATGGCAGGGAAAGGGGGAGGGATGTTGGAAGCACCACTTCTGAAAAGGGACAGGAGCCTAGTAGGGAACAGACCAAGTGGGAGGTGGGATAGGAGGGAAGGAAATATAGTCAATCTTTTACAATTTATCTACTATGGTGGTGTTTTGCATAGCTACACATGTAAAAAAATATACTGAATTGCTTGTCTTCCCAGTAAGGGTGGGTGACAAGGGAGGAAGGGAAGGAATCTAGAAATTGAAGTTTTAGAATCAAATATTTTAAAAATATATAAATACTATTATTAATACTATTTTACATATAATTGGGAAATAAGATATAAAGGCATTGAGGCACAGAGATTCACCTTGCCCTACTGGAAAAGTTGAAGGGGGTATGGGAGAAGATATGGGAGAGAGAAGACTGGATGAGGGGATATCCTGTGGGACTGCTATTCTGGGGAGGTGGGTGGGGGACAAATGGGGAAAAATTGTAACTCAAAATCTGGCGGAAATGAATGATGTAAACCAGAAGTTAATAAAGCATTTGGGAAAGAAATAAACAACAACAACAACAAAATTTGAGAGAAATGATGGAAAAAGTTTTAAAAGTGACAATTAGAATTTGGAAAGGTGAGAGGAAACTCAGGAAATGGACCTGATATCCAGTACTTAGAAGAGACATTTGCAGGAAAGAATTAGGAGGATTATGGATAAGAAAGGAAAGGTAAAGCATGAAATAAATCTCAACTGAAGGAGTAAACAACGATGGACAAATGAAAAATGGAGTAAAATAAAAGTTAGAAATGATATGATGACCTTTCTCAGATTTTCTAAAGAAAATGGAAATGAGTAATAAATAAAGGAAGACAACAAATCAGAGTTCCTTTTAAGGCACTTAGTATGGGACAAGAGAAGAAACAAATGATTATAACTGAACAA
>WOXC01000652.1:0-110000 GCA_011680675.1 Gymnobelideus leadbeateri | reverse complement strand
TTCTACAGGAAAGATGGGGGAAGTTGATGAGCAGGTGATAGAATGGAGGGCAGATGGGGGAAAGGTGTAATCAGAAGCAAACACTTTTGAGGAGGGACAAGGTCAAGGAAGAGAATAGAATAAATGGGGGTTATAGGATAGGATGGAGGGAAATATAGTTAGTCTTTCACAACATGACTACTATAGAAGTGTTTTGCCTAACTATACATGTATAACCTATTTCAAATTGCTTTCCCTCTCAATGAGGGTGGGTGGGGAGAAAGGATGGGAGAGAATTTGGAACTCAAAAGTTTTAAAACTGAATGTTAATAGTTGTTTTTACATGCAACTGGGAAATAAGATGCACAGACAATGTGATATAGAAATCAAACTTACCTTAAAAAATAGAAGGGGAAAGGCATAAGAGAAAGGGTGGGGGAGGTGATGGAACAGAGGGCTGATTGGGGGAAATGGTAATGGGAATTCATGCCCTCATAGTGTGGGGGGAGGGGAAAGATGGGGATAATATTTGGAACTCAAAATGTTGTATACGTGAATGTTGAAAACTAAAATAAATAAATTAATTAACATGTGGCTAGTTACAGAAAAGGCAAGAATAAATACCAATGTAGAGGTAAAGATGAGAAGATACCACATGGTATTATCACAGTTCCAACCCAACCATTTTAAACAAGTTGTTTACTATAGAAAAATGGGAAAATGAAATAAATTAAAGCAAAAAGATTCTGAAGACCATCATTTTAAAAAATTAAATGATGTAAAAGAGTTAACATAGTAAAACAAAAAGAGGGGGGGGCAGAGACAAGATGGAGGAGTAGAAACAGCTCAGCCAAGCCACTCTGCCCCCAGATACCCCCCAAACTATGTAAAAGGGGACTCTGAACAACTTCTGGAGCCCCAGCACCCACAGAATGACACAGAAAAGCTCACCTCCCACTGAGGACAGCCCAGCAGCCCTGCAGGAAGGACCAGTGCAGCACTCTGGGAGCTGGCAGCACACAGTGAGCTGAGCCAAGTGGAGCCTAGGTCCCTGTGAGCCGAGGTTTTAGCCCCAGGGCGGCAGGGCCAGCAGCCTGCTGGAGAGACCCCAGAACACCAGCAGCTGTGGCGACTCCAGAATTATCAACATAGACATGCCTAGGACAAAGTAAGAGGTTAGTGTCCTATGGACTTTGGGACCAGTATTTGGGGAATGCGTCGGCTCCCTCCCCTGGGGGCTAGAAGGTGCTGAGGAGACATGCCATTTTGTAGTTTTCAGAGGCAGCACCAGCTCCTGGCCTGCGAACTGTAGGGAGATCCAGCGATCAGTCTTGGGGGGTAATTGCTCTTGCTTTAAATTCCCTGGATCTGGATTGTGATCTAGGGTGGAAGTCGTGGGTGGGTTTACAACTTGCCAGAAATGGAAGTTGCCCCCCACACGTTCGAGATGAAAATTCCTCTATCTGGCCTTAAAGCCATAGTGTGGCAACAAGCCTAAAAGTCAAGTAATTAAGTGGCAACATGCCAAGGCAAAGGAAACAGAAAAATGCAACCCTAGACTCCTATTTTGAGGGCATAGAGCGGGAAAAGGACTGTGAGGTCAGAAGTCCTGCTCCAAAAGCCCCAGGGGAAAGCATAAGTGGGTTGCAGGCCATAGAGGACCTTAAGAAGGACTTTAAAAATCAAATAAGAGAAGTGGAGGAAAAATTGGAAAGAGAAATGAGAAGGATGCAGGAAAAGTATGAAATGGGGGTCAACAGCCTGACTGAGGAAAACAACACCTTAAAAAATAGACTAACTCAAATGGCAAAGGAGGCCCAAAAGGGCAATGAGGAGAAGAATGCCTTAAAAAGTCGAATTTGCCAGATGGAAAAAGAATCTCAAAAGTTCACTGAGGAGATTCATTCCTTCAGAGTTAGACTGGAGCAAATGGAAGCTAATGACTTTATGAGAAATCAAGATGCTGTTAAGCAGATCCAAACAAATGAAAGATTAGAAGGCAATGTGACATATTTCATGGCAAAAACCACTGACCTGGAAAATAGATCCAGGAGAGACAATTTAAAAATTATTGGACTACCCAAAAGCCATGATCAAAGGAAGAACCTAGAAATCACCCTTCAAGAAATTCTCAAGGATAATTGCCCTGATGTTTTAGATCCAGAGGGCAATATAGAGGTTGAAAGAATCCAGCGATCACCTCCGGAAAAAGATCCCAAGAAGAAAACTCCCAGGAATATTATAGCCAGGTTCCAGAATCCCCAGATCAGGGAGAAAATACTCCAAGCAGCCAGGAAGAAACAATTTCAATATTGTGGAAACACAATCAGAATAGCCCAGGACCTGGCAGCCTCTACACTGGGGGATCGAATGGCATGGAATAGGATATTCCAGAGGGCAAAAGAGCTGGGAATGAACCCAAGGGTCACCTACCCAGCAAGACTGAGCATTTTGTTTCAGGGGAAAATATGGTCATTTAGTGGAATAGAGGACTTTCAAGCATTCTTGAGGAAAAAACCAGAATTGAATAGAAAATTTGACATCCAGACACAAGAAGCAAGAGATACCTGAGAATGTAATCAGGGAAAAGAAATCAAAAGGAACTTATCAAAGTTGAACTATTTACATTCCTATATGGAAAAGCAATACCTGTGACTGATGATATCTTTCTCACTATGAAAATAATGGAAGAAGGGTGTGTGGTCATATGAATACATATGTGAATGTGTGTGTATATGGATAGAGGGCATAGGTTGAATTCGTTGGGAAGGGAGAATACTCAAGGGATGAAATTATGAGGTGAGAGAGGAAAGTGGCAAGAGGAGATGGGGAAAGACAGGGTAGGGTAAACTACCTCATGTAGAAGAAGCAAGGGGAAGTGGTTGCAAGGGAGGGGGAGAATAGGAAGGGAAAAAAAAAGTCAAATCCACATTCTCATTGAATTTGGTTCAGGAAGAGGATGATATACATACTAAATGGGATATCTCAACCTGCAGCAGAATAGGGGGAAGTGGGATGAGAGGAGGGATGATGGATGGAAGGGCATCCTTGGGGGAAGGGGAGGTTGGAAGTACTCACTATAGAAGAGGGACAGGATCATGTAGGGAATGGACCAGGTGAGGGGTGGGATGAGTGGGAGGGAATTATAGGTAGCCTTGTACAATATATCTACTATGATAATGTTGTGCATAGCTAGACATGTACAACATATACTGAATTACTTATCTCCCCAGAGGGAATGGGTGACAAGGAAGGAAGGAAATGGATCTGAAATTCGAGGTCTTAACATTAAATGTTTCAAATGTATAAAACTAAAAGAGCCCAGAAATCTGATACATACTCAATCTCCTTGCTGATCAGAGAAATATTTGCTGGAAATGACAATTTTAAAAGCATGCAGGGATTGATTTCTAAGATATAAAGAACAAAAATATAGAAGCCAATAAAAATCATGGAAGATATTATTAACAAAACACTGTGATCAAGGAAACCTTAATAAGTATTGTCTTATTTAGCATGTTAAATTGAAAAGAATAATAGCTCACAAGTAAGAAGACTTAAGTTCAAATAGTATCTCTGATACTTAACTGCACATTTTACCTTGAGCAAGTCATTTAACCTCTGTAGGTTTGAGTTTCCCAATATATTTGAGGGGATTTGAATAGATGTCCCCTGATGACCTTTCTAAATGTGTGAACTTGTGATTTTTAATCATTCTAATTTTCAGGTCTCTAACATGATATATGCAAGCTCCAACAGTATCCTTAAAGAAAACATAAGAAGAAATATTGAAGCCAATTGTCTACAACAAACCACATCTTAGGGACAGTCACAGAATTCGTGAAAGGTTATGGAAAATATAAAATCCCACTTTAAAAAAATTAATTGAAAAAGAAATTTGATTTTCTGAAACAAAACTCAGCCTTACATACTTTCTTGCAATAAGCTGTCTTAAAAAATTCCCAGATAGATGTAACAACAGAAATAATTTTAATGGGCTCTTTTATTAGCCATACCATGACAGTAATAAAAGTAAAAAAATAATACAAAAACAAAATACCCCATGTTAGTCAAAGTTGCACACCTTCATCATGAAGGATGCCTTTTGGAAAATCCTAATGGAAGAGGAAGCCCTTGTAGATGATGTCATTTTTCAGAAATGACAGTCTTTAGATGACATTGCACTGATTCTAATAAATAGACCATTCAATGAGATCCACTGTCACCCAATGCCATTGTGGAAATTCACAGAGAAAAAAATAAAATCATGAATGTTTGCTGTCCAAATAATGGAATATGGTTGGATGGGTGGCTCATTGATTTAGGTCCACAATACATATATTGCTGATAGAATCTTTAAATAAACAATAATCTGGACACAGAATTGAATAGAAGGAAGAGAGTAGAATATAATATATTTGGGAACAAAGCACTGTTTTCACTAATACTGTCTCTCTTTCTCTCCTTGTCTCTCTGCCTCTGTCTCTCTCATTAATGGAAGGATAGGCAGGGAATTGTCCAGAATATAAAGGTAAAACTTTCATTTTTTAAAAATTTATTTTATTAATTTCATTTTAATTTTCAACATAAATTTTTACAAGATTTTGTGTTCCAAATTTTCTCCCTATCTCTCACCTGTCCCCATCCCAATATAGCATGAATTCTGAAGTACGCCTTACTCCCATCTGCCCTCCCTTCTATCACCCCCCACCCGTATTATCCCCTTTCCATTTGCTTTTTTGTAGGGCAAGGTAGATTTTTATACCCCAATTGCCTGTATATCTTATTTCCCAGATGCATGTAAAATAATTTTTATAATTTCTTTTAAAAACATTTAAGTTCCAAATTCTCTCCCTTCTTCCCTCCCCACCTATCCTCACTGAGAGAAGAAGCAATTCAATATAGGTTATATATGTGTAGTTACACAAAACATTTCCATAATAGTCATGTTGTGAAAGACTAGCTATATTTTCCTCCGTCCTATCCCACTTACCATTTATTCTATTTTCTCCTCTGAACATATCCCTTTTCCAAAGTGTTTGCTTCTAATTACCCCCCCTCCAAACTACCTCCCTTCTATCATCATTCCCCCAACCCTTTCCCCATAAATTTCATATAGAGTAAGATACTAAATTGAATGTGTATATTATTCCCTCCTGAAGTCATATCTTATGAGAATAAGGTTCACTCATTCTCTCTCAATTCCTTCTCTCTCACTCCATTGTAATAGCTTTTCCTTGCCTCTTTTATATGACATTATCTACCCCCATTCTATTTCTTCCTTTCTCCTTCGAATATATTCTTCTCTCATGCCTTAATTTTATTTTCAGATATCATCCCTTCATGAATTCACCCCGTGCCCCGTGTGTGTGTGTGTGTGTGTGTGTGTGCATATGTGTGCGCATGTGTATTCCCCCGAACTACCCTAAAACTAAGAAAGGTCTCATGAGTTACAAATATCCTCTCTCCATGTAAGAATGTAAACAGTTCAACTTTAATATGTCCCTTATCATTTCTCTTTCCTGTTTACCTTTTCATGCTTCTCTTGATTCTTGTATTTGAAAGTCAAATTTTCTATTTAGCTCTGGTCTTTTCATCAAGAATGCTTGAAAGTCCTTTATTTCACTGAAAATCCATTTTTCCCCTGAAGTATAATACTCAGTTTTGCTAGGTAGGTGATTCTTGGTTTTAATCCTATCATCTTTGACTTCTGGAATATTATATTCCAAGCTCTTCAATCCCTTATTATAGAAGCTTCTAGATATTGTTTTACCCTGATCATGTTTCCACAATTCTTGAATTGTTTCTTTCTGGCTACTTGGGATATTTTCTCCTTGACCTGGTAACTCTAGAATTTGGTTACACTATTTCTAGGAGTTTTCCTTTTGGGATCTCTTTCAGAAGGCGATCAGTGGATTCTTTCAACTTCTATTTTACCCTCTTGTTCTAGAATATGAGATCATTTTTCCTTGATGATTTCTTGAAATATGATGTCTCGGCTTTTTTTTTTTTTATCAAAATTTTCAGTTAGTCCAGTCATTTCTAAATTATCTCCCCTGGATCTGTTTTTCAGGTCAGTGGATTTTCAAATGAGATATTTCACATGGTCTTCTTTATTCTTCCGTTCTTTGGTTCTGTTTTAAAATTTCTTAATTTCTCATAAAGTTATTAGCTTCCTTTGACTTTATTCTAATTTTAAAGAATGATTTCCTTCGGTGAACTTCTGGACCTTCTTTTCTATTTGCCCAATTCTGGTTTTTAAAGTATTTTTCTATTTTTTGACTTTTTGGGTCACTTTTGCCAGTTGCATTAGTCTACTTTTTAAGGTGTTTTTCTTTCTTTTAAACAAATGCTTTATTAACTTCAGTTTTACATCATTCATTTCTGCCAGATTTTGAGTTACAATCATTTTCCCACCCTGTTGTTCCCCTACACACCCTCCCAGAATAGCAGTCCCACAAGATATCGTTTCCTCCAATTTGCTCTCTCCCATACCTTCTCCCATACCCCCTTCGACTTTTCCAATAGAGGAAGGTGAATCTTTGTGTCCCAATGCCTGCACATCTTATCTCCCCATTACAAGCAAAAGAGTATTAATAACATTATTTATTTATATTTGAAACATTTAATGTTAAGACCTCGAATTTCAGATCCATTTCCTTCCTCCCTTGTCACCCATTCCCTCTGGGGAGATGAGTAATTCAGTATATGTTGTACATGTCTAGCTATGCACAACATTATCATAGTAGATATATTGTACAAGGCTACCTATAATTCCCTCCCACTCATCCCACCCCCCACCTGGTCCATTCCCTACATGATCCTGTCCCTCTTCTATAGTGGGTACTTCTAACCTCCCCTCCACCCAAGGACGCCCTCCCATCCATCATCCTTCCTCTCATCCCCCTTCCCCCTATTCTGCTGCAGGTTGAGATATCCCATTTTGTATGTATGTCATTCTCTCCCTGAACCAAATTCAATGAGAATGTGGTTTAGCCTTTTTGCCTTCCTATTCTTCCCCTCCTTTGCAACCACTTCCCCTTGCTTCTTCTACATGAGATAGTTTACCCTACCCTGTCTCCTCCCATCTCCTCTTGCCACTTTCCTCTCTCACCTCATAATTTCATTGCTTGAGTATTCTCCCTTCCCAACAAATTCAACCTATGCCCTCTATCCATATACACACACATTCACATATGTATTCATATGACCACACTCCCTTCTTCTAATTATTTTCATAGTGAGAAAGATATCATCAGTCACAGGTATTGCTTTTCCATATAGGAATGTAAATAGTTCAACTTTGATAAGTTCCTTTTGATTTCTTTTCCCTGATTACCTTCTCAGGTATCTCTTGCTTCTTGTGTCTGGATGTCAAATTTTCTATTCAATTCTGGTTTTTTCCTCAAGAATGCTTGAAAGTCCTCTATTCCACTAAATGACCATATTTTCCCCTGAAACAAAATGCTCAGTCTTGCTGGGTAGGTGACCCTTGGGTTCATTCCCAGCTCTTTTGCCCTCTGGAATATCCTATTCCATGCCATTCGATCCCCCAGTGTAGAGGCTGCCAGGTCCTGGGCTATTCTGATTGTGTTTCCACAATATTGAAATTGTTTCTTCCTGGCTGCTTGGAGTATTTTCTCCCTGATCTGGGGATTCTGGAACCTGGCTATAATATTCCTGGGAGTTTTCTTCTTGGGATCTTTTTCCGGAGGTGATCAGTGGATTCTTTCAACCTCTATTTTGCCCTCTGGATCTAAAACATCAGGACAATTTTCCTTGAGAATTTCTTGAAGGGTGATTTCTAGGTTCTTTCTTTGATCATGGCTTTTGGGTGGTCCAATAATTTTTAAATTGTCTCTCATAGATCTATTTTCCAGGTCAGTGGTTTTCCCCATGAGATATTTCACATTGCCTTCTAATCTTTCATTTGTTTGGATCTGCTTAACAGCATCTTGATTTCTCATAAAGTCATTAGCTTCCATTTGCTCCAGTCTAACTCTGAAGGAATGAATCTCCTCAGTGAACTTTTGAGATTCTTTTTCCATCTGGCAAATTCGACTTTTTAAGGCATTCTTCTCCTCATTGCCCTTTTGGGCCTCCTTTGCCATTTGAGTTAGTCTATTTTTTAAGGTGTTGTTTTCCTCAGTCAGATTGTTGAACCTCATTTCATACTTTTCCTGCATCCTTCTCATTTATCTTTCTAATTTTTCCTCCACTTCTCTTATTTGATTTTTAAAGTCCTTCTTAAGGTACTCTATGGCCTGCAACCTGCTCATGTTTTCCCCTGGGGCTTTTGGAGCAGGACTTCTGACCTCACAGTCCTTTTCCCGCTCTATGCCCCCAAAATAGGAGTCTAGGGTTGCATTTTTCTGTTTCCTTTGCCTTGGCATGTTGCCACTTAATTACTTGACTTTTAGGCTTGTTGCCACACTATGGCTTTAAGGCCAGATAGAGAAATTTTCATCCTGAACATGTGGGGGGCAACTTCCATTTCTGGTAAGTTGTAAACCCACCCACGACTTCCACCCTAGATCACAATCCAGATCCAGGGAGTTTAAAGCAAGAGCAATTACCCCCCAAGACTGATCTCTGGATCTCCCTATAGTTCACAGGCCAGGAGCTGGAGCTGCCTCTGAAAACTACAAAATGGCATGTCTCCTCAGCACCTTCTAGCCCCCAGGGGAGGGAGCCGATGCATTCCCCAAATACTGGTCCCAAAGTCCATAGGACACTAACCTCTTACTTTGTCCTAGGCATGTCTATGTTGATAATTCTGGAGTCGCCACAGCTGCTGGTGTTCTGGGGTCTCTCCAGCAGGCTGCTGGCCCTGCCGCCCTGGGGCTAAAACCTCGGCTCACAGGGACCTAGGCTCCACTTGGCTCAGCTCACTGTGTGCTGCCAGCTCCCAGACTACTGCACTGGTCCTTCCTGCAGGGCTGCTGGGCTGTCCTCAGTGGGAGGTGAGCTTTTCTGTGTCATTCTGTGGGTGCTGGGGCTCCAGAAGTTGTTCAGAGTCCCCTTTTCCATAGTTTGGGGGGAATCTGGGGACAGAGTGGCTTGGCTGAGCTGTTTCTACTCAGCCATCTTGGCTCGGCCCCCGCACTATATTTTCTTTTGGAGCTGTTAGGAGAATTATCTCTCCACTGCCGTCATAGGCTCTGCCACACCAGTGCACCTCACCCAAGGACCCCCACCCAGGACTGTGACCCAGATCCAAGAAGGAAAAGCATGAGAATCTTGGCTCAACTCCAGCAACGAGTTCCCTACTTTCCCCCTCTGATCAGCCACTCAATTCCCACACCATCTGTGGGCCCACAGCTCTAGAAGCA
The DNA here is from genome assembly GCA_011680675.1 of Gymnobelideus leadbeateri. NCBI lineage: Eukaryota > Metazoa > Chordata > Mammalia > Diprotodontia > Petauridae > Gymnobelideus > Gymnobelideus leadbeateri. The sequence continues at coordinate 100,689 of WOXC01000652.1, read as the reverse complement.
GCAACAGCTACTGCTACTGCTACTACTGCCACTGCCACAGTCACTGCCACTTTTGCATGCTATGATGGACCCTTCCTGTCATCCTGCTAGGCTGTTTTCAGTGGGAGGTTTGTTTCTCCCTGTAGACTTAAAGTTCATTTAAAGTCATTTTTATAGGTATTGGAGGTGGCTATGGAGGGGGCATATGGAGTTTTCCTGCTTCTTCACCATCATCTTGGTTCCTTAGCATCATTTTTTATAGGTAGTTGGATGGTATTTTTTGGGGGGGAGATCTCAAGCAAGTCCCTGCTTTTACTCCACCATCTTGACTCTGACCCATGTATAACTTTCTTAATAGAGGACAAAAGAGTATTTACAGCAAGGTATATGGTCTTTTAGCATGGTCTGGGTCCTAAAGATTGCAGAATTTCACCAACACACCTTCCAGAAAAATGAGAATTAATATACATATAGTAGCATGAATGGAAAGGATCTGGATTTGTTTGAACCACTATGACAACTCCACAAACCTGATGAAGCATTACTCTTCTCCACAAAGGGTTTCAACAGCTATTTAGTCCAACCTCTACATGCAAAGAATGCCCATGATGAGGTATCTGACAAGTTTTCAGTTAATCTCTGAAGACCCTGAAGACCTTTGTAGACGTGACTCTTGGTGAACCCCATTTCAATTTTGAGCAATTCTAATTATTTTAAAATTTTATTGGTTTGATTTTCCTCTAACATTAAGCAAAACTTTCCCCTCTTTGCACTTCTAAGTATTTCTCTTCACATCACGGAGCCAAAAAAAAAGTTTAAAAAATTTTCATATTACCCTCCTTCAAACACTTGAAGAGAAGTAATAAAATTACCCCCCTTCTATCACCACATGTCTTCTCTAGACTAAACATGCCTATTTCTTTCCATTAGTCTTCATTTGATTTGAATTCAAGGCCCTTCACCATTCCTGTATAACTTCCTCTGTATATTCTCTTTAGTTTATTAATGTCCTTTATAAGCTCTGGCACCCAGAATAGAACACTGTAATAATCTAGATACAGTGGTTTGACTAAGCTATGGTCAACTATATTTATGACTTCCTAGTCCTGGAATTGATGCCCTGTAACTCAAAATGTGTTACTCATATTGTCTATTAGCTTTCTTCACTATCATCCCATAATGCTGACTCCTATTGAGCTTACCATTAAAATCCTCAGATCTTTTCAGAGGAACTTCTAGGGAATGTTTTACTACCTAAACTATACTTGTGATGTTGATTTTTGAACTTAAATGTACGATTTTACATTTATGCTTTTTGAATTTCATTATAATAGATTAAACCCGGATTTCTAGCCTGTTTAGATCCTTTTATAGCCTAACTCTGTCATTCTTTCTCTTAGCTCTTTCCCCCAGCTTTGTATCAACCTGAAATTCACTGACCATATAATTTGGTTTTTATTGATGTCATTGATAACAACAAAGAATAGCACAGAGCCAAGCATAATTCTTGGGAGTTCTTTCCTAGTGACATCCTGCCACACAATTAACAACTATTCTTTGAGTTTGAGAGTTAAGCTAGTTCAAAATCCACATGAACCAATCCAGTGTTCACATCTATCCAACGTCCCACAAGAACACATGAGCAATTTTATCAAATTCTTGAATAAATACAAGTAAGCAAATTCCACAGTATTCCCTTCATTTATCAGTTGAGTAACATGTCAAAAAAGGAAGTCTCACACGACCAAGTTCTTGATAAAGCTATACTGCTTTGTTGTTATTACCTTTTGCCCTTGTAAGTGTTCACTATCTCTTGAATTATCTATTCTAGAATTTGTTGCGGATTTAAAGTCAACCTTGGTATATAGTTCACATATTCTGTCCACTTCTTTTGTTTGAAAATCAAGACTTTTGCTCTTCTCCAATTTTATGCTGTCTCTCCTATATCTAAATATATAGTGCTACATTCCCCTGACATTTTCTTTCCTAGCCCCAGGAAGCATCTTTTTGTTATTTCCTAAACTTCTCTGATTCCTACAGCCTCTTGGCCTGGTTGGTCTCTGAATTTGCTTGATAGCTTGGGTCTGCTGGAGTCTATACACCATTATTTTCACACTTTTCTCTGTGCTGACACAATGTTTTAGTTCAATTTCCCTTCATACCCATAGTGCCATATATTCTAGACCACAAAAAGTTTTTTTTTTCCTCCAGTGCCCTTTTTAAAATATTAGATACAATATATTCACATATACACATATGCACACACACACACACACACACACACACACACACACATATATATATATATATTCTCTATACATTCAGAAATAATATTTGAAAGGCTGAAATAAGAAGTGTGAATAAAAGAAGAGTGTTCAGAAAAGAAGAAAGTATAGAGGAAAGGATGAGTGAAGCTCTACTCAGCTTGGCTTTGTGAATCATTTGTGACTACTGGATTCTGTGTAATTGCATCTGGAGACTAAGTGATGAAGCTGATTGACAGGTGCAGCTGGGCTCCTGAGGGACCAGGACCCTTGAGGTTCCCAATGCAGAATAATTTTTTCAGTCTCCTTTTCACTTTCTCATACACACCACATTTGGATTAACAAAGGTTAATGGGGCCCTTTCTGAAATTTTTGCTAAAGGGCCCAGAATTTAACCTTATGTTACTGAGCTAATGTGTTAATTTGGAAGGTACTTAAGCACAAGGAACTTAAATTAGTCCCCTGTTTGGGCCACACGAATCTGGTACCTATGGATAATGTGTCAAGAAGAAGTGATGGGGAGCTTATGAGTATATATTTCCTAAATAAAATATATTTAGAAACCAAACCTAAATTTCAAAGAAAAAGTGACATTAAATTTGAATTTGTCAAAAAGCCATAATGTTTTATGTGAAACAGATTTTGGTGACAGTAAATAATTTGGGACAAGAAAATGAAATTGCATACTTTCCAGGCAATGAAGGATACTTGGTCATTTTAAGGTTAGAACTAGATCAGTGTTCAAGGAATAACTCTGATTTTAAATATCTGTCAAAATTTTTAATCTCTCCTGATCTGGGGAAAGGAAGAAAATCCCAAAACCATTTTCAGATACTTACTAGCTGTATGACCCTGGGCAAGTCACTTAATCTCTGTTTGTCTTAGGTTCATTATCTAATGAATAATAATAGGGAATAAAAATAGCATCCAACTTCCAGCATTGTGGCAAAGATAAAATGAGATATTTGTAAAATGCTTTGCAAACCTTAAAGTACTATATAAATGCTGTTGTTGCTGCTGCTGTTGTTACTTCTATACGTGGAAATAGTAGTGGAGAATGTATAGATTACATGCTTATTGCTGCCATTTTCACCAGAGTTTGAGATGGGTTGGAGAAGGAAGAGTTATGTAATAAAAACTGACTCTTATATTGGGCAGTCAAAGGTGGAGAAAGGAGCAGAAGGCAGTTTTTCATCTCTGTATTAGAGAGGCAAAGGAGAAGGAGGCAATTGGTTCATGTCTAATATTTGAGCCACATGACATATGAGACATTTGTGACATGTGAAACATTGGCTCCAGATTAGACTAAAATTGAAAAACTTACTGTTCCTCCAAATACCTTAATGGTAAAGCAATACTCAAAATAATGAGAGCCTTAGATAAGAAGTTTAGGAAAACCTATTTTTTGGTCTATCTAGTTCTGCTTCTACTGGGAACTAGCTTGTGACCTCTAACAAATCATTTTGCTGGGCGTCAATTTCTTCATCTGTAAAATGGGAACAGTAATACACATTTCTCCTATGTCATAACTGTTATGCAAACCAAAGCAGGTAAGTTTTTAAACACTTGGAAAATTCAGAAGTAATATGTAGATGTTGTTTTCCCTAGGTCGGTTAGTGAAAAATTTAATAGATGTTGCAGAAATTTTATAATCTGAAGCCCAAAGCACAGAGAGAAAAACAGTGATTTTTTATCACTTTTCAGAGATATTTCTTATAGTATCTTCAGTTGATCAGAATAGATTTACAGCAGCAAATTAATTGTTGCATAACAGAAAATGGGAACCAAATTTTATTTCATCTGGAATTGGATAAGGCACTTTCAAACCACAAGAAAAGAAGAATTGAAGAAACAATTGTACTCTTTTTGTCGGTTTTGGAATTCCCGAACTGGCCTTCTCACTTTTAGAGGAAAGCGTTTTGTACATATTAGGGGTCTTGACAAGCTCTAACCCTCCTCCAGCTCTGCTGAGCCTGCCCAGTAGAGTTGTATTCCCAGTAATCACAGGAAGAAAAAATAAAACAAAGTTGAAAAACTAGAAGAAAGAAAAGTAATTTCAGGGAATAAAAATCTCTAACCAAATTTTTCCTCCATGAGACCTTTGCCACTTGGAAATTACAGTGTGATGTAGTGGGAACCAGTAGTTTGGGCATCTGAGGATATCAGATCAATTGTTTCTATGTAATCTTAGTCAAGTCACTTAATCACTCAGAGCATCAATATCCTCATCTATAACATCAAATAGATATAGATATAGATATAGGCATAAATATAGCTAAAGACAAAGATATAGACTTTGGTAATGGATTATGCAAGAATTTGAAGAATTTGTTTTCTTTGAATATATGTTAAAAGGTTATTGTTTTCTTCAATGGGGTGGAAAGGAGATGAATATAAACAATTATTACTAAAAGAAAAAAAATTATTAAAAATGAGAGAATACTTCTGCTGGTGGAGTCAAGATGGCAGCCTAGAGAAAGCACTCATCTGAACTCTCCCAGCATTTCAATCCAAACAACATTAAAATCATACTTCAACTCAAATTCTGGAATAATAGAGCTAACAAAAGGTCAGTGTAAGACATTCTTCCTGCCCAAATGAAGTTAGGAGGTTGAAGATATTTGTAATGGGGAGATTCATTTGGCCTGGAGCAGTGTTAGGGACTAGGTGATGGTGACAGAAACAATTGCAACTTTGGAAACTCTCAAGTCAGAGATGGTAAGGGAACCTAGGAACTGCTCAGAAAGAGATTATGGGGAGCTCTTGTGCTAGTATTGAACTCAGGACCAGACACTGTTAGGAAACTGTGTTGTTTATACCCAATTTTGAATTACTATTCAATGGCAGAGAGAAAATTTTTCTGTGAAGAGGGAGTGAGAACCCTTTTGTTCACAAGAGATCAAGGACATTGAGGAACAGTGTAAATTCCAGTACCAAGAGATTAGACTAGTATCAGTTGTAATCCCAAGGGAGCAGGAAACCTGAAGATCAGTATTAGCTGCAATCTCAAGGGACCAGAATCTTTCCTGGGTAAAAACCTGAGCACAGACAAATAGAGTACTGAGCACACCCCTCTTCCCAGATAATGCCATGTTGGAAGTACTGTAAATTTCCAAACCCTTAGAACTAGCTATGGAAACAATAGTATAAAAAGCCTGAAGTTTGAGACATTGCTCACACCCCTCATATTGAGAACAGAGCCCAACATTAAAATAAAGTTCAAATTCAAGAGACAATATTGGAAAATGAACAAACAAAAAAACACACACACAAACAAACAAAAAACACCTGAACATAAAAAACTCCTATGGTGACAGGGAAGGTCAAGACACAAACTCAGAAGAAGATAATGAACTCAAAGCAGCTACAAGCAAAGCCATAAAGAAAAAGAAATGCAAATTGGAAACAAGCCGTATATGAAGTCCTAGAAGAGCTAAAAATAATCAGTTTTGAAATCATATAGAATAGTAGATGAAAATTAGATAAAGAAATTAGAGTGAAAGGAGAGAATTATAAAAAAATGTTTAACAGTTTGCTAAAAGAGGTAAAAAAAAAACCCTGAAGAAGTTAAAAAAAACAACAACTAATTGGTCAAATTGAAAAGGAGATGCAAAACTTTATTTATAAAAATAACAAAATAACTCCTTAAATAGTATAACTAGTCAAAGGAAAAAGGAGATACAATAGATCACTGAAGAAAAATTATTCCTTAAAAATTTGAATTTGTTAAGTGGGAGCTAATGATTCTGTGATACACACACACACACACACACACACACACACAAAGAGAATAATAATTTTAAAAATAGAAAAAATACAAGAAGAAAAAAGTAAAGGAAATAAATAGAAGAAACCTTCATTGGATGTTAAAAATGAATAGGTAAGATAGAGGGTTGCCCTAGGAGAAGGGAGAAGGGTGGGAAAGAATGGAGAAAATTATGTCACAAAAAAAGAAGCACAGATTAAAGAACTTATACAGTGGAGGGGGAAAATGATAGAGGGCATGGGAAATGTTTGAATCTCACTTACATCTAGATTGACTCAAAGATATTAAATATATACCTTATATATAACCAGTAATAGAAATCTATCATAAACCACAGGGAAGTAGAAGAGGAAGAGGATAAGATAAAAGAGGATGATTAAAGGAAGGGCAGATTAAAAAGAGGCAGTGATGAGAGGCAAAACAGACTTTAGAAGAGGGACAAGATGAAAAGAGAGAGAAAAGGATAAACAGAAGAAAATAGCATGTATGGAGATGCAACGTTAGTAATAATAACTGTGAATATGAATGGTATGAACAAATACCAAAATCATAAGATAATTTCAATAGATGCAAAAAAAGGTTTCAGCAAAGACAACACACATTCCTATGAAGAAAACACTAGAAAGCATAGTAATAAATGGACATTTCTTTAAATGATAAGTAGTATCGATCTAAAACTATCAGCAAATATTATCTGTAATGAGTATAAACTAGAAATCTTTCTAACAAAATTAAAGATGAAGAAAGGATGCTCATTATCTCCACTATAAATTAGCATCTACAACTGATATCAAATTGCTTGCTTCCCAAGGAATAGTTGGAGAGGAAAGGACAGAAAGAGAATTTGGAATTGTATTTTTTAAAAAGGATTGTTAAGTATTTTTGTTTACATACCATTGAGAAAAAAAAATTTAAAATTAATTGGAAACTAAATAGTCTAATCCTTAAGAATAAGTCGGCAAAGGAAAAAAGCATAGAAACAACCAATAATTTCATTAAAGAGAATGAAAGTAATGAGACAACATTCCAAATTTTGTGAGATGCAGCCAAAGCAGTACATTGGGGTAAATTTATTTGATTAAATACATACAACAATAAAATAAAAAAAATAACAGTTCAATAAACTGGACATGCTACTAAAAAAATCCCCATTTAAACATAAAAATGAAAATCGTGAAAATCAAAGAAGAGATTAATAAAATGAAAGGTTAAAAATTGAACTAATATGTACAACTATGAGTTAGTTTTATGGCAAATTCAGTAAAATAGATTATGCATTGACTTATGTTATTAAAAATGATAAAAATAAAATTACTAGTATCAAAAATGAAAAGGACAAATATCTCATCAATTAAGATGAAATTAAACCAATTTTAGTATCTATTTTGCCCAATTACATGCTGATAAAACTGACAAAGTTAATTGGATATCTATAAAATATAAAATGCCCAGATTAACTTAAAAGGAAAGAGAATACTTAAATAATGCTTTCTTAGAAAAAGGCCATTGAGCAAGCCATCAATAAACTAACAAAAAAAAGTTCCCAAGACTAAATTAATTTACTAGTTAATTTATGAAACCTATAAGGAAAAGCAGTCATTTAAATACTATGTACACTTTTAAAAAATAAAGGAACCATCATAAATTTCTTTTAATCCCTTAACCAAGCAGAAAATTTCCCTAATGAATATTAATGAAAAATTTTTTTTGCTTTTTTTTTTTTTTTGGAGGGCAATTGGGGTTAAGTAACTTGCCCAAGGTCACACGGCTAGGTTTTTGTTTATGTGTGTTGAGTGTCTGAGGTCGGATCCGAACTCGGGTCCTTCTGACTCCAGGGCCAGCGCTCTACTCACTGCGCCACCTAGCCACCCCTAATGAAAAATTTTTAAGTAAAATCCTAGCAAGAAAATTACAGCAATATATCACAAAGATGACTAGATAGTGTTTATGCAAACAACAAAAATCATATAATTATCTTAATAGATGCAGAAAAAAGGCTTTTTTCCCTTACAGAATACCATACTCATTCCTATTAAAAACACTAGAAAGCATAGGAATAAATGGAGCTTTCCTTGATAGGATAATCTAAAATGATCAGTAAGCATTATCTATAATAGGGATAAGCTAGAAGCTTTCCCAATAAGATCAGGGGTGAAGCAATGATGTTCATAGTCACCACTAGTATTCAATATTGTACTCATAATGTTAGCTATAACAATAAAACAAGAAAAATAAATTGAAGAAATAAAAACAAGCAATGAGGAAACACAACTATCACTTTTTTCATATGATATGATCTCTTAGTTAGATAACCCCAGATAATAAAATTTTTAAAAAGTTGACAAATTAAGAACTTGATAAAGTTTTAATCTTTATCAAGTTTTTAAAATCTTGATTCTTTTAATTTTTTAATCTTGATCAAGTTTTCCAGATATAAAATGAGCCCATATAAATCATAAGCATTTCTATTTTTTGTTTATTTATAAGTTTGCATTTCGTTTTTAGAAGACCAATGACATCACTGAATGATGTCTTGACTCTCAAATGAATTGGATTGAAGTGAGGCAGGGTTGCAGTCATCTGTGCTCTCTCTTCCAGAGTAATGGAAGTCCAGTGGCAATACAAAAGTCAGGATGATTGGTGATGGCCTTGAATGCTCTTGGCATTTTCACCCAATGTTCTAAGCACTCCACTACACCCACTACAATTGCCTTCATGGCTGTTGGAACAAATTATTCTCATCTGCCATATCACCAGGGTAAGTTTTCAAATGTTTGGTGTTTGAGAGCTCTTGACTACCCTCAGCCTTTATATCCCACCTACCAAGATGGTTTTACTGTGTATACTATATCTTCTGGAGTTTCAGGTGACAGTTGGATGAAGGTGGACACTAACAGTGAATTATCAGTTCTAAATATAATTTAGCAAGCTCTCACTCCAAGGGTACTTTTATATACTACCAAAAAAGCCGAGCAGTAAGAAATAGAAAGATAAATTTCACTTAAAATAACTGTAGACAATATAAAATTCTTGCAAGTCTACTTGCTAAGGCAAACCCAGGGATTATACAAACACAATTACAGAACATTTTTCACACAATAAAATCAGATATAAACAACTGGAAAAATAGGCATTGCTTATGAGTAAGCTGCACCACTATAATAAGCATGACAATTGTGCCTAAGTTAATTTACTTCTTCAATACCAATCAAATTACCAAATAATTATTTTATGGAGCTAGAAAAATAAATAACAAAATTTTCTAGATAAACAAAAGGTAAAGAATATCAAGGAAATTAAAATATATAGAGAAAAGTGGCCTGGCAGTTCCAGATTTCCAGTATATTACAATATACTATATATATATATATATATATAATCATCAAAAAAAAAATCCAGTACTGGTTAAGTAATACAGTAGTGGATCAGTGGAATAGATTAGACACACAACACATAGTAGTCAATTACCATGGTAACCTAGTGTTTAATAAATGCAAAGACCCAAATATTTAGGGTAAGATCTCACCATTTGACAGAAATTTCTCTGGAAACTGGAAAGCAGTTTGGGAGAAAAGTAGACTAACATCTCACACAGTATACTAAGATAAGTTTAAAGTAGATATATGATTTTGACACAAATGGTGATATCATACGTAAACTCAGGGAGCACAGAAAAACATACATTTTAGATCTATGGATAAGGTGAGATTATGAACAAGCAAAAATAGAAAATATCACTGGACATAAAATGAATAGTTTTGATTAAATGAAGTTTAAAAGACTTCTTCACAAACAAAAAGAACGCAGCCAAAATTAGAAGGAAAACAGAAAGCTAGGGAAAATTTTACTACAAATTTTTCTGATAAAGGCTTCATTTTTTAAATATAAAGTGGAATGAGATAAACTAATAAAAATAAGATAGAAGCTTCTGTTGATAAATGTTCAGAAAAAATATGTATCAGAAAAAGAAAACATAGCTATCAATACACACATGAAAGAATGCTATAAATCACCACTGGTCAGAGAATACAAATTGAAAGAACTCTGATTGACTATCATATTAGCTAAGAAGACAGAAAAAAGAAAATGAAAAATGCCTTAGGGGAGGTGGAAAAATTGGGGCTAATAAATACTAACAAATACAACACGATTAATGTATTATTGGTGGAGTTGTGAACTAGCCCAATCATTTTGGAGAACAATTTAGAATTACACTTAAAGAGCTATAAAACTGTCCATACTCTTTGACTCAACAAAACCATTACTACGTCTGTATTTAAAAGTGATCAAAGAAAAGGAAAAAGTGACCTATCTTCATTTAAAGCGGTTATTTTTGTGGCCGTAAAAAGTCAGAAATTAAAGGGATGCCCATCAGTTGGTGAATGACTGAACAAGTTGTGGCATATGATTGTAATTAAAGATTTTAGTGCTATACAAAATGACAAGCAGAATGGTTTCTGAAAAACCTGGAAGGCCATATATAAGCTCATGCAAAATGAAAAGAATATCACCAGGATAACACTGTATACAGGAAAAGCAATATTGAAAAGATGATCAACTGTAAAACACTTAGCTACTCTGATCAAGACAGTGAACCAAGGCAACTCCAAAGGACCTATGATGAAAAATGTTACCCACCTCCCATGAAAGAATTGATGAACTCTGAATGCAGATTGAAGTATACTTTTTACTTTTCAAATTTTGGGGTTTTTTTGTTTACATTTTCTTTTGTAACCTTGACCATATGAATTTTTTTTTCGTTAATCCACAGGTATAATTGCTATAAAATGTCTTGCCTTCTCAAATGAGAGGTGAGGGAAGAGAAGAAAGGAAGGAAATTAAAACTCAAATTCTTAAAACTTTTATATGTAACTGGGAGATATTTAATGATTTTTTTTAAAAAGAGAAAATAACAAAGTTATAGGAACAAATACATATTCTATGGTCAGTATACTTTTCTTATTTCCATTACTTTGACCACCCCCTCAGAACCTGATGGAGATAGCTTTGGGCATTAAACCCAAGAGCCTTGGAAGTAACAAATGTACACCAACATATTAGAGTTTTTTCAAGTCCAGTTCCCACAGTCATTAGCTGATAAAAACGTCTTGGGAAGAAGTACCCAGACATCCTGATCAAATGTCAATTGACTACCACTCAAAATACAGCAAGGAAACACAAATGAAAAAGCAAGGCACTCTAAGGGAGATACTGGAGGTACTATGTTTCAGGCAAATAAAAATACCACTACAACCTTGACCAAAATCTCCCCTCAAAGTCTTATGGAGACAACCTAAGACCTGTGTCCAAGATCCCTAAACTTGTTAATGTTACCAAATATTTCAAGATAAGAAAATGATATTACTTTATTGGTGAAAATTACTTTAAAGAAAAAGAGTTATTTTCTACTTTGTCCCTGCATCCTAAGAGACGACGGGATCCTTCCATCTGACTTGCAATTGAAATCTTCTAAATCTTTTCTATCCCATTAGAATATGAACTTCTGGAGAGTATTGACTGTCTTATTTTTATTTACATTCTTAGGTCTTTGCATATATTGAGTGTTTAATAAATACATTATTTATTTCTTCATTCAAATAATGTGTTTTCAAAATCATTTTATGATGATGGTGATAATGATGACATTCAGAATGATGACAACTCAAAATTATGTAGCATTCTTAAATGTACCGTTAGGTTTTCTGAAAATAACCCTAAAAAGTGGTGGTATAAGAATAACTATCCTCATTTTAGAGATGAAGAAACCAAGGCTTCAAGGACCTAAGTGACTTAACCAACTTTCCTTGAGCATAAAAACTTGGGCTCAAATTCTGATCTTTTAACTTTGGTAAGTGATTTTCTAGACCTAAACCTTAATTTCTTAATATGTAAATAGAGGAATTGGACTATAAATTAAACATTTTTCTAGCATATGTAACCTAAAGATTCCAAGAAAATGGACCTAACATTAAGGGAGTAAGTGAAGGGAGGGATGTTATACATTATACACCTCTAGGAAGCGTCCCATACCCTATTTCATTAATTACAAAAAGTCCAGATAATTTAATCAATGAATCAGAAGTATAAACTAAATATGAACAATAAAGCCTAGAAATCTTTTCTTAACAAATCAAAGACATTTCAACTAAATATGAAAAATCTGTTGTTAAAGGTATTAACAACTTGATCAATTTAGTGAAGGTCATTAGATGAAATGAAATTATAGTGTAAAGAGACTGTGTTAGTATTGGTAAAGGATGCAGAGAAATACCAATGGGAATTTTATGAGATAGTAGACCAGTTCAGAATCCAAAGAGACTTGGTGACAAGTGAGAAGGAAGTAGTTCCAGCCAAGTGTCTGAAAGTAATTTTGTTGTTTTTCCTTCATTCTTTTTTTTTTTAAAGAGGATCATGACATCATGGAGTGATCATTCATACAAGTGAATTGGATTTGAGTGTAGGTGGGCTGTACAAAGTCACTAGTTTCACTTTCTCTTTCAAAGCCATCTGGGTCTAGTGGTCAGATACACATCACGATGACTGGAGATGCCCCCAGATGCTATGGAAGACATTGAATCTAGTGTTTGGAAGAATATGTCTCCTACACCCACCTTGACTTGAGGAAGAGCTTGCAAAAAACAATGGGTCAGAAAATGTTGACTTTCCCATATATGTCTTAGCATCAGCTCCAGAGCTGCAGGGACTTACTTCAATATCTGCATCAAGAGTCAATGACAAATTAAATTCACTGAGAAAAGGCAGTTTTATTACTACAAGATTCCATCAGAAATGCAATACATTGTTTAAAGAGAACTGCATGAATATCTATATGGAAGAAATGGACTTTTAGCAATGAAGAGCTATGAGTTACTCCTTTATTCTCTCTGGGCTTAAGTCTATATACTCCTGGATTAGTGAAAAAGTGTGTTGGTGACTACTGCTGAGAGGGGCATTTTTTCACTGTCTAACTAAATCTGTCTGACTTATATTAATCAACAGTTATTAAGGAAGTACACTGGTAGGGGCTCATGACCTACAATGACAAAAAACAAAAACAAAAAGAAAAATCCTTCTTTCCAGACCTTTAGTTTTCCTGAAAACTCTGAGCAGAAGCAGAGTAGCTGTTCTCATTTTGTTCATACAAATTGATATGAATAGTGGTTAGTTCTATAGAAACAGATAAAAAAAGTTGACTTATATTTGGAACTATGACCAAAGGGCTAGAAAAACCATGCATACCCTTTGACTGAGTAATACCACTACTAAATATGTAACCCAAAGAGATTCTTAGAAAAGGATAATGATCCATGTGCACAAAAATATTTATAGCAGCTCTTTTAGTAATAGCATAGAATTAGAAATTGAGGGGATGCCAATCAACTAGGGAATGACTGAACAAGTTGTTGTACATGGTTGTAATGGAATATTATTGTACTTTAAGAAATGATGAGCAAGATACTCTCAGAAAAAAAAAACATGAAAAGACTTACATGAACTGATGCAGAGTGAAATGAGTAGAACCAGGAGAATATTGTACACAGTTACAGCAATATTGTATGATGGTCTACTGTGAAAAACTTAGCTATTCTCAGCAATATCCAAGACAATCCAAGATAATTCTGTAGGATTTATGATGAAAAGTGCTGCCCATCTTCAGAGAAAAAAATGGTCATACTGGAATACAGATCAAAGATACTTTTTCTTACTTTATTGTTCTTGGGTTTTTTTCTCTGTGTTTTCTTTCACAGAGTGAGTTTCATGGAAATGTGTTTTGCAGGACTACACGCATATATCCTATGTCAAATTGTTTGCCTTCTCAATAGGGGAAGGGAAAGGACAGAAGGAGAGAACTTGGAACTCAAAATTTGTAAAAATGTCAGAATTGGTTTTACATGTAATTGGAAAAAATAAAATATTAAATAATATTTCTAAAAGTTGACTTAGTCTAAGATAGTAAAAGAAAACAAAACAAAACATTTCTATTATGTGAAAGCCTACTTTACCAAAAACAGTCCAATCAACCATGGGATTTTTGTTCTTATATCTTTTTGAATTACTTTAAACATGTACACATTCTGGCTAAACAAATTGTGGTATATGATTGTAATAGAATACTATTGTGCTGTAAGAAATGATGGCCAGGGGCGGCTAGGTGGCACAGTGAGTAGAGCACCGGCCCTGGAGTCAGAGGGACCTGAGTTTGGATCCAGCCTCAGACACTTAACACACACAAATAAAGGCCTAGCCGTGTGACCTTGGGCAAGTTACTTAACCCCAATCGCCCTCCAAAAAGCAAAAAAAAAAAAAAAAATGATGGCCAGGCAGATTTCATAAAAATAAAAAGGTCTTGAAAAGACTCACATAAAGTGATGCTGAGTGAACTGAAAATATTGTATACATTAACAGCAAAATTGTGCAATGACCAACTATGCTCTATTTAGCTCTTCTCAGCAATACAATAATCCAAGATAATTTCAAAAGACTTTTGATGGAAAATGCTATCCGTATCCAGAGAAAGAACTATAGAATTTGAATGCAGATGGAAGGATACTGTTTTTACTTGTGTGTGTGTGTGTGTGTGTGTGTGTTTTCCCTTTTGTTCTGCTTCTTCTATAACATGACTAATGTCAAAATATGTTTAACATAATTGCACATGTATAACCTATATCAGAATGCTTGTTGTCTTAGGCAGGGGTGATGGGAGGAAGGGAGAAAAAATGGTATTCAAAATCTTGTAAAAATATTGAAAACTATCTTTACATATAAGTAGAAAATATAAAATGCTATTTACATATACATGCACATTCTATTCTTTATGATGCTTGGTATCCTATCTATAATATAGTGCTTTGAGGACAAAAAAGTTTTGCAAAACAATGTACTATATGAATAAACATTTTTATTATCTTTGCTTTCAGAGCTTATGGGAAATTCTTCTGACTCTCTTGCACATTTTCAAATCTTCTTTGAGATTGGATTTGATTTTGGGAAACAGGTAAAAGTCATTTAGATTCATTCCTGGTGACCCAGTTGGTTACATTGTTTTAGTCAAAATGAAATTTAACTATGAAAATAATTTGCTGAATTTACTTATGTTCCTACTTAACTGACTCTGAAGACAGATTCTGGAAAGAAAAATGCTCTGAGAAATACTAGAATCAGTAGGACAAGTATCAGTAGTACACAGTTAAAAACAAATAAATATGAAATTAAGTACCCTCTGTATATGTTTTTCTCAAGTGCTAGAGATTTCTACTGGTCTATACAACTGTTACTATAGTTTCTTTTTTCCCTAAAGTTATAATTAAAATTAAAACCTAACTATTCTTCCTTGAATTCAACTTCCTTATATTTCCTCAGGTACTAATTAGACCCTGGTCCCTGAGCCATTTGAAGTCAGGGTTATAATTCTAAGATTATGACTGGAAGAGTTGGTTGAAGTAGACAATGGGATAGAGTCAGGAAAACTTGAGTTCAAATCTTGACTCAAACATATGACCTTGGACAAGTCAGTTAACCTCTGTTTATCTCAGTGCCCTCAACTATTAAATGAAAAAATAATAGCATCTACTTTGAAGGGTTACTGTGAGGACTGAATGAAACATTTGTAAAGTGCCTGGCACATAGGAGGTGCTATGAAAATGCTATTGTTGAGTACTTCCACAGCACTCCAGCATACACCACTTCAAAATAATGTAAAAGGGGGATTCTTAACAACCTCTGGAGCTCCAGCACCCACAGAACAACAAAGAGAAGCCAACCTCCCGCTGAGGACAGCCTGGCAGCCCAGCAGAGAATGGCCAGCTCAGCGCTCTGGATGCTGAAAGCACAGCACTTTGGGAGAAGAGCCCAGGACCACTTGAGTCAGAGGTTTTAGCCTCAGGGTGGCCAGGCCAGCAGCTGCTTGGAGGGACCCCCAAATGAAAAGATGAGCTGGCTACAGGCCATAGAGGACCTTAAGAAGCAGATTAAGAGAAGTGGGGGAAAAATTGGGGAGAGAAATGAGAAAGATGCAAGAAAAGTATGAAATGAGAGTCAACAGCCTGACTGAGGAAAATAGCACCTTAAAAAATAGACTAACTCAAATGGCAAAAGATACTCAAAAAGGCCTTAAAAAGCCAAATTTGCCAGATGGAAAAAGAATCTCAAAAGCTCACTGAGGAGATTCATTCCTTCAGAGTTAGACTGGAGCAAATGGAAGCTAGTGACTTTATGAGAAATCAAGACGCTGTTAAACAGATCCAAACAAATGAAAGAATAGAAGGCAATGTGAAATATCTCATGGGAAAAACCATTGACCTGGAAAATACATCCAGGAGAGATAATTTAAAAATTATTGGACTACCTGAAAGCCATGATCAAAGAAAGAACCTAGAAATCATCCTTCAAGAAATTCTCAAGGAAAATTGCCCTGATGTTTTAGACCCAGAGGGCAAAATAGAGGTTGAAAAAATTCAGAGATCACCTCCTGAAAAAGATCCCCCCAAATGCTATTGTTGTTGTTGCTTTTTTTAATAATTTCATCTATCTACAATTAGTGCTGTTTAAGAGGACATTGTACACTGTCATAGTGTGAAACTTCCTCAAGCTAGTTTCTGGGTAGTTTAGATACTATATTAGAATAAAATGAGACATTTGTAGGTTGTTCAAAAGGTAATAGGAAAACTTTACTTATTCATAGCAGGGAAATGATGTGGAACAAGTATATTCTTTGAGGATCCCATTATGATTCATCCAAGTGTTATGTTATATAGAGCCAGAAGCTTTAAAATGGCATCTGAAGCACCTTGTGGTCTTTTATACGTAGGCAACTAGGAAGCCATACCCAAAAGCCTGAAACCATCCCCAGAGCTAAACAAGTTTAAGAAAAGTTCCAACAGGTCTTAAGGAAAGGAACTACCCTCAGCTGTGAGGGTCAAAACTTTATATAAAACCAGTCCAACCTAAAGGGCAGTGTATCAGGAAATATTACAAAGCAAAAAGGAGGTAGAAACGTAAAATATAAAGAATGTTCGGTTTGGAGTCAGAAGACCTGGATTTGACTATGAGCCCTGCCACTAATTAGTTAAGTGGGTTAAAAGGAAATTTCCTTCCTTAATCTCTCTTAATGTTTCCTCATATATAAAATGAAAACTTAGACAGTCTCTTTCAACCTAGAAAATGGACAAGTCAATGAGCCCTACGTACCTAATACCAGGAAGACTGTATAAGGAACAAATCTTGTCAGAATGTTTCAGTCTATATATATGACCAACAGACATTTTCCAATGTCTTATGATAGGAACTCTCAAAGGAATTGCAAATTATTAACCATGAAATGAAAGACCACTCCAAATTTCTTCAATAAGAGAAGTGCAAATTAATATAAATATTTTTCATCTCACAACTAAAAAATTGGCATAAATGACAAATGTGGAAATACTCAGTATTGATGAGGCTACAGGAAGACAGGAATGCCAATGCAGGGTTGATGGCATTGGCAATTCACCTAACCATTCTAAAAATAATTTCATATTACAAAAAATAAGTAATTAAATATAAACATCTATTGACTCAGAGAGGTCACCTGAGAATGCAAAAGAAACTTCTAATATATACTAACATATTTAAAGCACTACTTTTGTAGTAGGGAACCACTAGGAATAAAGTATGTACCAGAGACAGATTGATAGCTTAGTGGATAGAGCAGTGGACTTTGAGTTAGAGAGAGCTGAGTACAAATTTGGCCTAAGACCTTTACTAGTTGCATGATCTCAGACAAATCACTTTTGTTTGCCTCTAGAGAAGGAATTGGCAAACTATTGCTGCAGCCTTGCCAAGAAAATCTGATGTCAAGTATTGGTGTGCTATGGTCCATGTTGTATGAAGAGTTGGATATGACTTATTGACTTAAAAATAACAACAAACCCAAAGTTAATTGTTTATTAGTTTTCAAATACTGCCTCAGAAACTTATTAGCTGTGTGAAGCTGGACAAATCACCTCATCTTATTTGCCTCAGTTTCTTCATCTGTAAAATGATCTGGAGGAAAAATAATGGTAAACCAATACAGTAATTGTTTTTTTTTATTTTTTTTGTTTTTTTCAAATGCTTTATTAACTTCTGCTTTACATCATTCATTTCCATCAGATTTTGAGTTATATTTTTTTCCCATTTCCCCCCTACCAACGAGCCCAGAATAGCAGTCCCACAGGATATCCCCTCAACCAATCTGCTCTCTCCCATCTCTTCTCCCATAACCCCTTTGACTTTTCCAGTAGGGCAAGGTGAATCCCTGTGCCCCATTGCCTGCACATCTTATCTCCCAATAATATGCAAAATAGTATTAATCGTAATATTTATATATATTTTAAAAATTTTGATTTTAAAAGGAAGATAAGCAACTCAGTATATACTGTACATGTGTAGCTATGCAACATTACCATAGTAGATATATTGTAAAAAACTGACTATATTTCCCTCCCTCCAATCCCATCTTCCACCTGCTCCACTCCCCACCTTGATCCTGTCCTTTTTCAACAGTGGGTGCTTCCAACTTCCCTCCCACCCAGCCCACCCTGCCCTCCACCAGCTTCCTCCATCCCCCTCCCCCAACACTCCTGTAGGGTGGGACACCCTATTTAGTATGCATGTCATTCTCTCCCTGATCCAAATTCAATTAGAATAAGGTTTTGCCTTTTTGCCTTCCTGTTCCTCCCCTCCCCTGCAACCACCTTCCCCTGCCTCCTCTACATGAGACAGTTCACCCCATTGTCTCTTGCCATTACCCCTCAGCACATTACTGTCTCACCTCTTAACCTCACCTTTTAAGTATCATCCCTTCCCATTAAATTCGACCTGTGCCCTCTATCTATGTATACCTGAAAACATATATACACACATTTCACATATGTATTCATATGCCCATATACCCTTCTTCAACTATTTTCATATTGAGAAAAGTTTAATCAGTTATAGTTATTGTTTTTTCCCTGTAGGAATGTAAATAGTTCAATTTTGATAAGTTCCTTTTGATTTCTTTTCCCTGTTTACCTTCTCAAGCATCTCTTGCTTCTTATGACTGAATGTCAAATTTTCTATTCAGCTCTGGTTTTTTCCTCAAGAATGCTTGAAAGTCCTCTATTCCACTGAATGACCAAATTTTCCCCTGAAACATGATATTCAGTTTTGCTGGGTAGGTGATTCTTGGTTTTAATCCCAGGTCCTTTGCCCTCTGGAATATCATATTCCATGCCCTTTGATCCCTCAGTGTAGAAGCTGCCAGGTCCTGGGCTATTCTGATTGTGTTTCCACAACATTGAAATTGTTTCTTCCTGGCTGCTTGTAGTATTTTCTCCTTGATCTGGGGATTCTGGAACCTGGCAATAATATTCCTGGGAGTTTTCTTTTTGGGATCTTTTTCAGGAGGTGATCTGTGGATTCTTTCAACCTCTATTTTGCCCTCTGGATCTAAAACATCAGGGCAATTTTCCTTGAGAATTTCTTGAAGGATGGTTTCTAGGTTCTTTCTTTGATCATGGCTTTCAGGTAGTCCAATAATTTTTAAATTGTCTCTCCTGGATCTATTTTCCAGGTCAGTGGTTTTTTCCATGAGATATTTCACATTGCCTTCTATTCTTTCATTTGTTTGGATCTGCTTAACAGCATCTTGATTTCTCATAAAGTCACTAGCTTCCATTTGCTCCAGTCTAATTCTGAAGGAATGATTCTCCTCAGTGAGCTTTTGAGATTCTTTTTCCATCTGGCAAATTTGGCTTTTAAGGCATTCTTCTCCTCATTGCCTTTTTGAGCCTCTTTTGCCATTTGAGTTAGTCTATTTTTAAGGTGTTGTTTTCCTCAGTCAGGCTGTTGACTCTCATTTCATACTTTTCTTGCATCTTTCTCATTTCTCTCCCCAAATTTTCCCCCACTTTGCTTGTCTGCTTCTTAAGATCCTCTATGGCCTATAGCCAGCTCGTATTTTCATTTGAGGCTTTTGGTGTAGGAGTTTTGACCTCACAGTCCTCCTCCTGTTCTATGCTTTGATCCTCTTTGTCCCCAAAATAGCAGTCTAATGTTGCATTTTTCTGTTTATTTTGTTTCCTTTCCTTAGGCATGTTGCCATTCAATTACTTGACTTTTGGGCTTGATGCCACAGTAGGACTTTGCCACCAGCCAGGGGAACTTCCGTCCCCAACATTGGGGTTTTCTCAACTTCCGGAGCTATTATTTGGGTGGCCTCTGTGAAGCCTCCACACTCTCTGGCAAGCTGGTCATACACCCCAAGACCTCCACCCCAGACTACAATCCAGATCCCATAAGGGTAAAGCAAGAGCACTTACCCCCCAGACTGATTGCCCAATCCCCGTACAGTTCACAGGCCAAGAGCTGAAGCTACAATGCCCCAATACAGTACTTTTGCCAAGAAAACACCAAATGTGGTCATGAAGAATCAGACATGACTGAAAGAACTGAACAAGAAGAACCTATAGATTAAGAAATATCTCACTGTCAAAATCACTGAGGCCAGGGTAGCTAGGTGGTGCAGTGAATAGAGCACTGGCCCTGGAGTTAGGGGGGCCTGAGTTCAAATTCAACCTCAGACATGGAACATTTACTAGCCATGTGACCTTGGGCAAGTCACTTAACTCCAATGCCCTAAAGCCCCCCCACCTGCCCCCCAAAACTAAACAAAACGAAACAAAAACAAAAACAAATCATTGATACCTTCTGATTGGAATTCAAGTTGCCTTTCTTTTTCTTAACTTTAGTTCCCCTTTTTCAACATAAGAATTTACTAATGCCATACTTTCACCCATTTTTACCTATAATTCTTCCAGGCTCACTCATTCCTTATTTCCACAGAGTTAAGATTTCCCTGCTTTCCAAAGTGCAACAATTAGTTTTATCTGATTTTTTTTGCTAGTTTGGTAAAGGGAGAAGACCAAAGGAAATCCTCGGGGTACTACCTTTAAATCCTTGATTTCTTATCCCGGAATACAAAAAGTCCTGGAGACAACACATAATAATTATTTTTTATATTGCATTGAAAAAAATAAATTTTATATATACATATGTGTGCTTGTATCCCATTATACATAAGGCTGATCTAAAATCTCTCCAGAATAAAATTTTATATATTGCAATGGACCTGTGACTTCATCAATGTAGATATGTATTCTTTGAGCCAATGAAGATCACCTATCTATTCCTGTCTATCCTGTGTGATCCTTGTCTACATTCTCTGATAAATATTTCACATGATGTAGGCCTTTCTCTTCTCCTGACACTTCATGGATTTCAGTGGAGAATGTTAGCTGTCTCTCCACTGTCCTTTAGTCTCACTGGAACTGTTTTACTTCCCCCTCATCCACCCACTCCTTGTAGTTATATACTTCTCTGGTGACATCCTGTAAAATTTTTGTAATGTGTTACAGCCTACTCATACTCACCATTCCTCTCTCAATTATGCTTTGGGTGATTCTCAACTTTAATTCTTCTGGGACTACAAGATTCTAGTATTTATAGTCATTTTACCTCACAAGTGGAATACTATTAAAAATGGACTTTTGTGACAGGGTTAGAAGCTTAGGGTTATTATAAGTGTGAAATTTGCCAGAAAAAATATAACCTCTTCTTATTCTATAGTTCTCGGTCTACTTTATTACCCATCTGCTAAATTTGTTCCAGATAAATGGACCATTAGATGACTGTCACAGGTTCTCCATCAAACTGTATAACATAGGATGGACAAGGATCATTGTTTAATTTCATATATTCCTTTGTGAAGAATTAGGTCATATTATTTTGAGCTATTATGGATATTATTCCATGATTTTATGGCTGTTTCATGATAACACTTGTTATACAATTTCCTTTATTTTTCCAACAACTTTTAGAGAATTTAAGATAATTTCACCAACTACAGTGAAACATTACAGCTATGGAATAACTTAGAGAGGATAGGAAAAATTAGTGATCTTAGGCATTTGTCCAGTTAGTGACATAGCTAAGGTCTGTCAATTTCTACTTCCAAGTTCCAATTATTTGATTATGTGACCTCCCAACTCCAGGGATATATCTGAACTCTACAATTCAGATGGCATTTAATGCTTCTGCAAGAAAAAATGGATAAACAAGTAAAGAAAGAAAAAAGAGAAGGAAATAAAGGGAGAAATAAAGAAGAAAGGAAGGAAAGAAGGGAATGGAGAAAGAAAAAGAAAGAAGTAAATGAAGAAAGGAAAGAAGAAAAAGGAAGAAAAGAAATAAGGATGAAAATTTGCTCCATTTAAGGCTTACTGAGTTTTAAACATTGTACTAAGTTAAAAAACAGACATGCAAGTGTGCTAAACAATAGTCCCTGACCTCAAGGACCTTGTATGTTAATGGAGAAGATAGTATATAAAAAGAAGCTTGAGGGAGATGAGTGGTGACACATAGCTGGTTATATACAGGAAGTGCTGTGGAGACCTAGACCTTGTGGTTTGAGAGCAAAGTTTTATTTTTCAGTGACTGTGATGGCCTGCATGGAACAGTATGGTTGAAAATGTATGACAAATATATGCATAAAATATTTCAACATTTCCAAAAACATGTTTTAATATTATATGGGTTCTATGTCCAGTGTATGACACACAACCCTCCTATGTCTTTGTATCTAGACTACACCACAAATCTTCCCAAGGGGGTCACAAGACAAAGAGACTGACAAAAATGACAAAATGGAGAATCAGTTATGGAAAGAGTTTCCTCTGTAAGCTTTGAAGGTACTGCATACATCTGGGAATGCCTATGACTCTTCCCTCACATTTTTCTGCTGTATTTTGTCCTTTAAATACCTCTCAAGACTGACCCCTTGTAGGATTCTAATGGGCACAATTGTCCTCTTTTAAGAGTGTTATTTCTTATTGAACTGTGTGACTTTACCCATGTATACCCTATTTAAACTAGTTAATTACTTTGTCTAGCCCAATCACACAGAAACTGTGACATTTGCCAGGATTGAATATATGGATGAATGGAGAATAGGGATACACTCATGTAAAGGACAAAGGCATGTGAGGTGCATAATGTAGTGGGGTTTAACAAAAAAAAAAGTAAAGAAAGAAGCTTGCATGATGAGATGATGTAAGGGCATTAAACTTTATTTTTATTAAGTTACAAGCTGCGGAAGATTGAGGGATCTGTGTTTAAATCTGAAGGCTAGAGTTATAGAATTTTAGAGATCAGAAGAACCTTAGAGATTTTTAAGTCTAATTCTATTGTTTCATAAATGAGGAAACTTTGTTACAAAAAGATCAAATGACTTGTCCAAGGTCAAACAATAAGAAACTGAAAGGGTCATTAAAGCACTCAGATTTCCTGACTCCCACTTCATTATTCTTTATATTTCCTGCTTCTTATAATGTGTATCCTGAGCCAAATGATTGAGGGCTCACATACAAAAAAAAATTATATCACTTCAAAACAACAGTTTAACAAGAAATGTTTTTCAAAGTAGAAAGATAATTTTTAGGATTCTCCAAAAAGCATGGAATATAAACTTATATGTTTAAAAATGTAATTGTTAAAAATCAGGGAAGGATGAGCAGTTTTTCACTATTTATGGGACATCTCTATCCAAATCTTTTTTAGAATTTAAAAAGAGCAAATGGACCAACCACCAATAAGCAGAAATCAGTGTCACTTTTGGCAAAACAAAATGGCACATTTATACCCATGCAAAATATAAATGAATCCTATACACAAGACTAGCCTTTGTTAAGAATTGGGGGCAGCCAGGTGAGTAAAGTGCCGGCCCTGGAGTCAGAAGGACCTGAGTTCGGATCCGGCCTCAGACACTTAACACACACACAAACAAAAACCTAGCCATGTGACCTTGGGCAAGTTACTTAACCCCAATTGCCCTCCAAAAGTAAAAAAAAAAATTATCAAATTAACATAGAATTGTTTTGGGGGGGTGGTGGTGGTGACACCCAATGTGTCACCTTAGATACCATTATTGACTTTGAACTACCATCTCTATATTAAATCATTAGGATTCTATAAAGTATTTAGATTTCTAATGTTGAGAATTTCATAACAAACAAGATATTTAGAAACAAAATCTCATTAAAGTCATCATTTCAGTCACTATCTATATATATTCTAATACCAAGTATGGCTAAATGTCTAATAATAATGATAATAATACATATAATGGAAGTTGTTATCATTTCTATATTTACAAACCATATTTGAAATAAAAAGAGGAGAAAACAATTAAACACAAGTGGTTCTAGAATTTAATGATAATGTAAGGAAAATCAGTTAGTTTCCATAGTTTAGATTTTTGCTCTATAAAATAGAAACAATAAAGTGCTATTAAAGAACTACTCTTGATGGAAAAAGCTACAGGTTATATTTTTCATTTTGAAATAGTAAAAGTTATTTTACAAGTTATCCTTATGGGTCAGTGTTTATTGATAATGCCCTTTTCAATGTAATGATCTGCATGCAATTCACAAGCTACATAACGAATAATATGCTTTCATTAGTAGAACATACTGAGGTGGTGTGAATAATTTGACAGGAAGTTACGATAACCAAGAATGTTCTCATATTGTTGAAAAGAAAAACATGAAATCACAAGAAGATCCTTAATATAAAACTTGAAAAGTGGTAGATAATAGTAATTAATTATAGCTAAAAACTCTGGAATGCGTTCCTAATGTGTAGTAATTAGAATAATCAGTAAATAGTTCATGATAGTCAAAATAAGGCCCTTGTAAGATATGATTTTTTTTTTCTAGAATAGCTCTCACATCCCATTCTTTCTAATTAAATTTATATACATATTTGGACTGACCATCTTAAGCATCAGAAGTCTGAGTTATCCTTCCCAAATAAAATATGTGCTTAGAGATTACCAGTAATCCCTAGATAGCTGTATTCCCAGTATTTATTTCTACTCATGACTGTCTATAATGTATAGGTCATGCAGAGTTCTTTCCATAGTCCTTAGTGTTTCATTAGTATCTCCAGCAATTTATCCTCTCTTCCAGCTGCATGACTCCCTGACTTCCTAAAAATGGCTTAAACAATTGCTTCATGTTTGAGTTTCTACTAGTCCTTCCCTGGAAGCACAACCACCCCATCATGGCAATAATTATTTCTTCTATGAAATTTATAATTTCCCTTCCTCTGCTGCCCTTAATAGAATCCCTCATGACACACTGCTTATACAGCTTAACTCTCATCACCCTCTTTCAATCTTCGTGAATGCATCACCATTCAGGGGGGAAAGTCATAACTTTTCTTTTTCACAACCATCATCTAACCATAGTTCAATAGTCTGTTTTTTACTTTTTACATCAATTATTGCAGTAGTCTTCTAAGGCTTGTTCTCCAGGGAGCAGAGCCAAAATGGTAGAGCAAAGGCAGGAATTTACTCAAATTCTCCCAGACAACTCTAAAATAATGCCTTGTATTGAATTCTGAAACAACAGAACCAATGAAAGGTCAGGGCATAACAATTTTTCCAGACAGGACAACTTAGCAGGTCAACATGTCACTGGGCTTAGTGGTCATTCCTGAAATGCAGTGCAGTGCGGGCCACACCAGAGCAAGCTAGCAGCAGGTCTTGGAGGTGGCTACACCATCAACAGCCAAAGGAGCTCTCATTCGATAGAGGACAAGAATGCCAGACAACTGGTCAGAAGGAGATTACAGGGGATGTTTTGATATCTTTGAATGGAAGACCATTTTGCATTATGCACACATCTGTGGATCACAGTCCCAAGGCACTAGTACATGCCATTACAGGGGATCAAGTTCCAAGAAAGAAAAGACCACTAAACTGCAGCAACAGGACAGCAGGGGCTCAAGTCACATTTATAGGGTTAAAAGTAGCAAGAGCATTTCCATTAACAGGGGAGCAGTGGCCCTTGTCACAGTTACAGGAAGGAGGAGAATGCTTGTGGTTTCTAATCTACCAGAATACAGGCCAGGTGAGGAGTGACCACACCTCTCCCTGAATTGTACCACCTTGTAAGCACTAAAAACTTTCAGACCCACAGAACTAGCTTAATAAACAGTGGCAGGAGAGGTAGACTAGAAAAAGAGCAAAACAAACAAACAAACAAGAAAAAAAACAAACAAACAAACAACTAGACCAGAGAATGTTACTATGTGACAGGGAAGATCAATACACAAACTCAGAAGGCAATAAAGTTAAAACAATTATATGCAAAACCTAAAAAAAAAATTAAAATGAACACATTCCTCAAATGAATTCCTGGAAGAACTCAGAGAGCATATTAAAGACCAATTTTAAAAGGAAGAGCAAAAAGTAGAAAAAGAAATGGAGTTGATGAAAAAAAAATATGATGAGACTCAACAACTGAATAAAAAAAAAGCAAAAAAAATACTGAAGAAGATAACACCTAAAATTAGAATTGAGCAAATGATAAAATAGGCATAAAATCCACTGAAGAAAACTCTTTAAAAATTAAAATTGGCCAAACAAAAAAAAAGAAGCAAACATATTCACTGAAGAAAATGTTGCTACATTATTTAAGTCATACCTGATTCTTCATGATCCCTTTTAAGGTTTTCTTGGTAAAGATACTTAAATGACTTGCCATTTCTTTCTCCAGTTCATTTAACAGATGAGGATACTGAGGCAAAGAGAAGTAAGTGACTTGCCCAGGGTCATACAGCTAGTAAAAGGCTGAAGTCAGATTTGAACCAAGGTCTTTCAGACTCCAGGAGAGTGCTCTATTGACTGCATTACCTAGTTGCCCCAAAGAAAAAGAGGCAAGTAGAAAGTAGAGTTTCTTAAGCTCAATGAAGAAGATAATTCCTTAAAAATTAAAATTTGGGGGGCCGGAGCCAAGATGGCGGAGTAGAAACAGCTCATCCAAGCCTCTCTGCCCCCAGATTCTCCACAAACTATGTAAAAAAGGACTCTGAAAAACTTCTGGAGCCCCAGCACCCACAGAACGACACAGAGAAGCTAACCTCCCGCTGAGGACAGCCCAGCACCCTGCAGGAAGGACCAGTGCAGTGGTCTGGGAGCCTGCAGCGCAGAGCACAGGAGCCCAGCCGAGCCCAGGTCCATGTGAGCCGAGGTTTCAGCCCCAGGGCGGCAGGGCCAGCAGCCGGCTGGAGGAACCCCAGAACACCAAGAACTGTGGAGATTCCAGAATTATCAACATAGACTTGCCTAGGACAAAGTAAGAGGTTAGTGTCCTATGGACTTTGGGACCTGTATTTGGGGAATGCGTCAGCTCCCTCCCCTGGGGGCTAGAAGCAGCTGAGGAGACACGCCATTGTGTAGTTTTCATAGGCATTTCCGGCTCCCAGCCTACAAATCGTGGGGAGATCCAGCGATCAGTCTTGGGGGGTAATCGCTCTTGCTTTAACCTCCCTGGATCTGGATTGTGATCTAGGGTGGAAGTTGTGGGTGGGTTTACAGCTTGCCAGAAACGGAAGTTGCCCCCCACACGTTCGGGACGAAAATTCCTCTATCTGGCCTTAAAGTCATAGTGTGGCAACAAGCCCAAAAGTCAAGCAATTAAGTGGCAACATGCCAAGGCAAAGGAAACAGAAAAATGCAACCCTAGACTCCTATTTTGGGGGCATAGAGCAGGAAAAGGACTGTGTGGTCAGAAGTCCTGCTCCAAAAGCCCCAGGGGAAAACATGAGCGGGTTGCAGGCCATAGAGGACCTTAAGAAGGACTTTAAAAATCAAATAAGAGAAGTGGAGGAAAAATTAGAAAGAGAAATGAGAAGGATGCAGGAAAAGTATGAAATGAGGGTCAACAGCCTGACTGAGGAAAACAACACCTTAAAAAATAGACTAGCTCAAATGGCAAAGGAGGCCCAAAGGGCATTGAGGAGAAGAATGCCTTAAAAAGTCGAATTTGCCAGATGGAAAAAGAATCTCAAAGTTCACTGAGGAGATTCATTCCTTCAGAGTTAGACTGGAGCAAATGGAAGCTAATGACTTTATGAGAAATCAAGATGCTGTTAAGCAGATCCAAACAAATGAAAGATTAGAAGGCAATGTGAAATATCTCATGGGAGAAACCACTGACCTGGAAAATAGATCCAGGAGAGACAATTTAAAAATTATTGGACTACCTGAAAGCCATGATCAAAGGAAGAACCTAGAAATCACCCTTCAAGAAATTCTCAAGGAAAACTGCCCTGATGTTTTAGATCCAGAGGGCAAAATAGAGGTTGAAAGAATCCACCGATCACCTCCTGAAAAAGATCCCAAAAAGAAAACTCCCATAAATATTATAGCCAGGTTCCAGAATCCCCAGATCAAGGAGAAAATACTACAAGCAGCTAGGAAGAAACAATTTCAATGTTGTGGAAACACAATCAGAATAGCCCAGGACCTGGCAGCTTCTACACTGAGGGATCGAAGGGCATGGAATATGATATTCCAGAGGGCAAAAGAACTGGGAATGAACCCAAGGGGTCACCTACCCAGCAAAACTGAGTATTTTGTTTCAGGGGAAAATATGGTCATTCAGTGGAATAGAGGACTTTCAAGCATTCTTGAGGAAAAAACCAGAATTGAATAGAAAATTTGACATCCAGACACAAGAAGCAAGAGATGCCTGAGAAGGTAATCCAGGAAAAGAAATCAAAAGGAACTTATCAAAGTTGAACTATTTACATTCCTATATGGAAAAGCAATAACTGTGACTGATGATATCTTTCTCACTATGAAAATAATGGAAGAAGGGGGTGTGGTCATACGAATACATATGTGAATGTGTGTGTATATGGCTACAGTTATATATGGATAGAGGGCATAGGTTGATTTTGTTGGGAAAGGAGAGTACTCAAGGGATGAAATTATGAGGTGAGAGAGGAAAGTGGCAAGAGGAGATGGGGAGAGACATGGTAGGGTAAACTATCTCATGTAGGGGAAGTGGGTGCAAAGGAGGAGGAGAATAAGGAAGGCTAAAAAGGCAAAACCACATTCACATTGAATTTGATTCAGGGAGAAAATGACATACATACTAAATGGGATATCTCAACCTGCAGCAGGATAGGGGAAGGGGGATGAGAGGAGGGATGATGGATGGGAGGGCATCCTTGGGGGGAGGGGAGGTTGGAAGTACCCACTATAGAAGAGGGACAGGATCATGTAGGGAATGGACCAGGTGGGGGTGGGATGAGTGGGAGGGAAGTATAAGCAGCCTTGTACAATATATCTACTATGATAATGTTTTGCAGAGCTAGACATGTACAACATATACTGAATTACTTATATCCCAAGAAGGAATGGGTGACAAGGGAGGAAGGAAATGGATCTGAAATTCAAGGTCGTAACATTAAATATTTCAAATATATATATAAATACTAAAAAAAAAAAATTAAAATTTGGGGAAAAGAAGTTAATGACTTCATGAGATATTTAAAAGAAAATGCAACAAAGTCAAAAGAATAGAAAAAAATATAAGAAAATGTGAAATATCGCATTGGAAAAACAACTAACCTGGAAAAAATGTTCAGAAAGAAGTAATTTAAGAATTACTGGACTGTCTGAAAGCCATACTTGATAAGGCCTAGACACTATATTTTAAGAAATTATATATTTTTTAAATGATGCAATAGCTGTGATCCAGAAGGTAAAATAGAAAATGAAAGAAAATGCTTACCACTTTCTGAAAGACATCCCAAAATGAAATTACCCAGGCATATTATACCCAAAGTCAAGAGCTCCAAGGTCAAAGAGAAAATAGGTCAAACACCCAGAATGAAACTATTCCAATATTATAAAGCCACAGTCAGGATCATACAAGATTTAGTAGCTTTCTGAGCAATGAGGTGGTATAGACAGTGGATAGAGTACAACAGTGGATAGAGTACTGAAATCAGAAAGACTTATTTTCCTGAGTTCAAATCTGGCCTTAGACATTTACTGTATAACCCTAAGTAAATCACTTAGCCCTGGCTATCTTAATAATCTCGTGCATAAAATGAACTCAAGAAGGAAATGACAAAACAATCCAGTATCTTTGGAAAGAAAAATCCAAATGGGGTCACAAAGATTCTGACATGACTGAAATGACTGAACAACATACAGCATTAAAGGATCAGAGGTCTTGTAATGTGATGTTTCAGAGGGCAAAGGGGCTGGGATTGCAACTAAAAATAACCTATCCAGCAAAACTGAGTTCAATCCTTCAGGGGGGAAAATGAACATTTAATGAAATAGAGGACTTTCAAGCATTCCTGATGAAAAGACCAGAACTGAATAGAAAATTTGATGTTCAAGTACAAGATTCAAGACAAGTATAAAAAGGTAAAGATGAAAAAATAGTCATAAAGAATTCCAAAAAGGTGAAACCATATTCATTCCTAAATGGGAAAATGATACTTGTAATTCCTAAGAATTGTATTATTATTATTAGGGCAATTAGAAGGAGTATATATAGATAGTGGGCATGAATGTATGATGGAATGATTAAATGATTGGTAAGAAAGAATGAAGCACTGGAATAAAGGGGGAAGTAGGAGGCAGAATGTGGTAATGTATTTTATGTAAAAGAAGAGCTATTACAGTAAAGGATAAGATTGGGGTGGCGGTGACAAGGAAAACTTATTCTTTTTGGAATTGACTCAAAATGGGAAACTCTTAAAGGAAAAGCTAAATGAGTTATAGCAGGAATGAGATGGCAAAACTATACTAGTAAGGGACCTCAATTTTCCCTCTCAGTACTAGATTAATCTAACCCCCCAAAAATAAAGAAGAAAGAACTTAAGTTCTAAATAGAACTTTAGAAAAGTTAGGCATGATAGAGCTTTGAGAAAATGTAATGGGAAAGAAAGGAATATATCTTGTTTTCACTGGCAAATGATAGCTAAACCAATGTTGGCCATATATTAGGGAGTAAAAACTTCCCAACCATGTGTAGAAAAGAAGAAATATTAAAATGCATCCTTTATAGATCTTAATGCAGTATAATTACATTTAACAAAGTCCCATGGAAACATTTAAAAATTAATTAGAAGCTAAATAATCTAATATTAAAGAATAAGTAGACAAAAGAAAAAATATAGAAGTAATAAATAATTCCTTTAAAATAACAAAAATAATACAACATATCAAAATTTATGGAATTGTATATGGAATACAATCAAAGCAGTACTTAGGGGAAAATTTGTATCTTTACATGCTTACATCAAAATAGAGAAAGAGTAAATTAATGCATGCAACAAAAAAATGTACTGGGAAAAGTATAAATTAAAAAGACCTGTTTAAACACCAAATTGCAAACCTTGAAAATCAAAGGAG
The DNA here is from genome assembly GCA_011680675.1 of Gymnobelideus leadbeateri. Classification (NCBI taxonomy): domain Eukaryota; kingdom Metazoa; phylum Chordata; class Mammalia; order Diprotodontia; family Petauridae; genus Gymnobelideus; species Gymnobelideus leadbeateri. The sequence goes on along the minus strand of WOXC01000652.1, from coordinate 69,398 downwards.
AAACTAATAAAATTGAAAGTAAACCATTGAACTAATAAATAAAACTGGGATCTGGTATTAAGAAAAAAAATATAACTGATAAACTGCTGGCAAATTTGATTTAAAAAAGAAGAAAACCAAATTACCAAGTATCAAAAATGAAAAGGGGGAATTCACCATCAAAAAAATGCTCCAAATATCTATTGACTAGAGAAATGCAAATTACAATAATTCTGAAGAACCACCTCATGTCTATCGGATCACTTAACTTGGCTGAAAAGGAAAATGACAAATATTGGAAGGGAGATGGAGGAAAAAATGGGATACTAATGCACTCTTGATATAGTTGTTAACTGATACAACCATTTTGGAGAGCAAATGGGCACCAATAGCAAAGGGCTATAAAACTTAGCATATCATTTGAACCCGCAATAGCTCTGCTGACCTATATCCCAAAGAGAGAAAAAGAAAGGAAAAAGGACCGATTTGAATGAAAATATTTATAGCAGTTCTTTTTGTCGTGCCAAAGAAATGGAAATTGAAGGGATGCTGATCAACTCAGGAATGGCTAAACAAATCATGGTATACAATCGTGATGAAATACTCTTGTGCTATAAGAAATGATGTGTGGAATGCTTTCAAAAAAACCTGGAAATACTTACATGTACTACTGCAAAGTGAAGTGAGCAGAAACAGGGGAGCACAACTATAGCACAACTGTTAATGACAGCTGTTCTCAACAATACAATGACACACAGACAACTCCAACATACTTAAGATGAAGATTGCTATCCACTCCAGGGAAAGAACTGATGGAGTTGGAAAGTAGAATGAAGCATATATTTTAAAAAATCCCCTTCGTTGAGTGTGTGTGTGTGTGTGTGTGTGTGTGTGTGTATGTGTGTGTGTGTGTTTTCTTTTGCAACATGTCTAATATGGAAATGCTTTGCATGACTGCACATGTAAAACTGATAAAAAATACTCCTTTAAAGGAGAGAAAAAGAAAAGGAGTAATGGAGAAAATTCTCAACTCAAAATCAAAAGAAAATCAAAATGTTTTTACATGTAATTTGAAAAAAATCTTCACATTATAAACAATAATAACAACACCAAAATTAATTCTTACCATACATGTGACTTTGGATAACTTCTCTGAGCTTCAGATACCTATCTATAAAATGAGGGTAACATCACTATCTATACAACTAAAATATTGTGAGATATTACTAATCTTTCTAGCACTCAGTTTTCTTCTGTTAAATTATTATAATGAGAGAATAATTAAGTTAAAATATTAATTTAGATTGTCAATTTTGTCCTACATTAGGGTCAGGGACAGGGGTAGGTAGGAACACGTGAAATTTGAACAAAAACTCAGTCACTCCTAAAGAGCTTATAGTCTAGTATAGAGACAAGATTGCAACACAGTTATAATACACAATATTAACTGCTAAGATTATCAGTTATAAAACAAAGACTTATGCGAAGTGTCAGAGATAGTGGAGGGTGGCAGGGAATTCTTCTAGGAATAGGTAACATTTGAGTTGTACTTTAAAAGTACTAATAGGAATAAAAAGAAAAAAAGGGGCAGAGGCATTTCATAGAGTAAAATGGGAGTAAGAGCACAGAGACAAATGAGACTAATACCTATTTAAGGCGTGAAGTGTAGTTCAGTTTGGCTGAAGGCAACATGATGCCATAAAATTAATGTTGAATAGAGAGCCAAGGGACCTTGGTGTTAATCCTAGTCCTACTATTTTCTGCCTATAGTGACCCTGAGCAAGTTATTAAACCTCAATCGTATCTTCGGTTCGTTCTGCTTCTAAATTTATGATCTTATGGAGCACAGAGAGTGTAAAGAGGAAAAAAACCAGGTGGCACCAGATAATGAAAGGAGAGGAGAGTTTGGAGAAAGGAGACTCAATACCACATGAAAGAGTTGAAATTGTATTTGTCAGGCAACAGGGGATCACTAAAGCTTTTTGAAGGGAAGAATACCATGACAACCACATCTATGCTTAAGAAAGTGTATTCTAGGGGTGGCTAGGTTGAACAGTAAATAGAGTACCAGCCCTGGAGTCAAGAGGACCTGAGTTCAAATCTAAACCAGGCACTTAACACTTACTAGCCATGAGACCTTGGGCAAGTCACTTAACCCCAATTACCCTGCCCTCCCCCCTCCAAAAAAAAAAAAGAAAGTTTATTCTAGTAGTAGTAGAAAGGATGGCTTAGAGAATGGAAAGGTGAACCCTATAAGGAGATTATAGTAAGTACCTTTAGTGCAGAAGGTCATAAGGGATAATTCTAGACATGGTGGTAGTAGGAATTGACCAGGTAGCAGGGAGTAGGGATTCACTTTCAACCCATTCACATTCAGAGTCATGTTCATTGCTTTTTTTGGTCTTTGTATCTCCAGTGCTTAACAATGTTTTTTGTTGTTCAGTTGTTTTTCAGTTGTGTCCAACTCCTTGTAACCCCATTTTTGAGGTTTTCTTGGCAAAGATACTAGAGTGGTTTGAAATTTCCTTCTCCAGTTCATTTTACAGATGAAGAACTGAGGCAAATATGGTTAAGTGACTTGCCTCGGTTTCATAAACAGCAAGTATTTGAGGACAGATTTGAGCTCACTAAGATGAGTACTCCTAATTCCAGGCTTAAGCTCTGTCTGGTGCTCAGATAGCTGCCCCATTTGTCACTGAAGTAGGTACTTAATAAATATTTGATAATTGATAACTGTTTAAACCAGTTATCTGCATAGCAATGGAAGTTGGAGGTGTTAGAATGAGGTAGATTGCAAAGAGAAAAAAAATCAGAGAAAGGCAAGAGGAGATATAGACTGGTATTTGGGCCATAATCTTATTAAGACATGATAGGCAGCAGCGGGTAGTGGATGGGGGCTTGGCAAATGAAGTTGAGTATTACACCTATGAGCTTAGGAAACTGGGAATGGGTTAAAACTTTCATCAATAATGTAAAAGTTAGGAGGAGGGAAGAGTTTAGGACCAAAGATAGGAAGTTCAGTTTTAGACATGTTGAGCTTGACATATTTATGGGATATCTTTTTAGGCACTGGATGGCATTGTTTGGGCTCTGCTGGCTCAGAGTGAGTGTAAATAGAAATTGTTTCAGTTTTAGCCAGAAATCCTGAGGGTCTTCTCCCAGATTGATTTTTTTATTTGATTAGGTAAAAGAGGCCCTTCTTTTTCTCATTTTCTTTTACCTAGCCCGAATCATTGAATGAACATTGCCCTAGTCAAAGTGAGAACTTGGAAAGACCTCAGCTTTAAAAAGGCCAAAGTCTCTCACTGCATCTGGGGCCATCTCCATTTGTCCTGATCTATATCTTGCCACTGGACTCAGATGCCTCCAGAGAAGAGAGTGAGGCTGGTGACTTTATATAGCACTCCCTCACTTAAATCTAATTCACTTACAAGTCATGGCATTACCTTACTGATGTCATGGTCTTCTTCATGAATGAAGGAGAAACAACAATGAATATCTATAGTAAATTTGATGATTTGCTGTTCCCAAATCTCATCATGCCCTCTCCTGTCTCTGTGTGGGCCATCCACCAAGAAAGAAATTTGTTCTCTACTAATCTTGATTTTCTAATTTTTTTTTTGTCTTGAAGCCTCAGTGCAACTACTACCTGCTTCATAAATTCTGAACAGATTCTCTCCAGATGAGCTCTTTTTCTTCTTTAAATATTTTAAAAAGTATCTTTTTTACATTACACATATTTGTAGGTTACCCCGACTTCACAAAAGGCTTTTTTAATGAAGTAAAACAAATAAGTAAAACTAACAACACAGTGATCTCATCTGAAAAGGCAGACAACATTCCACATCTATAGTACATACCCTCCTTTATTTTTTGAAAAAAATAATTTATCTCTATTTTTCTCCCTCCCCACTTATAACTCCATTGGAAAAAAATAAAAGAGCAAAATTCCATGTAGCAAGTATGTATAATGATGTACAAATACATATACTATATATAACAAATGGATATATGCAAAAATCATACAAAGTATAGGGTTCCTATTGGAAAAAGCCATAGGATACAGTAATAAGTGAAAAGCTATAAAAACTTAATCTCTGTGAAAGGTGAAAGCCTGAACATGGCAACCTGATAACAATCACAACTTGGGTACTGAGTTATATTTTATGTTTTTGGTTTTGTTTTGTTTTTTTTTTTGAGTACAGGTGGGGTTAAGTGACTTGCCCAAGGTCAAATGGCTAGGTTTTTGTTTGTGTGTGTTAGGTGTCTGAGGCCGGATCCGAACTCAGGTCCATTTAACTCCAGGGCTGACACTCTACTCACTTTGCCACCTAGCTGCCCCTCTGAATTATATTTTAGACACTGAGTCATACCTTAAAATACTTTGCCCTATGAAAGCCATAACAAAGATAATATGTGACTGGGACATGATCAATACACAAACTTATGTTTGGGCATAACATTAGATTAATGCCCAAGCTCATTACTAAACAGAAAACCAAGATTACCCACTAATCAGTAGCGATGCACTCTTTTGGTCCTCCTCCTTTTGTGTGTTTTCTATGATTACATGGGGATTTGGGGGATTCTTTGTAGGGATCCACTGAACTGTCTGGCCAATGCCCCAGAAGATTACCCCTATTTGATCATAATGATTGGTTATATATATGGCTAAAAATAATCATATATATAGTTATAAATAACCATAAATATTGGTTATAATTATCAGTCTGGAGATGCTTGGCATCTTCCTTTGTTATCAAAAGAATACCCCACTGTTATGGGGTAGGTATGGGTTTCCCTAGCCAGGGCAATTTGTGGTATCTCAAAAGTCTTAGTTCAATTTTAAGTTTTAATAGCATAAAATACCACTAGGACTTTTGGGACATCCCATGTTTCTTTCATTCTGCACCTTAAATTCATCATATATCTGTGTCAGGAAGTAGCTAGCATGTTCCCTCATCAGTTCAGAAGAATCACAATTAGTGATTAATATATTGATTATTGTTCATAAAGTTTTTAGAGTTGTTTTTCTTTACAGTGTTATTGCAGATATTGTTCTCCTGATACAGCTCATTTCATTCTTCATAAATTCATGTCTTCAAAATTGCTGATTTTTTATAATATGGTTGCTCTTACATTAATTCTTTTTCTAGTTCTACTCATTTTCCTCTGCATCAGTTTGTATCAGTCTTTCCAGGTCCTTTTCAAATCATCTCTTTTCTCATTCTTTACAGCACATCAATATTCCATCACATTCACATGCTATAGCTTGTCTAGATGTTCCTTAATTGGTTGGCATTCCTTCACTTTTCAGGGATGCTTTTTTTTTTGGCCATCACAAAAATAATTGTTATAAATATTTGTGTACATGTAGGACCTTTTATCTCTTCCATCTCTTTTCCATACAGGCATAGCAGTGATATATCAGGGTCATAGACATATTTAATAACTTTTCGTGTTTAATTCCACTATCTTTTTCCTTAATCTCAAATCTTCTCATTGGACTGTAAGATCTGTAAGAAGGGAGGGATTATGTCATTTAAAAAAAATTTATCTTTGTGTCACCAGGACCTAACATCACACATGGCACAAAGTATGTATTTTAAAAGAAATTTGAGGAATTGAATTACTGAATTGAATGTCATCATGGCATAGTGTAAAGAATGCAATATGTCATATGAGAAATCTGAATTTCAAGTCATCATGGTTGTTCCACTTGCTAGTTGTGAGAACCTTCACAAGTCTCTTTACCTCTATGAGCTTTAGTCTCTTCATATGTAAAATGGGAATAATAACATTTACTACACAGGGTTTGTTTGTACTTCAGAGGGTTGTTATAAAGCTAAAGTGAGATCATGTATACCAAGTTCTTTATGGAACTTAAAACACTATGCAAAGTTGAACTATGTAAGGACTAGATTCGTGATTTCATTGTTATAGAAAACTCTTATCAAAGAAATCCCTGCAATTGCAGGCAAAAACTTTGTAATTTAAAGTCTTAGATGGTTGGGTCATGGAAAGTTAGATTACTTTCCCATTGTCAAACATCTAGGATGAGTCAGGGCTCACAAATGGACCCATATCTTCCTGACTTCAAGGAGAAAAGCATCTCTCTATATCTGTCTCTCTATCTTTCTCTGTCTCTCTGTCTCTGTCTCTCTCTGTCTCTCTGTCTCTCTCTCTGTCTCTGTCTCTGTCTCTCTCTCTTTCTCTCATTGTCTTATTCTCTCTGTCTCTCTCCCACCCTTTCCTCTTTCAACAAATATGTGTATGTATGCATATGTATATACAGTCACAGACATGCATTTATAAATGTGGGCTATGTATATGTAGATACATGCTTGTATGTAAATGTGCATGCATACATGTATGCATGTGTGTGGTATAGGGATGATAAATTGGGTTATCTACCTACAGAGTGAGAAAATAGGCAGCTGGCAGGGGTTTGACTCAAACTTACTCCTATTGGTCTTTTGCACTTTTACCATATTGCCCAAAGCCCATAAGTAATTAAAACTTAAGATGAGTAACTGATCTTCAAGAAGTAAGTGCTTTCTGCAAATTTACAGGAATTAGCATCAAGTTGCAAAGCAACATTGTGAGGTAAAAAGTGCAACAGACTGGGAATGACTCCATGGGATCATACTTTTAGAGCTAGAAGGTACCATAGAGGCTCTCTAGACCAAGGCCCCAATTTATAGATGAACACAGAGGCCAAGAGATGTTAAGATTTTCCCAAAGGTCAAGCTTTAGGCTCTAATTCTATCTGTGCTATTAACTCACTGTGCAGCCTTTTTCATTTCAGTGAAGTATTCTATGCCACAATTTTTCACCTTTGAAATGAAAGTGTTAGACTAGGTATCTAAGGGCCCTTCTAGCTCCAGCATTCCTTGCACAAAAGAACTTAAATAACTATGATGAATTTTCTTTCAAAAAATCTTATTTCTAATTTTATTACCCCATATTAATTTCCAAATATACCCTCCCCTACTCAGTGAACCATTCCATACAGTAAATATTTTAAAAAGGAAAAATAGTTTAGCAAAAGGAATCAAGGCATCAACTATATGTGTGTTATGTGCATATGCATATACATATATACTCATACATGTATATGCACATGTATGGTATGTGTATTTCTCTACACATATAAATAATTATATACCATATATAATATGGTATGGATGAATTCAGAGAAGTCTAGGAAGGCTGACATGAATGATACAGAATGAAGAAAGTATATCATGGTAAATATGATACAAAATAACAACGTAAATGAAAACAATAAATGAAATTGACTGTAATGTAATTATAATGACTAAGCTTGGCCCCAGAGAAGAGTTTTGTGAAATGTGAAATATAAACATATATACATACATGTGTATATATGGAAAATACACTCAAATGTGAATATATACACACATATATAATCATACATGAACATAATGAAAAGCAGAAGCAATTAATATGATGAATTCAAAGAGGCCTTGGATAGCTGACATAAACTGAAACAGAGTGAAGAGAACAGCATAAAAATATGATACAAAATGACTATAACTATGTAAATACATTTAAATATTACATTATATAAATATTACATAAAACATATTTGATATACATATATAGACACTAAACATTACATACATACATATAGAGAATATTACTTTGCATGGATGTGGTATGTCATATTTAATATTCCACATTAGTATATAGGTAATATTCCACATCATATATATGTTTATATCATTGTAGTTATTTTATATCTTGTTTTCCATGATCTGCTTTATTCATTCTATATTAGTTCATGTTAACTTTCTGAGACTTCACTGAATTCATCCTATTGATTGCTTCTGATTTCACAGTAATAATCGATTGTGTTCATGTATCATATTTCTTTAGTCATTCTTTAATCAATGGGCATTCACCAGCAAGATGGATTTTCGACATTTATTTACAAATTACTGTATTTAATTATTGAAACACCTGAAGAGGTAGCCCTCAGTTTCTACAATGTACAATTACCAATAGCTTTGTTCAAGAGCCTGAAAGAAGGCATTTTGATTAAGTACTCAGCGCATCTTAGCTATTAATCCTTCCCTGACAAATGCAAGGTTTGGTGAGGTCATGGAGGTTACTGCTTTCCCTTGATGAATGAGCAGGAGTATCCATAGGAGCCTAATCTCTGTTTCTTTCTGGTCAGACTCTTAGAACTCCCTTAGCTAAGCCATGCAGTGAATGCTTGGTAAGTAGCTAGATCTATGCTTTATAGTGACTCAGGGAAGGAGGCAAAGTGGGAAGGAAAAATCTACTTATCCCTGTCTTGTCACATAACAAGAACTCAATACCTCCACAATATTTACTCATTAGATCTGGTGCAAACTTTGTGAAACAATTCCTCAATAACTCAGTTAAGTAACAATAAAGAATAAAAACTAATTCCCCATGATTTGCTTAGTCTCTGAAGGAACAGATTGTTAACAAAACATTTGCAACAGAAAAAAAAAGAGGGAGGCAAAACTCTAAACATTTTTAATACTTCGACATTTACCTTTCTAGTCAGTTCTCTAAATAATATATGATGTCTAATCCCATTATTGTTCTGGTTCTTAACTATTTGTCATAATTTTTGACTTGCCTCTCACTCATCACCAATGGTGTCAAATATTTTCAAATTATACAGGTGCAAGGAGGGGAAAATGTATTTTTTCCATTAGCAGTGATTCAGTTAGTTTTTTTTTTCATTGAGTACCCAAAATATGTCCTCACCAGGCAATATTATTTGTCCATAAATGTTTTCTATGTGTTGTGTTAAGACTGGTAGTCCATCATTTTGTTTTTAATATACTTAACATTAAAATTTGGGGGGGAGGTAAATTTAAGGATAGATAGCTAGGTGTAACTAGACTACTAAATATAGATATATGGCAAACCATTCTTCATATCTCCTTTATAGATATGTAGTATATGATTTGGATATAGAAATCTTCCTGGCAGAAAAAAAAAATCCTGAGTAGTTGCCAATATGCATTAATAGAGGGATTTTCCTCATTACTATTCCTTGTACCAATGAAATTAAAAGTCTTTCGCTTCTCATAAACATACATAGATACATATGGAAATATCTGCATATACATATGTACATATTTAAATAGATGTTATTTTACTGATATGGGTGATTATAATTGATCTATTCTGATGTTACCTTTGCACATCTTATTCGTGTCCTCCCATAATATGTCCACAGGAAGGTTGGTGGTGGTTGTTGTTTTTGTCATTGTTGTTGTTGTTGTTGTTGTTCTGTGTGTGTGTGTGTGTGTGTGTGAATCCTCAATTTTTCTTGACATTTCAAGAATAGCAGTTGAGTGACACATGAGCTATGTATCAATTATCCTTTACTTTCACTCCATGGCCAACCCATTATTTTTGCATGCATCTTTGTTATCCTTTATCCTCCTTCTTCCATGTTTGTAATATGCTGAAGCTTACTCATACCTACCATGAAGTTTTCCATGCTGTTTTGGATGGTCTTCATTATCAATTCTTTGACAACTCTACATAATGTGTGGGTACCCAAGAGCACAAGGAGGAGGCTGGTATTAAAATAATGCCTTTTTGTTTTAGGAAAAATTGGGGTCATTGCAAGAGCTTTACAATTTCCTAAAACGATCCAAACTATTCTTTTCTTCTCATTTAACTCAAGCCTCCATTTATTACCTGTCAAAACACATACATACATATACATGTACATATACATACAGACAGACACACACACACACGAGGAGCATCAGGATAGCAAGCATAGAGAGTTGACCTGAGAGTCAGAAAGACTGACACACACTATATATCTAATCCTCGATAAGGCACTTAACCTACAAGTTCCCCAAGCAACTCAGACTATAAATTGAATGCACCTATTGGCAGAAGTTCCTTACAGGGAAACTTGTCTATAATGCTCTATAAAATTCTCTCTATACAGCTGAAATCATGGATCCATAAAATGTGTATTTATATATTCATGTATCTGTATATATGATACATACTTTACAGATCACTAATCATATATAGCTCATCTTCATGTCTGTAAACATATAGAAGCAAACATAAAAGGCAACATTCTTATAGAAGAAGGCAAAGATGTATTATATAAGCAGATTATACATATAATTTCCTTGGTTCGAGAATTTTTCCACCAAGGCACATCACAGCCTATATACAATTTGTTGTCATGCAGAGTTTCATGAAATTAATATCTCTCTTATCAGTCTCCTTTCCACTCAGTCACCACCCTTTTTCAAAGCCCCATAATCCATCCCTTGAAATAGTTTCCTTATTGATGAATTTACCTGCCTAAAATTTTCCACTTCCCTTGGATGTAAAAAAAGAAAATAATCTCAAGGAGGGGGTTGGTGATCCTCTAACGTGGCAAAACCCTTACCTCACATGATCTACTATTATCAGAAACTGGCATGATTTCACTGTGTGAGAAAGAGACAGGCAAGAGGACCTCATTTTTTGACACCTGCTATTGGTTTCAATATTGTATCATATATCCTGGATTCCTGTATCCTTTGATGAGCAGGAGAAGGAAATGACAAACAACTCCATTATCTTTGAGAAGAAAACCCTAAATGAAGTCATGAAGAGCTGAACATGACTGAAACAAATGAATAATAATAATAAAAGTTTCAGTGAACTCATCCAATGATACTACAATAATTATGACATTAAATCAGATCTTGAATAAAATTAAGACTTCATGACTTTTTTCCTTTTTATTTGTCCAATAAAATGATAGGAAATCTATTGTATTGGGGCATCTTGAATCTCACATTTATGATAACAGATCTATGAAAAATCTTCATAAATTAGAAAAATAAATGAAATTCATTTAAAACCTAAGGAAGAAAAATTATATCTGGCAGTTCAATTATATTTACAAGCATGGATATTTCAAGATATAGAAAGTCCAGGCCTCATGGTTGAATTATTAGGACCTTTACTTTATAGCTTTAGATTTAAAATAATGATTTTCACCATGAAGAAGTTCTTTTATTCACTGTGGCACTTTGACTTCCAAGATTACAAATGCCAGGACTCTGAAGTAGCATACTTCCTCCTCCTCCTTCCTCCTTTCATATGAAAAAAGATATCTTCATTCAAAGATAATACAAGGAATGTGTATCTCAATCAATCATGCAATGAAATGCCAAATATTTTTAATTAAATATCTGTATAAAGAGAAATGTTGACAACTTCCACAGCATGATGCCTAGACAACCCAAGTGATATATCTGACAAATTCTGTGTTTTTCTGACATTAGAAATTTTATTTTTTTTTGCTTCTTGCAATAGGAACTTTAAAAAAATGTTATAAATTGAATTTCCTTCCCTTTAACAAATAAACGAACATATATAGAAGCAAATAAAAATATAAATAGTGGCTGTAGACTACTACTTGGAACTCAGACATTACCAAATGTTTCAGTGTGGTTATGACTATGGTGACAGCAGGAAAATACAATGGTTAATTCTATTCAGGTGAGCTCATATACCCAAGTTTTCTTAGGACACTTTCTGGCTGATTGTTGAGAATTTGGGAGTAAAGAAAAGGTTATAAGATTGCTGAAATTACCGGTTTTAAAAAACAACCAAACAATAGTAGATAACTGCTGCAAAGGCAATTGCAGACGAGTGAAGATGTCTCTAGATTAATCTAGCCTGAGGATAACACCTCATTCATGAGGTATAATTTTTCCAAACTAACCTTAAATATTTTTGACAGTCAGTCTCCAAATGTTCATGAAAAAATAGCCTTAATGATTCTTGTGAGGGACTAATAGATTATTGCATAAAATGTGCTATAGACACTTCTGTTTCCCTTCATGATTTATTTTTCTCTTATAAGTGAAGATTATGGATTAACCAAATAACAATGTGAATCAAGACACGGTATTTTGAGAAAAAAAAACAATGGCAAAATTATGTAGTTGTAAATTAGTGGTCATCTAAATTTTCCATTATTAAGGGCATTGGATAATTTTAATTTAAAAAAAACACTAAAACTTAAATGATGCTTAAAATGCACTATAGTGGTACTTCAGATTTTAGGCGTCTCTCAGTTATATATGATAATGATGAGAAAAAAAAACACAGATATTTTGAAATGACAATTCTTAAATATGTTTTGCCTAAATAAGAGGTTTGTTCACTATTCATAGAAAACCTTCCTATTGCTTTCACAGTCTGAATTATATCAAAACAATGATCAAAACCAAATTGTGAAAGGTTGAATGAAAAAAATCTGAAACTATCTTTGCTTAGTCAGAGCCCCTCTTCTACTCTAATGCCCTTTCCAAGCTGGGAAAGAAAAATGTTTTTTAGAAGATTAATATACAGTAGACTGGGCTTCTTTCTCAACTTTTTTTAGCCATGCTTTTCCTGGGAAAGGAAAAAAATTATTTTCTGATAAATATATTCCTTAGGCCAATATGGTCATTGTTCTGGCTTAAGATCATTTTTTCCTGGTTAGAGGAATGCAGGTTCTATTCTAGTTAATAAAATAATTAACCAAGCAAAGTGGAAACCAATTACAAGTTTTCAAAAGTAAGAGATTAATAGCATTATTGATTGACCAATGAAAAGTTTACAACAAACATCCTACAGCACATATTAGAATCTTGTAGCTATCAGATAATATATTCTTCCTACACCTCTTTTTCTCTCTACTTTTACCTTTGATACTACAGTACCAAAGGTTAAATTCCTTGGTGAAGGCAAAGTTACACATGTATAGAGAACTAGGGATGGATCAAGGGGACATTCCCCAAGTCCCTCTCCACAACTCCATGCTCCCTCTCTTGCTTGTGCCTCAGAAATTTGACGTAGATCTTCTGAGAATGTTATTTCCCACTGTTATTTCAGTCCATTTGCTTCTGGTTGAAAAAAGACTGTGCAGAGGCATATAAGGAAAAGTCAGGATGGGGGAGAAAAGATAGCGAAACATTTTAAGACTTCAAAAGAGATCTAATTTAGCTAGAGTTTTGAGAAAAGGTTCATCTTTGTCATTATCCAAAAATTGTTTATATTGCTCCCACATGTACTGTACAGTCATTTCTAAAATGGAACTTATTCAAAACATTCTAAAGTTATTTGTATAGTGCCTTAAGCTCTTCAGAGAAAGGGCATTGTAAAAACAGGGAATAAACAGGGAGGCATTGATGCCAACAAATATAGAGAAAGGACAGAAACTTTATAGACACCATATAAAATTAAATTAAATTTTTAAACTCTGTACAATTTAATCTGAATCACCATGTTGTATTTTTTTTCACTAGAAAAAAAATTGAGTACAATCTTTGATGCAGTAACTTACTAGTATAATCGAGGACAAGTCATTGAACAGTCTATATACTGAGAAATTATAAAAACCAGGATGTAAGCTAAAGTAGTATCATAGAATGGAGAGCTAGAAAGGACTGTTTTAACCCTTAAGTACTTTGTCCTTTCCCAAAGCTATTATAGACTTTTCTTCTGATATATTAATCTTGCATTTTAATTTCAAATCACTTTTGGGAGGGGCAGAGGGTGAGAATTGCATTATTATATTTGTCTCCACAGAATGTTTCACAGGAATAGTAATTTCTTGAACTCAGTAAACACTTGTGTGTGAAATAGAATTCTTCCAATTCTAATTTTTCATCTTTAACCCTTAGATTTCTTTTCCACTTCCTTGAACTTGTGGACTTTTAAGTTTGATTTTCATCATCCTCTTCCTTGTGTCATTTTCTCCACCTTTAAATCACTGGTCTTTTAAATTCTTCCTCTCTATGCTTCACACACACACACTCACACACACAGGCATGCATGCACACTCATGCACACACACACACAAGCACAAACACACACACACACACACACACACACACACACACACACACACACACAGATATACCTCCCTAATCCTAATTGAATTCCCTTTCAATACTCCCTAGATTTCCCCCTCTGTAATGTTAATGGGAATTTGAAGATCTTCCCTGCCCCTTAATAGACTTAAGTGAATTTGAGGACCTTCCCTGATACTCTTCCCCCAATAGGCTGAAAGGGTTGTGGAACCTTTGGTCAGAGGCTTGTTTTTCCGGAATGTCTACACCTTGTTACTTTGTGTTTGGGCAGTGGGTCACAAGGGTTGTGATGTTCTCTGACTGTGGAGAAGGCTATGTATACCCTTTTGTGAGGTTTTACTTTTGGGTTCACTTATGGGAAGAGTTGTGTGATTTGACCAGAGGAGACTTTGGGCAGCTGTTGAGATCCCCAGTTTTGAAAATGCAGATGTTGGTGCTCCTCTCTCTGGTAACTAACTAGGTATTGATGTAATGGTCAGTGCGCTAGAAGCCCTGTTGGTCTGTTTTCTGTCTGTATTTTTGTCTGCTTGTAATTTCTATTTATATTTTCTCTGAAGTGCAGGGTGCTGACTTTTCCCCTGAACTAGGTAAATGGCATATGTTTGATTTAAATAAGATGGTTAACCCCTTTTTAAATTACTTTCCTTTAGAAAAGCAGATCAAAGAACCTATGCTAGTAGCCATCTGCTACACCCTCTTACCCAGTTCCGTATTTTTCAGTATATCATATCACACTGTCCTTTATTTAGATTCTAAAATGATATCATTACTATGAGACCATTAACATTAGGACATTTTAAATCTTAAATGACTACACTGAGAAATGCTAGACATGACCCTCACTTGAGTAGGGAAACTTGCACATGGTCACAGACAGTAAATTCCAGAGCCATTATTTGAAGTGAAAACTTTCTTTATTTTAACTACTGTGTTCTTTCCACTATACTACATTGCATCAAATGACTGATGAACTGACATCTTTTATTTTGAATGAGTTTTTCTATTTCCTTGATTGTATGTAGATGTACCTTCTTACACACAAGCATGTATAAGTATGTATATATGTGAATGCATATTTGTGTGTACATGTGTGTTTGTGGGTATATGTGGTATAAATAAGTGGATAATTTATGATCATAGAATCTGAGTTGGAAAGAAATTTTAGCTATCATTTAGTGCCTGGTATGTTTTAGGTGCTTAATAAATGCTTTTGGCTTTCCTTCTTGGTGTCAGGTGACAAGGATAATAAGTGGCAGAGGAAGAGTTGGAAGCTGGGTTTTCTGCCTCCAGAGGCAGTGCTCTTACCGTAGTAGAGTCAACTGTTTCTGCCTCTCCCTCTCCTCTTGGTCTGGGCAGAACGATGAAAATAGTACTTCCTCCTGAATTTTAAAGCCTGGGTTCTAATCCTAACTAAGTCAGTACTTTATGAGACTTTATATGATGAGTAATTGCTGAATCTCAGTTTCCTCATCTCTAAAATGAAGGAGTTGACCTAAATAACTTCTGCTATTCAATTCTAGCACTAGATCCTCTGCTCTCTGGAGCTCCATTTATATCTGTTTATTAGAGCTAGCTGTGTTTGTCTTGTATTTGTGAAAAGTTCTTATGATTGTTGAATCATTTCAGTCATGTCTGACTCTGCATGACTCCATTTGGGGTTTTCTTGGCCAAGATACTGATGTGATTTGCCATTTTTCTCCCCCAATTAATTTTACAGATGAGGAAGAGAAGCAAACAGGGTTGAGTGACTTATAGTGTCTGAGGCCAGATTTGAATGTAAGAAGGTGAGTCTTCCTGACTCAGTTCTGACACTCTATCCACTGTGCCACTGAAAAGTTCCCACAATCTTAAAAATTTATGTTAAAGTATTTACTTTATTAAAGAATTTTGAAGTATTTACACACACACACACACACACACACACACACACACACACACACACACACGTTTCAAGTATTTTTACCAAAACTGGATCAATATATAAAACAAAAGTAATCCCCTAGGTAAAGTGCTTCCATATTTCACCTGGGTATATATTCAAGAACTCTGCTAAAATATAAATAGATCTTGATTCCTAGTCTATTAAGTGGAAGGAAAATTACATCATATGGGTAAGATTTTTCTCTCCATTCAATTATTAAAATAATTTATCTCTGAATGACAATGGCAATTATTCAAAACACATCTTTATGTAAGGGTGTGGGCCCCTTGAATCAGTTGATCAAATTACCCCACCCTGCTTAAAGTTTAAGTGTCAAGATGCTATAACCTGATGGATTCCTTAACAAGGTGAGAATATTTTTTTTTTAATTTTGATTCATTAGTCCTAGGTTTTAGAATAGATTGATCAATTTAAGTGTTTTTGACAAAGGAGAAAAATGATATTATATATTCTTCAGATTGGTTGAAGAAATTTGGTCACATCTTGTGGGTATGACCAAAAAAGCAAGCCAGAACATAACCCCAGGATTCTTGAGTCTTCTAGCTACCAGAAGCATCCAGCCAAGGTCCTGAGAAGGAACCACTTGGAAAGGAAGAGTAACTTTGACCCTAGTTTGGGTCTTCCCTCTCCACTAGAGGACTCAACCTCCGATTGGAAGGGACAATTGAGAGACTAGATCCATAGCCATACTATATTCAAATTAATTTTAAAAGAATATCTATTCCCTTATTAATAGAAAACACTAGTCAGCTGAGAACAAATTGAAGTCATCAGAAAATGAGAATTTTAAATTTAAGACATTTTTTATTTTGTTTCTGTTGTTCAATTGCCTTTCAGGAGTGAGGAATCTGTGACCTCTGTGTTACATGTGGCCCTCTAGGTCCTTAAGTGTGGCCTTTTGATTGAGTCCAAATTTCACAGAATATTCTTAAAAGGATTTGTATATATTCAAGAACTCTGCTAAAATATAAATAGATCTTGATTCATAGTCTATTAAGTGGCAAGAAAATTACATTATATGGATCAGATTTTTCTCCCCATTCAATTTTTAAAAGCGTTTGTCTCTGAAGGACCTTAAAAGGATTTGTTCTGTGAAGTTTTATTCAGTCAAAAAGTTGCATTTAATGATCTAGAGGACTTAGATATGTGATCTGAAAGTTCCCCACCCGGGTTGGCTTAATTGAGCCTGGTTTACTTTGGATTAATTTTTACTAATTTACTAATTTAGCAGAGCCCCCTAAATGATTACTTTTGTATTCTGGTCAGAGTTCAGGCTTTCCCAGCACAGCAACTCAAATTCTACCCTCTACAAAGTTCATGTCTATACTGTAAAGCCCTTCTTTGGGATGTTTGTGGAAAGAATAAGGGGGAAAGGGGAGGAATAAGCATTTGTATAACACTTTTTATGTGCTAGGCACACTGTTAACACTTTAGAGATGATAATGAGATTTTATGGGATAAGATTATTATCTGTTATTATTAACACATATTTATTAACATAATATATTATTAACATAATATATATGTGTATATGCATATATAGTATACTGTTATTATCCTTATTTTACCATTGAGGAAACTGAGGCATGCAGACATTAGACAACTCCCCTAAGGTCACACAACTCCTGGGTCTGAGGCCAAATTTAAATTTCGGTTTTCAAACTTTCTTGCTTTGCTGAGTTTTCCTAAGAGGTATTCAAATGCTATTCAGCACAGATTGTTGACATTGTTTTTCCTTCGTTCTCAAAGAGGATCATGACCTGGGGAAGTTGATGCCATGACTTGCAAGTGAATTGGATATAAGTTACTGAGGGTTATGCAAAGTCACCAGCCTCACTCTTTACTCCAGAGCCATATGGGTCCATGGACAAGATGGAGATCAAGACAACTGGAGATGGCCCTGGATGCAGTGTATAACCTTGACATTTTTAAGCTAATTTCTTTCTAAGTTTTGGCTTTGACTGAGGGAAAACCCATTCAGTGATTAAGGCTATAAAAGAAATGAGACTGAAGAATGGCTTAAAAGAAAGTCAGACTGGGAAGGGTAGACCTCCAGGGTTTCTGGCCAAAAGAGAAATAATTACTATTTATATTCCCTCTGAACCCTCAGGCTCCTATCAATGACCACTAAATGGAGTCAAAATATTAAGTACGAGGAAAATCATATTATATGGGTAATATTCTTTCCCACCCACCCCCATTCAATTTTTAAATCATTTGTCTCTGAATGACAATTGCTCAAAATAAAATCTTTATTAAAGTGCAGTCCCATTGAATCAATTAAATTGCTCCCACCCTGCTTGAAGTAAGTATCAAGATGCTATTACCTTACCCAGGTGAGGACACTTTTCTTTTGATTCATCAGTGCTAGGTTTTAGAATATATTGATCATTCTAAGTGTTTTTGAAAGCCTTTAGATAAAGGAGAAAATGATGTTATATATTCAGATTGGTTGAAGAAATTTGGTCATACCTTGTGGGTGTGACCTAAAAAGGAAACCAGAAGAGAACGAAAGGATTCTTGAGTCTGTTAACTACCAGAAGCATCCAGTCAAGATGCTGACAAGGAACCACTTGGAATGGAAGAGTGATTTTGACCTAAAAGAATATCCCTTGCTCTATTAATAGGAAATTCTAGGCAGTTGAGAACCAGTTGAAGTCATCAGAGAATGAGAAACAATTACTATTTACATCCATTCTGAATCATTAGGGACCAAAAAATAAGCAGTAAGTGGTGTTTGAGCTGGGACCTCAGTTTGGCCATTAAATTAGAGTCAGAGTAAATTGGGCTTAAGGCATGATTTTAAAGAAAGAAATATGGCCTTTGAACCCCAAGATATATTACTGGGTCTCAATCATTACAATTTACATTCCTTTGGGCAGAACACCAGGAGGTAAGGGTATGATATCCTAGGAAGTAACTGTGTCACCCAACTGGAGCTTGCCATTTTGGTCCCCAGTGGGGCAACTCAGACTACTCACAGGTTGTTGTTTGTTCTTCATTCTCTCTCTTTTTTTTTTAACAAATGCTTTATTAACTTCTGGTTTACATCATTCATTCCCATCAGATTTTGAGTTACAATTTTTTCCCCATTTTTTCCCTACCCACCACCCCAGAATAGCAGTCCCACTAGATATCCCCTCATCCAATCTGCTCTCTCCCATATTTTCTCCCATACCCCCTTCGATTTTGCCATTAGGGCAAGGTGAATCTCTGAGCCCCAATGCCTGAACATCATATCTCCCAATTATATGCAAAATAGTATTAATAATAGTATTTATATTGGGGCAGCTAGGTGGCGCAGTGAGTAGAGCACCGGCCCTGGAGTCAGAAGGACCTGAGTTCAGATCCGGCCTCAGACACTTAATCCACACAAACAAAAACCTAGCCGTTTGACCTTGGGCAAGTTACTTAACCCCAATTGCCCTAAAAGGGCCAGCTAGGTGGCGCAGTAAGAGCACCGGCCTCGGAGTTGGGATGACTGGAGACTGAATCCGGCCTCAGAAAATGAGCACCCACACACAAATAATGACTAGCCGTGTAACCTTGAGCAAGTTACTTAACTCCAATTGCTTTAAAAAAATAATAGCATTTATATACATTTGAAACATTTGATTTTAAGACTTCGAATTTCAGATCCATTCCCTTCCTCCCTTGTCACCAACTCCCTCTGGGAAGATAAGAAATTCAGTATGTGTTGTACATGTATAGCTATGCAAAACATTACCATGGTAGATATATTGTAAAAGACTGCTTATATTTCCCCCCAACCCATCCCACCCCCCATCTGGTCCATTCCCTACTTTGATCCTGTCCCTCTTCAAAAGTGGGTACTTCCAACCTCCCTTCCCCCGAAGAATGCCCTCCCCTCCATCATCCCCCTCTCATCCCCCTTCCCCCTACTCTCCTGCAGGGTGAGATATCCCATTTAGTATGTATGTGATTCTCTCCTTGAGCCAAATTCAATGAGAATAGGGTTTTGCCTGTTTGCCTTCCTGTTCTTCCCCTCCCCTGCAACTACTTCCCCTTGCCTCTTCTACATGAGATACTTTACCCTACCCTGTCACTCCCCATCTCCTCTTGTCACTTTCCTCTCTCACCTCATAACTTCACCCCTTAAGTATCATCCCTTCCCACCAAATTCAACCTGTGCCCTCTATCCATGTATACCTGTAAACATATATACACACATTCACATATGTTTTCATATGTCCATATATCCTTCAATTATTTTCATAATGAGAAAGGTTTCATCAGACATAGTTATTGTTTTTATATGTAGGAATGTAAATAGTTCAACTTTGATAAGTTCCTTTTGATTTCTTTTCCCTGATTACCTTCTCAAGCGTCTCTTGCTTCTTGTGTCTGAACGTCAAATTTTTTATTCAACTCTGGTTTTTTCCTCAAGAATGCTTGAAAGTCCTCTATTCCACTGAATGACCATATTTTCCCCTGAAACAAGATACTCAGTTTTGCT
The DNA here is from genome assembly GCA_011680675.1 of Gymnobelideus leadbeateri. Taxonomy (NCBI): domain Eukaryota; kingdom Metazoa; phylum Chordata; class Mammalia; order Diprotodontia; family Petauridae; genus Gymnobelideus; species Gymnobelideus leadbeateri. Next base: position 49,096 of record WOXC01000652.1, on the reverse strand, counting down.
GGGTAGGTGACCCTTGGCTTCAATCCCAGCTCTTTTGCCCTCTGGAATATCATATTCCATGCCCTTCTATCCCTCAGTGTAGAAGCTGCCAGGTCCTGGGCTATTCTGATTGTGTTTCCACAATATTGGAATTGTTTCTTCCTGGCTGCTTGTATTATTTTCTCCTTGATCTGGGAGCTCTGGAACCTGGCTATAATATTCCTAGGAGTTTTCTTTTTGGGATCCTTTTCAGGAGGTGATTGGTGGATTCTTTCAACCTCTATTTCCCCCTCTGGGTCTAAAACGTCAGGGCAATTTTCTTGAGAATTTCTTGAAGGATGATTTCTAGGTTCTTTCTTTGATCATGGCTTTCAGGTAGTCCAATAATTTTTAAAGTATCTCTCCTGGATCTTTTTTCCAGGCCAGTGGTTTTTCCAATGAGATATTTCACATTGTCTTATATTCTTTCAATTGCTTGGATCTGTTTAACAGCATCTTGATTTCTCATAAAGTCCATAGCTTCCATTTGTTCTAATCTAATTCTGAAGGAATGAATCTCCTAAGTGAGCTTTTGAGATTCTTTTTCCATCTGGCAAATTCAGCTTTTTAAGGCATGCTTCTCCTCATTGTCTTTTTGAGCCTCTTTTGCCATTTGAGTTAGTCTATTTTTTGGTGTGTTGTTTTCCTCAGTCAGGCTGTTGACTCTCATTTCATACTTTTCCTGCATCCTTCTCATTTTTCTCCCCAATTTTTCCTCCACTTCACTTATTTGGTTTTTTAAATCCTTCTTAAGGTCCTCTATGGCCTGTAACCCACTCATATTTTCATTTGGGGCTTTTGGTGCAGGAGTTCTGACCTCACAGTCCTCTTCCTGTTCCATTCTTTGATCCTCTTTGCCCCCAAAATAGGAGTCTAAAGTTGCATTTTTCTATTTATTTTGTTTCCTTTGCCTAGGCATATTGCCACTTAATTGCTTGATTTTTCAGCTTGTTGCCACAGTAGGACTCTGCCACCAGACAGGAGAGCTTCTGTCCCAAATGTTGGGGTCTTCACAACTTCTGGAGGTTGGGTGGCCTCTGTAAAGCCTCCTCCTGCTCTGGGAAATTGGATACCCACCCCAGGCCTCCCCCAAGACCACAATCCAGATCCAAGCAGGTTAAAGCAACAGAGATTAACCCCCAGACTGATTGCTGGATCTCTCTACAGTTCACAGATGAGGAGCTGGAGCTGCCACTGATGCTGCGAAATGGCCTCTGTGCCAGGTTTCCTCAGCAGCTTTTCGCCCCTAGGGGAGGAAGCCAACGTAAATACTGGTCCCAAAGTCCTTAGCGCACTAACCTCTCATTTTGTCCTAGGCATATCTGTGATGATAATTCTGGAATTGCCACAGCTGCTGGTGTTCTGGGGTCCCTCCAGCCAGCTGCTAGCCCAGCTGCCCGGGGGCTAAAACGGGGGCTCACTGGGGCCTCGGCTCGGCTCCCACAGTGCTGTGCTGGCCACTCCCTGCAGGGCTGCTGGGCTGTCCTCAGCAGGAGGTTAGCTTCTCTGTGTCGTTCTGTGGGTGCTGGAGCTCCAGAAGTTGTTCAGATTCCCCATTTACATTGTTTGGAGGTGGTGTGGGGCAGAGTGCCTTGGAAGTGCTGTTTCTGCTCCACCATCTTGGCTCTGCCCCCTGTTCTTCATTCTCTAAGTGCACCATGGCATCAGAAAGGTGATGCTATGGCTTTCAAGTGAACTAGAAGTGAACCTTGAGGCCCATTGCCCACACACAATCTGACTCAGCCATTTATGGGGATGGTTTACCAGAGCTATAGCTGCTGTACATTCTACAGCTTCTTGGAGCCACAGGTGAGAGTTGAGTACCAGGTAGACATCAAAGGTGGATGAGCAACCCTGAAAAGGTCTCAACAAGTCCTCACGACAGAGGCACTAATTCTCCTTGAATAAGCATAAATCCTAATCTCTTTATATCTATCTATAACATCCATCCATTCATCCATCCATCTATCTATCTATCTATCTATCTATCTATCTATCTATCTATCTATCTACCTGAATATGGCAGACAATTGAAATGCAAAGAATTATGTAATGGCTCGTTTAAAAAAAATAACAACTGATATCTTACCTTCCCCATGACATCTTCCTAAATTAATTGGAAAAGAGGTTTAGAGTTTCCCTTGACTAAGCATAAAGTTTCTGTAAGTCCCTCTTATTCCATGCTTCAGAGAAAATCTGCTTTAAGGTAGTTCAATATTTAAAAAAAATGAAAGTTATTCAATTGAAAATTTAGTCGATAATTATTCATTTTACAAGAGTATTTCACATACAAAACTAACTCATTTTTAAATGTTTTCTAGGACATTTACATAATTAAATCACACAATGAACTACCCAATACTATTTCTCAGGGAAGGTGTAGAAAAGAGGAAGAGAAATTAATAGCTAATGTGTGAGATTTCCTTTCCAGCTTAAGCTGAATTGGTTTTACATGTAATGAAAAGAATAAAATTAATTTATACAACTTAATTTGTACAATTTTATAATATAAAAGGCAGAATCATGACTTATCAGCTCTACTTTAGGTTCTCATTTTCTAGATGATGGAACAGAATAATGTTACATAATATGACATAAATATTTATAAATATTTAGACACATTTCTCTTTTTCAACTTTTGATGGATCTGTGATCTCTTTGGTGTAGACACACCTTCCAGCAGTAGATCCACACCTCAGAAGTCAGGAGTTCTGTGTTCAAATCCTCTTAACTTTGTTACTAGGCTAAGACACTCTATCCTCTCTATTACCTCAAATTATTTTGTATTAAATGAGGAGGGTGGACTAGATGGTCTTCAAGATCTTTTTCAGCTGTAAATCTATATATCTATGATTTTTTTCACTTTAAGACTTTTGTCCATACCCTTATGTAAATTCTCCAGAGAACAACTATCCAATGTGCAGAGGGTCTTCCTCTAGATCTCATGACATGGTATAGATGCCAGGGGATGCCCATTGTTTATCCCTTACTCTTAATATCTAACTAACCTGCATCTTTTGCAGGGCATACATCTTGATGATGCCACTTCTTCTGTTCAATTTGTCATTGATGATCCATTATGTCACAGCCTACATATACCTAATATGGAACTCTCTTTTATCCTCGGGGTAAACTGAAACTTTAACTTCTTGAAAACTGATATTTCTTGACTTGTAGAAATATAAGGTGATTGAGGACCACTAGCTTTGCTTTTAGACTTCACAACTGGGAGAGCTCTGTATCACTATTATTTATAAAAAGATAAAAAAAGTATATTAATTAAAAATAGCAGATATCAGACCTCCCCTTGCCCAGCACTACTGTTTATAATTTATCTTCTGGCAATTCCATACATTTAAATTCTATGGAACAAGAGAAGGTTGAGCTATTTAATATGTATTCAATTATACATAAGCTCTTTTCAAGCCAATCTAGAGGAACCTTCTAGAAGTCATATATGGTGTCTATTAAACTTAAGAGTCCAGACAGTAGTTTGTTCAGCTAGATGCACACATATGGTACAATAGAAAAGCTAGTACATTAACAAAAGAAATAGTTTGAGTTCTAACTCTTTCTCTATCTAGAGGAAGCTATAGCTAGATGGACAGAAGAGTGAGTGCTTGGCTTGGAGTCAGGTAACTGGGTTCAAATCTGACCTAAACTTACTGCTGTATTTATTTGGCAAGTCACTTTATCTCTGCCTGCCTCAATGTTCTCAATTCTAAAGTAGGATAATTAAGAACATTTATTTCCTAGGATTGTTGTGAGAATTAAATAAGATGGTGTTCATAAAGTTCAGCTCAATTCCTGGAAAATAATAGGTATTTTAAAAATGCTTGCTTTCTTCTTATCTAGCCATTTTACCATAGACAAAATCTCTGAAGCTTCATTTTTCATTTCCAAAAAGAGAATAATAATAATGTTTGTTCCACCAGTCTTGGAAATTTGCTCTTTGTCTATCCAAACTATTCACTATCCATCTCTCTCTCTCTCTCTCTCTCTCTCTCTCTCTCTCTCTCTCTCTCTCTCTCTCCCCCCTTTCTCTGTCAATACATAATTGCAAACTGCAAACATGGGTTACTAAATGAATACTAATCTCATAGGATTTGGGATTCAAAACTGGTTATGTAACTAACTATGTAATATTGGGCAAGTCATTTAATTTCTTTGAGCTTTAGTTTACTCAACAACAATATATAATACCTCTCATTCTTACCTCAAAGCAGTATTTTAAATAAAAATTATATGTTAAAGCACAAAGTACTACATAAATTTGGGTTATAATTATTATATGTTTCATATTTTATTGACTTGGTTAGCTTTTAACATCGTTAATAAATTGTAAGAAATTTCCAACCACTTTCATGTCTTTGGAAATCTACCATTAAAAAAAAATAAGGAGAAAGCGTATATGCATTTGTAGGATCATAAATTAAGAGATGGAAAGACTTTCTAGGTCACCTAGTCCAGCCTTCTTATTTTATAATTGGGAAAACTGATGACTACAGTAGTTAAGTGATTTGTCAGTCTTTTTTATATTCCACCATGACACCTCTTTTACACTGATTGCCCCAGACTTCTTCTCCGTGTTTCTACTTTAGTATTGTGTCTGGACCATAGTATTACATATTTGATTATTTATTGTTTTACTGTATTTATTTCACACAACTACTCTTTCTTTTTTATTTATATAGAAACCTCTCTCAGGGATAGTGACCGTGTCTAATGTTTCTACATTGACCACTGCATCTAATCAAGCACTGTCAACACAAATGCTCCAGAAATTCTTTTGAATTGAAGGCAGATATAAAAGACTCATGGAATATAAATGGGAAAAAACAACTGAATTTGTGACTCAGTGCACCGATTTTTGTGGCAATGAACATTGTGATAGTTCTCGCCTAGGTTGGTGAACTATGAAATGTTATTGAGAGTGAGTAAACCTGTTAGACCCACCAATCCCCCTTATAAAGTAAACATTGGTTCACAGAATGGTGTTCCAATGCTCTATTGCACTTTTAAATTGGACAAGATAAAAATAAAGTGTTTTCATAGAAATCCCAGTTCTGAAATAACACCCCAGAAAGTGATATTTAATCCTTTCATGGATGCACTCAATTTCATCAAGAAGCAATGTTCTTGCATATTTAGACAGAAAGCAGCACTTTATTTATAAATAACATTTTATTTAAATGATCTTGAATTAAATTGAAACCTTTGGCCCCACTAGTAATTAAACAGCAGTACTTTCTATGAGACTCATTCTAAACATGCAGATGGAGAACAACACTTTATGAACAAAAGTATATACAAGCTGCAGTGTTTTGGGTCCATTAGGGAGGAGAACACCTGCAAAGCTTTTAGCTCCCTCACTTAGGCTTTTTTTTAAGTGGGTTGAAGTGTGATAATACTCTTGTCCCCATATGGGAGCTAGAGATTAGTCACAGCTAAAATATATAACACACTTAGCTACCTGGGAGTAATTGAGTAACCTGACTTAACTGATATGTGAAGCAAGACTGAGAGGCACTTGAAACAACTGGCCACATGGGGGCATGAAAAAAGAAGGGGCAAACAGTTCAAATATGCTATGTGCTTATTTGTCTCCTACAAAGGCCAGCAGAGTGTGGGGATTCAGAGTCACTACTCAGTGCTGACCTACTGAATTTAAAATAATTGTTAAAAATGGCAAAGAATAAATGCCTGAGATCTCATGGATCTGTGGACCCACAGCTAGTGCCATGATGTTTTTATATCACAGATACCCCTGCCAGTTAAAAAAATGGGAGGAAGATATATGTAGACCCTTCCAATTATAGTCGAATGGGGAAGCATATATTTTACTTCATGTAATGGACAATTTCCTTTTTCCTTGTTAGGTCAATGAACACTGAGTATTTAATAACTGAGCAAGGGAAATATAAAAGGCTCCTTCAATATCACATAAGCAAATAGTTCCCAACCTTTGGTCACAGAACACTTGGAGGACCACAAAAGAACTGCAAAAAGTCTGATAACTTTATACGAGCACTACTATTTTAATATTTCTTTAAGTCCTAACAATATATGCACCTAGAATAATGTGTGTATGTGTTTTTTTGTTTTGTTTTTTGGAGGAGGGAAGGCAAGACAATTGGGGTTAAGTGACTTTGCCAATGCCACACAGCTAGTATAACATGAGTGTTTTAAGATAGCTGCTTTTGTTTTATTTTGTTTTGTGTTTTTTTGGATCTAGATCCCCGATTTCATCAATTTAGGGACGTCATGTAATGGAAATCACCTATATGTATAGATTCATAACTCTTCTCTAACTTTTGAAGACTTAGAAAAGTGTCTGGGTCACTTACTGTGAGATTAAGTGACTTGCCATGATCACACAGTATATATTAGAGGCAGGTCTGGAACTTAGGTCTTTGTGACTCCAAGGTCAATCTTCTATCCTTGACACCAATGTGGTTTCTCATGCTGTTATGATTAGTAAAACAAAAGGGCATTTATAATTGTTTGTTAATTCATAACACCTTTTTGCAATTATGTGTTCAATCAATGAACATTAAAACTAAAACTGACAAGTCAGTTAATCAGGAAATATTTATTAAATATCTGCTATGTGCTGGACATTATGCTAAGTGTCTTATAAGTCTAAGGCCCTTATACTTTATTTTTTACAATAAAGAGAAGTTTCTGACTTTCAAAAGGCTGGAAACCAATGAATAACAGAGGAGACTGTTAACATGCCCAACTTCTAAAGACAATACATTAGACTAGAAGTCTGTGGGAACAGTATTTAATAAACAAGGGAAAATTATATGTATATTTGTAAGTGACAAAAGGAAAACAATCATTTTTAAAATAGCAATGTTTTTCATTGTTGTCATGTCTGACTTTTTATGACCCCATTTAGAATTTTATTGGCAAAGATAATGAAGTGGTTTCCTATTACCATTACCTTCTCTAGTTCATGAGGTAACTGAGGTAAACAGGTTTAAATAAATGGCCTAGGGTCACACAACTACTGAGTGTCTGGGGCCAGATTTGAACTCAGAAAGATGATTCTTTCCAAATCCAGGCTCAGCACTCTATCAACTGTACCACTTGGCTGCTAACAAAGCAATGCTATTAGTTAAACAAAACACAATTGAATTAAATGATGATTAAAAGAATGTATCATGAAAGCTGATAACTGAGGAAGGTAAGTTGATTTAGAACAATGAAAAGAATCTAATGAAATCTCTTTAAAGATTTTTAAGGTTTATTTTGAATATCTTCAAGAAAGTTTAAAGGGGAATGACACTGGTTTCTATCTTATGTCTAATATTGATTCATTACTTCTGACTTTCCTGTTTTTATATAGATACATTTTTAGAATTATTCAAGTATACCTGTTGTGATTAAGGCTATGTTATGGAGAGAAAGAGAAAGAGGGAGAGGGAAGGAGGGAGAGGGGGAGAAAGAAAGCGAGTGAGAGAGAGAGAGAGAGAGAGAGAGAGAGAGAGAGAGAGAGAGAGAGAGATTTGGAAAAGATTTCCCTGAGGTAATTAGGTAAGGATTTGTAGACACAAGAGTGTTTATGAACAAAAATGAGATGGCTTGAGATGGAATAAGCTTAACTGTAAATGGCAAGAGAAAAGAAGGAAGCATTGTTTGTATACCATTCTTCTGTGGGGAATGAATGGATTTGGTATAGAAGTAGCATTTTTCACATACACCTCTGGGCCAGTCACCTAGTAGAACACAAAGTAGGTTCAAAGTTGTTTGGATGTTCTTTGGTCTATGGTGGGAGTAAAGTCTAAAGTTAGGCAGTATGCACACAGTGATTCATACATTTAAGGTCTTTACAAGTTATTTTCTACATGTAATATGTATATGCATACATGAACATGTGTTAAATAATATACACGAAGAGTTCCAACAGAAAATCAATGTATTATGTTTAAGAGCTGGCTACATTGATACAAATCACTTAGAAATGTTCGTTTTAAAATATAATTTCATTTAATTAAAACAAGTTCCAGAATGAAGTTAACTTTTTAGTATTTGAGTTGAAATAGTTCCTTATTAGTGGGCAGCTAAGTGGTTCAGTGGTTAGAGTGCAGGTCCTGGAGTGAGGAGTTAAAATATTGCCTCAGATACTTATTAGCTGTGTGACAATGAGCAAGTCACTTAGCCTCATTTGCCTTGGTTTCCTAATCTGTAAAATGAACTGGAAAAGAAAATGATAAACCATTCCAGTATCTTTGGCAAGAAAACAAAAATGAGATCAAAGAGACATGAGACATCAGACATGACTAAACAACAAGTATCCTATCAATTATATACTATTTGTTTTAGACAAAAGTATCCTAATATCATAAATACATACATATATATATATATATATATATATATATATATATATATATATACTTTAAACATCACTTTATTTTCTGTCAGTATTCCCTCCCATCTATCTCCAGATAACCATCCCATATAGTAAATAGCGTGTTTTAAAGACAAAAACAGAGGGAAAAAACATAATTGATCCAATACATCAAAATGTCTGATTATTGTGCAACATTTGTGGACCTCACATCTCAGAAAGTGGCAGAAGTATCCTTTTATATCTCTTCTTTCAAACCGTGCTAGTTATTTAAAATTATGAAATATTCACTTCTGATTTGTGTGTATTGGCAGGAGTGGTGGGGGCTTGTGTGTTCTTTTCATTTACATTGTTGTAGTCGTTGAGTATATTGTTGTCTTGACTCTATTTACTTTATTCTACATCAGTTCATATAAATCTTTCATGTTTCTCTGTATTCATCAATATATCATTATTAACAGCAAAATAATATTCCTGTTCTCTCCTCAATCTATTGTTATCTATTTTGTTTTCAATTTGTTGCTATCAAAAAAGTGCTGCTATAAATATTTTCATGTAGCGCAAGACTTTATTCTTATCAATTATCTCTTTGGGTAAAAATCTTGTAATGGAATCCCTGGATTAACAGTAAAAACATTTATTTGCATAATTCCAATTGCTTTCCAAAATGATTATACCGATTCTCAGCTCCGACAATAATGCACCACTCTGCATATCTTCCCCTCAATTTCTTTGTCATCAACTACCATTTTCCATTTTTATTATCTTTGCCAATTTGCTGGGTGTGAGGTAAAATCTCTGGGTTGTTTTATTTTGCATTTCTCTTATTATTAATTATTTGGGGAATTTTTACTTTTGTGTTTTTGTCTTTTAAGTCCTGATGAAAGTGACATTTTGGTGATGGACCAACCCATTTAACAACCTAACTCTGATAGATACGTAAGTATTTGTTGGTTATTAAAAAAAAACAAACACAACTTTTTAAATTCAATTATTTATTTATTATATTACATATATATAATATATATTATATTATTTATTTAATTATTTAATTATTAAGAACACAAACAGCACCAGGTGCACTCTTTTTATATTCCCATATATACCTGAATCCTTGGTTTCAAAGTGAAATGGAATTCCTCAATATTTAGTTCTCCATCATTTAAGTGTTTTCAAATGGAGAGTGGGTAATCACTTGGCCAGGGTTAAGATGAGGAGAAATCATGTATTGGATGATGAGTAAAATAAATAACCTCTGATTTCACTTAATACTCAGCAATTCTACTATCATACTACTGATTGGAGCATATGCATTACATTTTTATGTACCAAAAGTAATTAAAGTATGAAATTCTTACAATATCATTTAATCAATTATTCAACAAATATTTATTAAGTGCCTACTATGTTCCAGGGACTTAGGCAATGGGAATACCAGTACAAGGAATTAAATAAACTCTGATCTAGTGGAGCACAAATTCCAGTGAGTGATACAAGAATTACATTAATAAACATGTACCACATAAATATGAATTGAATAAATACATGCAAAATAATTAAATAAGATTGGTTTGGGATATAGGGCACTATTAATTGGTGGTAGGAGGTGGTAGGAGAACAGGAGAGGCTTACAAGTACAAGATGGTGCTTAATTTGCATCCTAAAGAAAAAAGTTTTACAAGGTAGAAACAAGAAGTGGTACATTCCCAAAATGTGCAACAGCCAATTAAAAAGCACAGAGATGGGAGAAAAAGTGTTGGGAATAAGGTACAGAGAGAAGGCCAGTAGTTTGGGGTTACAGAATATAAGGAAGTGCACCCAAAGGCTAGAAATATAGGTTGGGGACACATAGGGCCTTAAAATCTGAGCAGAGGAACCTATATCTTATCCTAAGGGTTATTGGAAGCCAATGGAATTGATTAAGTAGGCAGGTCAAAAGATCGTCTCTGTTTTAAAGGAAGGGGAAAGGAAGGAAATATGTGTTTAAACAGTGCCTACTGTGTACCAGACACCATACTAATAGCTTTGCAAATATAACATTTGATCCTCACCATAATCCTGAATGATAGCTGTTATCCCCATTTTATAGTTGAGGAAACTGACAGAAACAGTGGGTTAAGTGCTTTGTCCAGGGTCACTCAGCTTGTAAGTGTCTTTAAGACAAAGCTAAAGCACAAGTCTAAATAAAATGCACACATACATGTATGAAGGAATAGTATTTCAAAAAGTGTAAATAATGCATGCAGTGTCACATAGAAACTAACTTCTAATATCTTAGAGCTCAGGCCTTTTGATTACACATACATAATTCTTTCCACCATACCACACTACATAAAGTATAAATATTATAGATTCACAAATATAAATGAGATAAAGGTAAGCACACAATAGAACAGAAGGAATTATTTCTGGAGTCTTTTGATGCCTTTCTATGTGACTAAGCATGGAAACATCAATACAAGATTGTGCCCATGGATTCAAAAGGCAGAATAAATATAATCCCAGCAGAATATAAGTTCCAGGAAGGCAGATAAATTTTTCTATATGTTATTATATTCCTAGCCCCTACTACATTGGCTGACATGTTTTAAATGCTTAATAAATGATTTCTGAATGATGTAGTCTTTAGAGAAACAGGTTCCTATAGTATTTATTCTATTTTCTTCTTTTCCTAAATTTTATTTTTAAGAGCTAATGCAACTGAAAATTTAAAAATAGTTGGGGACTTTTTTGGTATAGAGGAACTATATAAAAACAAAAGTGTAAGGCACTCCTGAGATATTTTTGTAGCTTCTTAAAATAGTCCCAAATCTGACAGCTAAAATTTATATTGCCAAAATTTCTGGGAAAAGCATCAGCTGGGGAGAGTCTGCATCTGTTAATGTACAAATAATCAATGCTCAGAATTTCAAAATAAAATATTAATAATTGATCACTTTCTCACTTTTTCAAAAGGCTCACACCTTCTAAGCAATAGTAGAAAAATAATTAAGACTCAAAACTTGAATTAGATTTTAGTACTCTCTTATTCACTTCAATGAATATAAACTATTCACTCAAGAAAATTCCTATATTTTCAAATAGCTCCTAAAGCCCAAAAAGGCTTTCTATTTATAGTCATTCATGCTTAGAATGCAGTAGAGTTCTTAAAGATATAATTTAAGTAAACAGTTCAGATGCATAGTTCTGAAACCCAGAGGAAGAATCTTCCCTGAGTAAGTCTATTTGAGTGATGGAAGAGTTGATTATAGCCATTCCTAATACTCCAGTCAATTTATTTCAAGACACCCACCAGTTAATTGAGCCCTTGCTCTGTTTAAAACAGTGTGTTAGGTATGCAAAGACAAAAGAGAAATAGTCCTTGTTATCAAGGAGTTCTATACACTTTTTCTTACTCATTGACATCAACAAACATTTATTAAGCACCAGGTATTCTGCTAGGCACCAGGATTATTAAGACAAAAGTAAAGTTGTCCCTGCCCTCACCTGAAGATATAACATATACAAAGTTAAGTAAGATAATACATCATTAAGGAACATGTAGAAAATAATGAAAACTTATTTAGAGAGGGAGAAAAATGATAATGGAAATAGGAAAATTCCTCATATAGGAAGTATCAGTAAAAGTGAGCTTTGTAGCAAGCTAGGGATTTTAAGAAATGGCAGTGAAGAGGAATAGAATTCCAGAGAGAAAATAACCTGGAGAAAAGTACAGTGCTGGGAGATGGGATTCTGTTTATGAGTAATGGCTAGTAGCCATTTTGACTAGTACAGCAAGTATGGAAATATGAGTAATGACATGAGATTAGAAGGGTAAGTCAGGGCAACATTGAAGATAGCTTTAGATTGTCTATAAACTTTAACTTGACTGTTGGTGTTCTGAATACTAGATCCTTCCCCAAAGACCAATAGAGAAACAGTGTATTGAAGGAACTAAATTATAACAATCTTGGCATTTAAACTACAAATAAAACTAGGAGGAAGTTGTTGATAAATGGAAGAATGGCTTATAGATTCTCCTTGTAGAAGCAAACAAATGAGTTGGTGAAGTTGGTTTTATCATGCTTTCAAAGGCTAACTCAATTTTAAAAAAATCAAGTGGGAGTACTTGATTCTCCTCTATTGGGATTGCTCATGATAAAATGTGGAGTATTCATAAAGTGAAAAATAAGCCAGCATGAGAATAATTATATCTCATACATCAATATTTCTTACAGAGAATGAAAAGCTACAGAAAATCCATGAAGAATTTTATAATCAACATATACTTTGTTCTTTAGTCACTTCAGTACAAAAATGTTGAAAAAATTGTTATTTTCTATTATATCAATAACCAGTTATTAAATTAAGGTTTAGAGTTTTTCTCTCTATTTCCTCATTCAAGACCAGCCCCTGTAAGTCAGTCAGTCTATGAAGATATTACTGACAGGTGAGATTGCCCAAATCTTCTGGGAATATGCTACTTGATCTTGGCAGTACCCCACCCAACTAGAAGACCTCACTTCACTTTCGAGTGCATACAGAATCTAATCTAGGTGGAATCTTTCCCTAAAGCATCCTCTGTACCGTCTCATTGGAGTTTAGAGCAAGCCAGTTCATGAAGGAGAAAATCAACCAGAGTGATCTGGGTAAAGATGGATTCCTTTGTGCATTGTCCTTTGGAGGTGGCTGAGTCTCATGATCAAGTAATATTTTCAGCAGGGGGAGCTGAAGACTTTTAGCCCACCTGATCATTAATATGTCTACATTCTCCTTAATTGTTCACCATTCAGGGTTGATTTTTATTTGTTAGGAGCAACACTTTTTCCAAACGTATTTAAACATTCATTGATCTCCATGGATTTGTTTTTGACTACTGAGAGATATCATCAATTTATTATCAGCTAGCCTAATTAATAAATTGATTATTTATTACCCAGAAACTCTCTCTAGGACTTTTCATTCATTTCAATGGGAATAGTTAAGCAAGGCAAGAGATATAATGGAAAATATAGATTAGGAATAAGGAATGAGTGTATACTATTATACATAAAGTACATTAATGACTTACATCTATAGCTCATGAATGGACATTAGGAAAAAAAATCAGAAGAAACTAGACATGATGAATTCTTTTTGCTTCTTCAGGAAAAATCTATGAACCATTCACAATATAGTCCTCACTCACCTTTCTAATCTTATGTCATTACTCCTTTTTCTATACTTGCTACACCAGTACTCCACCTGGTCTACTTGCCTTCATGCTCTTCTTTGTTGAATGCATTCTTCCTACAGCCCCCAAAGTTATTTTCCTTACCTTCATAGCAGACAAAATTAAGACAGTTAAATTGGACTTTCCTCAGTGAATTCATACACCATGCTTTTATAAATTTCATAATGGGTCATCATTGGATTGATATTCTGGAAAGAATTCTGGATTTGGAATCAGAAGACTAGGTGTCTGAATCCTGGCTCTTCCACTTCCATGGCCTTTGGCCACTTAACCAGACTGGACTTTGGCCCTGAAAATGAGATATTTGTACCAGATACCCTCCACACTGCCTTCTCATTCTAAATCTCTGATCATGTTATTTAATGAGCAACAAAATGGAGTGATGTTTTGTTTTTGTTTTATATAAGGCACTAACACTTATGTAGCAGTTTAAGGTTTGCAAAACATTTTAATTTACATTAACTATCTGCCCTAAATATTTGGTATAGAGCTGCTGGGTGCACTCATATCATCTGAATGAACTGCTTTGATCTTCTAGGAAAACCAGAGAAGTACAAAATATTAATCTCATTCTAGGAAAATTTTCGTGCCACAATTTTCTTGTGCAATAAGCTAAATAATCAGAGCACCAGTAAACAATCAAATTCTACATCTAATAGCATTAGTTAGTAAATAAGTTGCATCTTCATGGGGCTCATGCTTATTAAATCTTATTATTATTCACAGAATTTTCAAAATCATCTGTTTCCCTCTGTTAGAAGTAAATGTTTCCTCAAATTTCATCTTTTAAGTATGAAAATGGTTAGCTATTTCAATGTGGAAATCTATATGCCCTCAGATCATAATTGTCCCTAAGATTTGAAAATATTATCTCAAACATTTGAATTGTAGCAAGATATTTTAAGATGGGCAGAATCACATATACCAGGTCCAGGTCCAAGTTCTAACCTTTAACAATTATTTTTGCTTCCACTACTTGCTACAAATGGGGGAAATATGCAGAGAAAATATATCATTGTCTTGCATGACTTGGAAGCAAATTTGTTACCTTTATGTTTGGTTGCTTTTTAAAAACCATTATAGAACTGCCTATGTTGCAAATATGAACCAGAATACTTCATTCAGCTTGTATTTGCTGAAACAGCATCAGGTAGTTTTCCATAGTATTTTCAGCACATCAGTGCTCCATATGCTATAAGAAAGTCACTGAAGTCTGGCAGTAATTTTAAAAGGTTTCTGACATGCTTGTCCATTGTTATTCCTGAGTAGGAAGTGCCTGAGGTTGTGGCTGTAGGAAGGGGAGGAATCACATAGTAACAAAGACAAAATGTGGTAGCCCCAAATCATGAAAATACATTTAAAAAATACCAACAAGAAGAGAGAGAGAGAGAGAGAGAGAGAGAGAGAGAGAGAGAAAGAGAGAGAGATTAAAAGGTCTGTTGATAGAATATAATGTTCTATAAAAATGCAAAGAAAAATGTCAAAACATAAATTTCCAGATAATTTTCACTTGCCTCAAATGTTACTACTCTTCATTATCATCCTCCAAAAGTTCTCGAATTTTCTGAATTTCTTTTTATAATAGTATCATCTAATCTTTATTTTTTTAATAAATGAGTAATTCGAACTAATTATGGTAGTGTCTTCCAAATTTTAAGTATTTGAAAACCTGCTTACTGGAAATATATTTACAATATTCATGTGATGATAAAGAGCACTCAATCATTTTCTCTTATGGGAACTTGTATAAAGAATGCCTCAGATTCCTAATTGTCTTAGAACTTTCACCATGAGAATTTGACTGACCTGCTCTGTAGAGATCATTGAGTCCTACACAAGGTAAGCTCTATGGTGTAAAGGACTATTTCACTTTTATACTTATATTACCAATACTAAGCACAGTGCCTGGCACAGGGAAGTACTCCATAAGGACTTGTTGATTAATTGATTGTAGAATGCCTTTCATGAATAAACAATTTACTAATATTCCAATATTCCAATGCAACTGTGATCTTTCTATTGGGGGTTTCTTTTTTCATTAATTAACTAATCAAATCATTTTACTACTTCTTTTTTAAGAATGTGCTTTTTCTCTATTAAAAATGATAGTATGTTTATCTCCACAAAGCTTATTCTTGTATTACAGCTCCATAATACTGTTTTTTAACTCCTGTGCACACTTAAAATGCTACATTTCCTATTTTTGATTCTAATATAAATTGGAGTGCTCTTTTGGATTCCATTTAACTTATTTATTGATTTTTTAACCTATATCAATATCCATTGGCTATAGTGTAAATTTCTTTGAGACTAATATCAGTCATAATAATCATATATTTTTTTAAAAAATTAATATTTTTATATCACCCTGATTCCTGACTATATATCTCTTCCTTTCTTTACCCAGAAAGCAATCCCTTGAAACAAAGAATAAAAGAGGAGGAAAAAAAACAGCTAGTCAAAATTAATCAAATCATTCATTATATTTTTATATTTAAAGTAATATTTATTACATTTTTGCCACTTATCATGTTATTTTTAAATTAGTATTTATTCTCTCTCCTTCCTACCTCATCTCCATACTGAGGGAAAAGGAAAGAAGATAATAAGAAAACATTGTAACAAATATGCATAGTCAAACCCAGCACATTCCCATATTGGCCATGACAAAAAAAAAAAATGTGCATTTCATTCTGAATATTTATTCCATGACACCACAATTTGCTTGGTCATTCCACAAGTGATGAGCACTTGTTTATGATTCTTTGATTAATATGTATTTCTATACCACTTTAATGTTATAAAACATTTTCCACATGACAAGTTTATGAAGAAGGCATTACAGGTATTATTATTCTCTTTTCATAGAAAAGGAAAATGTTGGTCAGGGATGTTAAGTGATTTGCCTAATTTCACATTGCTAGTGAACTGTGGTGCTCAGAGCTAATGAAAACTCAGGGTGAGTCTATGTCCTGATACTTTTATGTCATACCTATTTATTTTCTCTTAGAGAATATACAGCAAAGCACTTTGAGAAGGTAAAGAGATACATCCTACTGTTATTTGATGAAGGTGGTTTGTTGATACTATGGTACAATTAAAGATGTTTGTTCATAAATGAAATTCATTCTTTTTAAAATTGTAATTAAATCTACAAAAAAGTACCTCCATTGTAATTTCTCGGATTTTTTAATTCTCTGAGTTCATAGAATATTGTTGAGTGTTACAGAAAAGAAACAGTTTGAGGGTTAATACAAGAGGGGAGGGAATCAGGGAACTTGTTTTCTGGGAGACCATTTCAAAGCTATGTGATTAATCTTGGCTAGCATCTGGCAAACTCTCTGATGGCCAAATACTTCCATTCCATCAGTTCATTTCCAGGAGTCTCTCAGCCTGAAAGGGTAAAGCACAGAAGAAAAAAAAAAGAAAAGAAAAACAGGAAATTTGCTACAGGGAAAGGTTACTTGGGGTGGGAGTGAGGGTGAAAAAGGAGGGGTAGGTTCAGAAAACCTGAATTAAACAGATTAAAAAAGAAAGTTAGGGCCAATGAGGATATGTCAAAGGGATCATACCAATTGAAATGTAATTATAACTATAAATCTAGTAGGAACTTGATCTTAACTAAAGCTTAAGAGATAATATAGTTGCCTTCAATATAGGAAAGTATATTCATAATTATTGCCATACTTTTCTAATGTCAATAATAAAATAAATGAATGCTATTGAGAAAAATAGATGGATTATCGAATTGTTCTTGTGAAAGATGACTCCAAAGGTCTTTAGTCAAAAAGTAGATGGAGAAATTAGATCATCTAAACCAACTTTTTCAAACATTATTATAACAGGATAAATAGACAGTGGGACTGTAATTGAGAATGATGTTATTGAGTTTACTATTCAAGTGTTTTATTCAAAAAGTGACTCAAAACTATATAGGAGCATCGTTTTTGAAAAATATGTAAGAGCAACATTTTTGAAAATTATAACTTAGGAGGTATTATCCTTACTAGTTCAGAACAAAATACAAATATAGATAGGCATGTAGGTAGGCTAGGTGGATAGATAGGTAGATAGATAGATAGATAGATAGATAGATAGATAGATAGATAGACAGATGAACAGACAGACAGATGAACAGACAGACAGATGAACAGACAGACAGACAGATGCTAAGGCAGAACTGGTATTTTAAAAAAAGAAGCTCCAAGATTATGGTCAACATTAAGCAGCAATTAAAACAAGTCTATAATGTGCTGTTTCATTTAAATTCTTTAGTTTGGGGATGAAAGAAAAATATTTTATGAAAACTTTTGTTGGGTTGGTTATTTTTGGATGGAGTGGAGTTTTAGCACAAGGCTGAGCAATGAGTCTGGGGGCATCCAGAAAAAAAAACGGTACATTAATAAGTAAGCAGTGTGCTCAATGTAGAACAATTTTAATGTCTAGGGGAATAGAAAGGTCGATTTAGGGGAAAGATGAAAGGAACTTATTAGTTAAATTTTGCCTGTGCAATGACTAAAGGAGTAAACACAAGAAGAAAGAAGAAATCATTTAACATGATGCTGGTAGAATAAAAAGGATTAGTAAATTATATTAATTTGAGAAGCTTTTCATTGGATCTCAGGATTTTTTTTAGAAATAACTAGCTAAGGGAAAAATCTAGCAGCTGAGGAATTAATCAAAACCAAACTCTTGAGATTACTGAAAGGTTCAAATGATGTAGGATAATCTTATGGGTTTACTTTTTATACTTTTTTTTACATTTATTCAGCTGGAATCTACCATGTTTTGACAGTGAAATAATATACTTCCTTTTCTCAAGAGGCAAAGTTCTAAGACAGAGTAGATGGAATGCTAGACTTGGATTCAAGGGAACTTGGGTATAAATAATAACTTTCATACTCTTCGGTGGCTATGGGAAAATCACTTAACTTTCAGACCTCAGTTTCTTTATCTGTATGATGGGGATAAACAAAAACAGCAGTGAGAGCAAGAAAAAGGTTTTGAGAAACACTTTGCAAATGCTATATTATTTAATCCGCATAACAACCTTATTTGCCTACTATTATTATCCCCCCAAGGTGGCACAGTAAATGTCTGATGAAGGATTTGAACTCAGGTCCTCCTGATGCTGTCAGATACTTGCCATCCACTGCGTTACCTAGCTACTTTTGAGCTGTCTCCCAGAATAATTATAGAGATCTAGTGATATAATGTGTGAAACACTTTGCAAAGTTGAAAACAGTATGTACTTTCATGTAGGTATGTTATTTTTATTATTATTAGAAGTAAGTATTGCCAAAGGGGAACCATGCAAAGGGGTTCAACAAGGCAAGAGCTGAAGGCAGGAAACAAGTTCAAATGTGACACTATTAAGCTGCATCAGGTTTTACCTCAACATTTTGAAACCTTTATTTCATCATTTGAATAGAAACAGGGGAGCCTCTGGATTTTTTTTTCATGGTATGGAGAAAACTCATTAAAGAAATGTTCTCCACTAATGTCCATCACCATCTAAAGTGCAATATACTCTTTTGGTTTCTAGTGGGGAGGCAATTGGGGTTAAGTGACTTGCCCAAGGTCACACAACTAGTAAGTGTCCAAGGACTGATTTGAAGTCTGGTCCTCCTGACTCCCAGGTTGGTGCTCTATCCACTACATGACCTAGCTGTCCCTATTTGTTCAGTCATTTTTAGTCATGATGTCATTTGAGGTTTTCTTGTAAAGGACACTGAAGTGGTTTGCAATTTCCTTCTCCAGTTACTTTTATGGATGAGGATACTAGGGCAAATAGGATTAAGTGACTTGCACAGGGTCACAGATTTAGTAATTGTCTGAGACTGGATTTGAACTCAAGAAGATGAGTCTTCCTGACTCCAAATTAAGCATTCTGTCCACTACACCACCCTAGCAGCCAAACATATAGACTTAGTTTCTTGGAGCACTGAGAAATGAATTGACTTGCCCAGCCAGGCTTACACAGTCAGTATGGAGTGGAACATGCCAGGCTTACACAGTCAGAAGTGGAGCATGGATCTGGATATTCCTGACTCCTGGATCTCCATAGGCCCCTATATGACACAATGGATAGAGACCTGGGCCTGGAGTCAGGAAGACATGAGTTTAAATCCTTCTTCATTCCCTTACTAACTGTATTACCTTGGACAAGGAGCTTAACCTCTGTCTTCCTTAGTATTGTCAATTGTAAAAGTGAAATAATAATAATATATGCCTTCTCAGATTGTTTTGAGGATCAGATGAAATAACATGTATAAAGTGTTTAGGATAGTGCCTAGACATGAAATAAATGCTTAGTCTCTCCTTCTCTATCTGCTATACCATGTTGCCTCTTGTCTGTATGGCATTTGGAAAATTATTCAACAATTTCAATGATCCCAAGCTGTTCCCTACCTACATACCATCTTTTTAACAACATGGTGATGCAGTATGGCTGTGAATCATGGAACATTGCCATCTTCAAAAAATAAAAAAAATACAGATGACCTAAATAGTCATTCAGAGACATATAGTGTTAGTAGGCTGTATCACAAAAGATATCTATGATTGGTAAAAGATGATAGGACTACAAAATGATAGGATTAGAACTACAAGGATGTTAATGGTCATGTAATCCTATCTCTTCATTTTGTGAAATAACTTAAGCCCAGAGGTGGGTAAGAGACTTGACAAAGACTGTAGCAAGGGGCATGGGTAAAATTCTCAATGAAGCCTTCTGACTCCAAGCCATTTATTCATGTAGTTGGGGGAAGGGGTAAGAGGAAACCAACATGACTGTTATGCTGGTATCCATAAAATAGTAAAAGGCCCAGAAGACCGCCAAGTGAGTAACAGACAGTCTATGAGAAATTTATAGAAGAAAATGGTCAAGAATTCCATAGGATGAGAAGGAAGAAGTGAGTTGTGATCAGGACTGGGGGAAGGAGTACTTTTAGCAATAAAATCCCAAATCTATTAAAGCATCCAAGTAATATTTGTGCCATCTACCTGAGGCTAAGTGGGATAATGTTGTTTGTAAACTTTAAAGTGCTACATAAATAATAATTTTTATTATCATAAAAAAGTAACTATTTGAGTTCCATCCCACTTAGTGTTCTAAAAATGAGAGTTTAATTCATTTAGTTTTTCATTTTAGAGTCACAGAAAAATGAGGCCACTGGATTAGCTGATCCCTATGGCCGTCAGTACAATCATTCTGAGATTTTGTAAGATCTAGAGAGATTAATTGATTTGCTTAGGGTAACAAAACCAACAGAAATCAGATTAGAAATCCAAATGAGAAGTGCATGTATAGTGTGGCAGATGAAGGAAAATGGAAGTTTTGAAAACAATAGAGATAGGAAATAATATTAACAGCAGCAACAACAATCTGGGCATTTTGACTCTTCAGTTGGTTCGATTTCCATTATATTACAGTTCTGCCCAATCACACAACCACTTACTTCTGTTCCCCCACTTCATTTGCTCCCTAAGGCATGGGCTTTTATTAAGATAATTATACCCATAGTTTTCTTTGAGGGCAAAGATTCTCTTGTTATTTCTGCATCCAGATTACTTAACAGAGTACTTTGCTTATGGCAGGCACATTAAAATTGTTAAATTTACTTGTTACTTCAACATTTTAATTCATTTTAAATGGTATTTTCACTTTTCATAGATAACTCCATCACCTTTAATCTCCATATATATGTACTTCATTGATAGACTTCCCAAATTGAAGATTTAAGTATTAAACACATTATAACATAGCTTCTCAAAAGATGTGGCAAGTTGATTTTATGTAACTATTTCATCACACGCAAATAGACACACACACACACACACATGCAAACATGGCTACAATAATTCTAATTGTAACACCTTATTGTGTTGTCCATCTCACAAGCACCATTTTTCAGGAATATCTACTAAGTTTAAAAGGTTTTGTGCATGGCCCCAAAGATTGACAATATATTGAATGTCTGTGAAATACTGATTGAAGAGTCATCAAAAAAGTGGTTTTAGGATCACATATTTTGAGGTGATTGTTTATTATAGTAACTTAGAACAAAGTTGGAATTATTGATGATGGGAGCACCCAAGGCCACAAAATCTGAGGTACTTAAAGGCAGATTCATATAGTAGGAATTATGCCAGATTTTTGGACCGCAGGGTCCCTCTTTAAGTCCTAACTCTGCTTCTTACTACATGTGAAATCTTTGGCCTCAGTTTCCTCATCTGTGCAACTAATGTGGCAAAGAAAGAGAGACTAAGTGCCTTTTATGGGTCTCTTTCAAACTTAATTCCATGATTTATGATTTTTATAATATTAAGTAAGTCTTTGTATAAAATCAGGTTTTAAAATAATAGCTCCCATGTCAGAAAGCTGAATAAAAGGGAAATAAAATCAATGAAATCAAGGCCACATGTATGCAAAACACCTATGAAATTTTCTAAATTACTTCAAAGGAACATGTCAAGGTTTAGTCAATGTTATGATAATAATTCATAATACAAAATTGATATCCAAATGTGTGTTTGATTTCAGACAGGCAGACTTTCTGACAAGAGGTCAATTCTTTCCCTTATTTAAAAGTTATTGACCAAGATTACAAAATATTAGATTAGCTACACAGATGGAGCCCCTAGTTTACTTACAAGTTCCATTATTTTTTCAAGCAGGGGAAAGCAATTCCTGGAGCACTGGAGTGAAAAGGTAAGTCATCTTCCCAGGACTCTATTTACTCATTAAAACAGTATAGCATCTCCTAAACACAATACAGCATCAGAAATAGACAGGCAATTGGGTACACGTCAACAAGTCACCTAAAAATTGTGATCAATAAACAAAACCATAAGGAGACATAAGATCACCCGTCAAGTCCATAAATGAGGACAATCAATGCTTGGGGAAATTTCCCTGGAGGGAAATGGGGGAATTTGGAAACTGTAAAAGGAGCAAGGAAAATAAGAGGAGCAGATGGCAGCTATTAAATCAGAATAACATTGCCTCTCACAAAAGACTGAAATCAAATGTCATGAACTTCTGTCATTGACAACAGAGGCATGCAGCAAGTTATCTTTGGACTTTAAAAATATATTATATGCAATATTACATTATAAATAGTTATAAATTCTGCCTTAGTAGAGTACCATGCACCTGGTGGGTGCTCAAAAAGGCATTATGATGATGACATTCTAATTTGAAGAATCGTGTGCTAGGAAATTTTGAAGAAAGGGCAATGATTACTAAAAGATTTTGTATATATTATGTGCTGTAAAATTGAGGATATACTAAAAATAAGAGGACCTATTTTAAATGTAAATATTTTGATCAGTTTGTTCATTCTATTGTGACCCAAGTCATTTGACACCACGTCCCATCTAAGAGTAGTGTTATACAGATTTACTTCAATATAATAATTCGTCATTATTAAGCTCTTTATTAGAGATGGCAAAAAAAAAAGCCCTGGCAAATATATCTTACCTGTGCTCATTTCTTGACCCCTGTATCTTGGAGATATCATTTTAATGATTAGAAATACATGGCTCAATTTAGACATTAGCATGAATGTGTTCATATAGGGCTTTACAGATCTATAGTTAATCTTACTAAGATCTTGCTAAAACCATTTGTTCTCTTGATCTCTCACTAGTCAAGCTGCACATTCATATAGGAACAAAAATAAATTTCTGAAAATTGTCCTTCCTTTTCATCGATGATGATTTTCCCCTTTAATTTCTGTAATTTTCTACATAATTATTATGTAACTCTATGGATATTTTTCCAGAAAAAAATTACTAACAATTCCATTTTTTACATTTTCAATAACATTGTATCTAGTTACCAATATCCCTTTACATCCTCTTCACTTTAATTTGTACCATTCTCCATACCATAGTTTCTTTTTTTATTTCTTTTTATTTTTAAACCACAAAACATAGGACTATCCAGGTTTAGGAAAAGTTATGCAATCTTCTAGTCCAATATCCTCTTTTAACATATGAGGAAACTGAGGGCCGTAGAGGTTAAGTGACTCATCGGTGTTACACAAGGACTAAGTGGCAGAATTAAAATTCAAATGCAGATCCTATGATTTTAAATTCAGCACCCCAAATTCAACTCTTTAAAGCCTTCCTTTAGGTAAGCTAGGTTTGCCTGACTCTAAAACCTATATGCAATACAATTCAAAAAGGAAAAGAAGAACAAAAGAGAAGATGGTGAAGAAGACATCATATAATGCGACATCGTGCAGATGGAATAATGTTTGAAATGCCCAAATTTGAAAACTTCAATGCATTGCTTTGACAGCCTAGAAAGAGACTGAAAGTGTGCAACTACATCAGGCATGTTCCTAGGTTTTTCCTCTTTACCTAAGATTCACACCCAGGCACATGGAAACACACACACACACACACACACACACACACACACACACAAACACTAAAATGGATATTTAGATTTTTTTTTTCATTCATGTTTTCCTCTACGTGAGTTTCTTTAAAGCTCTGAGTAAGAGAGCCAATGCCCCCTTTTATTACTTAAATTGTAGTTGTCAGTTGGTTTAAATTTAAAACATTGGAGTCTATAAATTCCATCAGTGGAATTAGTTTCTAGAGATATGTTACTTAAATACAAATGAAAGTTATGGGGATGAGATGATAAGAAGAGCACTGTAGGATTCAGTACTTCCATTCCATGGCATAAGCTCATACTTCTTAATGTGAGCCTACCATCAAGCTCCATCTTAGGGAAGTTTCTAGCCTTCCTAGCTCAACCTTATGATGATAGCATATAGGATTCAGCAAATTCCTAAAAGTATCTTCCTGGAAATAATGCCTAGGAATCTGTTATCATGGGAGTTTAGGCTTCTCAATCAAGAAAGTCTGACTCCACACAAATGAATTAATGATGATGGAGTGATAGAATGCTCAACACAAAACTCTTCATGATCTGGATCTAACATATTTTTTCAGTCTTTTTTTTCTGTCACTCCCTTCCTATTAACATGTCCTATGCTCCAAGTCAAATAATTATCTTCACCATTCCCAAAACATGCCTGAAATTTGAGGTTTCTGTGCCTTATCTCATGCTATTCTCTGAACCTACAGAGATCTCATCCACACCTTTTCTAGAA
This sequence comes from Gymnobelideus leadbeateri, assembly GCA_011680675.1. NCBI lineage: Eukaryota > Metazoa > Chordata > Mammalia > Diprotodontia > Petauridae > Gymnobelideus > Gymnobelideus leadbeateri. The sequence continues at coordinate 24,372 of WOXC01000652.1, read as the reverse complement.
ATCCTTTTCATTCTTCCAGGATAATGGAACCTTCACTTTTCACTCTGGTTAGAATAAAAAAAAATTATAGAATGGTCAGGGTTGAAAGGTATTTTAGAGGTTAATTAGTTCAATTAATAATTGAATAAAAATCCTTTTTACAACAAACTTAACAAGTGACCATCCAGTCTTTTACCTTTTAGGAACCATTGATTCCTCCTCATACCACTGGTATGAATAAAGTTTAGAATTGATTTTGCAGAGAGTGAGAAAGGGAACCAATTAAGAATTAGATAGGAATATTAGGAATAAAATGAAATAAAAAGAAAAAATGAGAGCGTTTCTAAGCATTCAGAACTATTCATCATAGAAGAGAAGTTCATGACCAGAATAAACCAGATTGTAAAATAAAATCACCACGAGATCATACAATCATAGATTTAAGTCCATCAAGGACTTTGGAGGTCATTTAGTCCAAACCCTTCCTTTTACTGAAGAAGGAACTGAGTCCTAAGGAATGAAGCAACTTGTCAAAGGTCACACAAGTAATAACTACAGGGATGATATTTTAACCCAGGTCCTCTGACTCTAAAGTCATCCTACCAGATTTTTTTATGACTGATAAAGACTGACTGCTGTTGGCTGGTTATGATAATATTAAATATTCAGTTAAAATTAATTCTACATGGACATCAGAACCAGCTTTTAGTCACCATCTTCATATTAACTATTCCTTGAACGTTTTGCATATAATAAGGAGGAGAACAAAATGCCGATCTTTAGGATTAAATCAATAAAAAATTCAATTCAGTAATTATTTCTTGGGTATTTAATGTGTAGTTTTGTGCAAAGCAGCATTAGATGGAACACCGCCCTCAGTGAGACTACCAGGGAAGTTGAGACATGAACATAAATAGGCATGATAGAAGTAAAATAATATATATTCTAAAATATTTATGGCTGCTCTCTTTGTGATGGTAAAAAAATTGGAAATTGAGGTGTTACCTGTCAATTCGGGGAGGGTTGAATAAGTTGTGGTATATGATCATGATGAAATATTACTGTGCTATAAGAAATAAAGACCTTGATGACCTTAGAAAAACTTGGATAGACTTTCATGAAATAATAAAGAGGGAAATTAGCAGAACCAAAAAGGAAGAGGTGGAGAAAGATGAAGAGGACAAGGAGGAGGAAGAGGGGAAAAGAAACTTCAAGAGTTATAAATCCCAGAAGACTCAGTGGCCAGCCCACACTATCCCAAAATATATGTGTGTATGTATGTGTGCACATACATGCATGCATGCATATATACACAGATGAAACAACAATGCACAAATATACACATGCATTACATGTGTGTATGTGTATGTGCATCATGTGCGTGTGTATACATGTGCACACATGTATAAAATGTGTGTGTGCATGTAGGTGTAGGTGTATGTGTGTATATATGTATGTATTTAAGAAGTAGCTAAATTAACAAAGAAGAGAAAAAGGAGACAATGTCTGATTATGTATATGTATATGTGTATATATGTATAGGCACATACATTTGTATATTGTGTGTATATGTATGTGTATGCACACATGTGTGCATTGTATACATATGCATATATTTGTGTATATGCATATATACATACACACATATGTACATACACACATAAATATATTAAAGGAGTAGGTAAATCAAGGAAGAAAAGGAAAGGAGACCAATGTCTGATTCCTAGATGTTTGTTTGGATTTAAGTATTATGCAATAACCATCGTTGCTGTCTTAATAATTAGAATTTGTCAGATATTTTCTCTTTTAATCACACCCAGATTAAAAGGTAGATTAATCAGGACTCTCATAAATGAATCTTGCACTTGCTCCTCTTGAAGAGAGGAATAATAAGAGAAATCTATCATGACCGATGTGCCAGTTGTAGTGGCCGTCTGTCATAGTGGATGACTCAGAACATCAACTTTTGATAATGCTCCACCAGGCTTGTAAGCAAATATGTCATAAGAAACAATGAACTGAAAATGCCAATGCATAAATTTCCCATTAATAAGGGGACTGGATTATCCTTAGGAAAACAAAGGCGTAGGTAACTACAAATTATGAAGGCATAGTCAAGGAATAGTTGTAAACACTCTTGGCACCACAATCTTTCCAGGTTCATAAACTTGGTATTATTCTCAACTCACCAATTTATTTCCCTTACCCTAAATATTTAATCAGTTGCCATGTTTTGCTCTTTCTGCCTCCACTGAATTTCTCATATATACTGCTTTCTTTCCATTCATTCAGTCTTCACTTTAGTTCAAGTCCTTAGATCATCTTTTGTCACCTAGATGACTGAAATAGCCTCCTAAGTGGACTCTCTGCTTCAGATCTCTCCCCACTCTGATCTATCTTTCAGATTGTAGTTGAAGTTATTTTTTTAAGTGCAGATTTGACCACATTACTCTCCCACTCAATCAACTACAGTGTCTTCCTATTGCCTTTAGGATAAAATAAAATTTCTGGTTAACTTTCAAAACCCTTCACAAACCTGGCTTCATTCTGTGTTTCCAGCCTCATTGCAGTATATTACTCTTACCTCCTGTATTGTGATCCAACCATTCCTATGTCCTTCCTGGTCATCATATACTTTGTTTCCCAACTTTTTCCTTTCCAAAGACCATCCACTAGACTTGGAATGACATCCTTCCTTACAGTCTACATTTCTACTCCTTTAAAACACAACTCAAGAATCAAATTCTGGATGAAGTCTTTACTTTACTTCCTCCTCCCAATGACTAATACAACTACTTTCCTCAACTACCTTCAATTTAGCTACCTCTTAATTATTCATTTTTTGCTCCGTATATGTATAACCACCAAGATAAGAGGGTTCAGCTGGCCACTAAGTTCTTTACTATTTGTAGTTCATTTGAGGGGGGTAGGTAGGAAGAAGAAGGAGGAGAAGGTGGTGTTCATTGCTCATTCCACTAGCAGGAGTGCAACAAGTACTGAGGGAAAACCTGAGAGGAGGTAAGAGACTTATCCCTCCCCCACTTCACTTGTATTTAATTGGGTTGGGTTTTTTTGTTATAAGACTACATTTGCTAGATTTTTACTGTAAATTTTATAGGCACCTGAGACTCATCTTATCTTTAAGTTCACTGATATCTTCTTTTTTTTAAGCAATTGGGGTTAAGTAACTTGCTCAAGTTTACATGGATAGTTATTTTTATGTGTGGGTGCCAATTTTCTGAGGCCAGAACTGATCCCAGGTCTTTCCAACTCTGGGGCCAGCGCTCTTACTCACTGTGCCACCTAGCTGCCCCTAGCCTGACATCTTTTGATTGCCACAAGAAGGTTTGGGAGAGATCAGTAAGAACCACTCATAAAAGAAAGACATTTCATAGTACATGATGGGAAGCTAAAATCCTAGCCCATTGTTAGAAAGCTCTACTCTTTAACTGGAAACTTAATCAGGAACCATTTCATAAATGCAAAATCACTACAAATTTAGGGTCTATTATACAAATTTACCTCATATATACAGTTGCATATATATTAATTGTCTACCTCAGTAGAATGTAAGATCCTTGAGAGTGGGAATTACCTCATTTTTTATGTTTATGTCCACAAAAATTAGTACCCAATACTATAATACTAATAAAACACTTACAGTACATATCATCTGTACATATATAATAATATGATTACATATATTATCTGTTATGTGTAATATATAACAACATAAAACTAACATTTATATAGCACTTAATATGTACCAGGAACTGTGCTAAGTACTTTATAATTATTATCTCACTGGATTCTTACAATAACCCTGGAAAGTAATTACTATTATTATCCCTTTTTTTACAAATGAGGAAAACAGGGAAAATAAAAGGTTTAGTGACTTGCCCAGTGTCACACAGCTAGTAAATGCCTGAGACTGGATTTTAACTCAGGTATTTAATAAATGCTTATTGGTTGATTAATCAAAATAAGAGATAGGCTTCTTAGCACTTATTCTGAATGCTAACCAATTGGCACCTCAGTGTAATTTGTCAGTTTGTAGCAAAGTACAACTTCAGAGATATAAGGTAATGCAATAATGGTACACAAGTGTAGTTTATGTACTAATACTGAGTCAAAATTCAGTAACTATTTGATGTTCTGGAAAGTCTTCATTTTGCTATGTCCAATACTAAAGAATAGTTTCCCAGTAAATAATCAACTTGGAAATCAATGGTGTTTTGTTTTGTTTTGTTTTAGGGCAGAGAAATCTGTGAAAAAAATCAAGAACTTATAGGAATGCTTCAATAAAAAAATCTGAGGTCATTTTTTAAGAGTCTACTATGTGTCAGGCACTATGTCAGAAGACAAAAAATAAAACAGCTTCCTCCCTCTAAGAGCTTACATTCTATCAGAGGAAACAAAATGCACACAAGCAATACTAAAATATACAAAGTAGAGCAGATTAAGTAATCATTTCCTGATTTTTGGAGTATTCCAATGCCAGACGTCATATAATTTACCTTGCACCAGGTAAATAATATTACCTTCATTATGTAAGAAAGAACAATAAAAATGGAAGTTCAGTTCATTTGCGTACTCATGCATCAAAAGTAAAGAATAATATGAAGTTCTTTGAGGTCATCCTTTGTTAATAATATATCACCCCTTTTTACCTGGGACAAATCTTTTTAAACACAATTTTGCATGATCTTGTCATGCACATGAGATATACATTGTTGAAGGAGAACATATAAGGAGGTGTTTTGCTTTACTAGATGAAATGTTTTATAATCAATACACTATAAACAGAGTGGGACAAAAATGCATTATGGGATCTTATATTAATTGCCCATTTGTCAAGTATATGTTGATCTACGATGCCTCCTATAAATACCTAGATTTTTCTCATTAAGATTTTGTAAACATGGAAAAGTAGTCATATGTATGTGTGTGTGTGTGTGTGTGTGTGTGTGTGTGTGTGTGTATAGGTCGGTAGATGTTTTCAAGAAATTTTTTTGAGGGGGTAGGATTTGTAATTTTTTTCATGATTCCTAAATGTCCTTAAACTTATATTACCTCCTTAATAGTTCTCCTCTAAAATCCTTATTCTGATTCAATTCTTGTTTTCCATCTCATTTTTCTTTAGTGGGAATTCTATTCCTTTACTTAGTATGTTGAGGGCTGAAATATCAAGGTCTTAATATGGTAACTTTTATGGTCAACAGTCAAGAAAACAGGTTTGCTGTAGAAATTCTGAAAGATATTTTCTTTTTTTTTCTTGGTAGAACTTGAAAGTTGAGTTTTACTGATTGTATTTTTTCTGTCATCAAGATTACAATGAAGAATCAATATTGCTGGAAACTGTACTGTGAATGTGCAGTAAGACTTATTAGCGAAATTTCCACTCATTGTTGCAATGAGCAAAACCCCTTAAGGAAGGACTTCCTTCTGAAAGATTTTAGAAATCATACTTTTTAAAAGTGCTCCCTTTGTTTCTTTCCCAGAATATGTAGGCTGCATTATTAAATCTTTAAGCAGCACATTAAAATTTCGATAGTCAGAGGATACTTTGGTGTGTCTGAACTGACCTTATGAAAGGGTGGAGCCTATTCTTATGACTTTATTTGAAAGAATTTTCTCAATAGTGAGTAAAAATAAAATGGACAGAAATTCACAAATAGTAATTATAACTTTGGATGTGAATGACATGTTTATGGTAGATCTCTTTGGTGTGGCAAAGAACTGGAAATTGCAGACACTCACATCAATTGGGCAATGGCTGAACAAGTTGTATATGATTGTGATGGAATATTACTGTGCTATAAGTATTGATGAGTTCAATGATCTTAGAAAGGCATGGAAAGAAACACAAAATAGTATAAAATCTCCCTGTAAATTTCTCTCTGTCTATCTCTCTCCCTGTGTCTCTTCTCCTGGTAAAGATAATAGATATCAATACAGATGTAGATTTAGATAGATGGTATGTTACATATTATATATGTATGTATACATGCATATTATGTAATATATGTATGTGTGTATAAAATATATGTGAATATGCATCTTGTGTCTCTCTGTCCCTGTCTTTCTTTGTCTCTAACTCTGTCTCTGTCTGCTGTCTCTACCTCTCACTTCTCTGTCTTTATCTCTCTTTATAAACATATTTAATGATGTTACAACCTGCTACCGCTACATTGATATGAACAAAACCTGGGTTACCTTAGTCTTCACACATGTTAAATTTGGTCCAGGTGCTGTTGGAAGTCTTTCCTGTTACCTGATAAATCCTCACAGAAGGAAACCGTATGACATATTATCTAAGAAAACAAAGACTCAAAATTTCAGTATTGAGAAAGATGGTATAGTCTTTATACCAAGGTAATGTCCTCATCGTACCATTGATTCTCTTTATATAATGTCAGCCTCTGAGCAGTGATTGATGTGATAAATTTATGATACATGTATTTTAATAATCCCACAAAATTTACTGAATTTGGAAGCCTTAGGTAAGGAAGGGATGGTTAAAGATCTTATAATAGTTCAATAGACTATTAGGAACATGGCATATTTAGAGCTCTAAAATCTCATTTTTGATTGAAAGCCACATTCTCTTCAGAAAAATCTCAGAATAATGACTGACTTCTGTTCAACTCCTCTATAGGCCCTCAACATCTATTTTAAGAAAAGGGTTGCTTAGATTCCATGCAGGCAGCTGTCAGCAGGGGAAAAAAAAACACTGGATTTTATGACATAAGTCATGGGTTTTAATCTCAAGTTCATAAATTTAGACCACAAAGGGACTTTAGAGATCCTGTAGTCTAGCCCCATCATTTTAAAAATGAAAAAAATTCATAGGAGGAGGGGGTGGGTGAGGAGGTGGCCAGGATGAGGGGAGATAGGTTAACATTGCCTTTAAAGGAGCAATAATGGAATTGATTGAAGCATTGTTAGGTTTAGACATAGTAGGTAACTGGGGCAACCATCAATCATTAGTATGGAAGTGCCAGGGGTGAGAGGGTTAAGTCCTTCAGGGCATAGCTCCTGGTCTTGGAAGTAGCCAGGGCAAGCTGACTCAGCTTGAAGAGATTACATTTTGTTCACCATAATAGATTATATTTGGGATCTCAAAAAATAGGAAAGGGACAAACTGTCATTCCATATCCATATATATGTGTGTGTGTGTGTGTGTGTGTGTGTGTGTGTGTGTGTATGTATACACAGACATATATATTCTATGCATATGTGTGTGAATATATACATATATGAATATAAGTGCAGAAATTCTTGTAGAACTCACTGCCCCCTACAACGGTGAAAACTCAAAAGTTATAAAGCACTAAGGAGATCAAAGAAAATAAAGTCACTACATTACACTACAGTATTCTTTCTCCACCGTCCACTATCTTTTTATTGGCATCTTTCAATTTAAGTCACTTTTAATGTAAGTTTTACTTGTCTGTCTATATTGCCTTTGTCAGCTCTTAGATATAAAATTTTTGATTAATGTATTCTGTGAATATAGAAGTTCTCCTCCTGGGAACTTTTATTTTTCCCCTTAGGCCTAAGACCATATTTGACATTTTCATTCACTCATAGCTTTTGTTGAATTCTAAAGCAAGAAAAGACCCATAGTCTGATAAGACTATTTGCTAAGGTAACCAAATGAATCAGTTAATTCAATAGAAGAAAAATCAAATTAATTGTTAGTAATGTGAAGAAAAACATTCATTGATGGCATTTTCATTTTTTTAAATCAATTGTTTTGGCATCATGTATATACAGCTTCAATGACTTATCTTGGTCCTCTCCTTTAAAATAAGCTTACATTTGCCATAGAGTTAAAGCCAAATCTTCTTGATTAGAAAATTCTCCCCTTTGGTGGTCCAATGTATACGAATATTTACAATTGTTATATGTTTTGCTATATTGACTAAATCCACAGTAAAGCAGAATAATTAGGCAATTTGTAAATCTAGGATAAAATATAAATCACACAGCTTATTTTTTCCAAGTCCCTAACACTTTCCAGTATATTACTTCTTTCCCTTTTAATCTTTCCCCCACTTTGTGGTTCAGTCTTCCTGGCTTTGTCTCTGTTCTTCACACGTGGTGCTACATATCCTGGGTCTCTGTGTTTGCACTGCCCATCTTCAGTGCCTGGAGTACATTCCCTACTTGTGTTTTCTTCATAAAACCCCTTTCTTCCTTCAAGTTAGAGCTCAAGCACCACCTCCCCCCCATCATGAACCCCTTTGGTTTTATTATCAAGCCTATGGACTCCTCACAAGAATATTTTGAACATATAAAATAAAATACATAGAATTATGAAAAATATATTAACAATGATCAATATACTTTAAAATCAGATTCATAGACATCAAGATAAAAGCTCCTGCTATATTTGCAGTCTTTCCTGATACCCTTAACTTCTGAGACTTTCCTTTCCTAACTTGCAATAATTAACTATTTTATATTTGTTTGCATTTATTCTACTTCTTAAAATATTCTGAGTATTTTTGAATAGATACTTGTTTTCTCTTATGTTAAACTGTAAGCTTTTAAAAAACATTTATACCTCCAGTACCTAGCAAAGTGCATGGGACATAGAATGAACACACACACACAAACACATATATACACACATACATACATGCATATATAATATATATTAATAAAATACTTGTTCATTGACTGACTGAAATGATGCCTCCAGCATTAAAAAAAAAACTATGTTTATTAGCTCACTAACTATTTCTGTTGAAAAGACTAATGTTATAATCTCAGTTTCAAGTATATATTTAAGACTTTGGTCATTCAATCAGTCAATAAGCATTTATGAAGTAAAGCCGATGTGATAGGCTCTCTCTCTGTCTCTTTCTCACTATATATGTATATAAGTGTATAGTATATATATATATGTATATGTGTATAGCATATATATATATATATATATATATATATATATATATATATATATATAGTTGTTGTTCAGTCATTTCAGTCATGTCTGACTCTTCATGACCCCATTTGAGCCTTTCTTAGTAGAGATACTAGAGTAATTTGTCATTTCCTTCTCTAGCTAATTTATAGGTGAGGAAACTGAGACAAGTAGAGTTAAGTTACTTTCTGAGAGTCATGAAGCTTCTAATTGTCTAAGGTTGAATTTGAACTCATGTCTTTGGTTTCCAGACCCAGTGCTCTATCTACTATGCCACCTAGATAACTTATACATATGTGTATAATATATATTGTATACATATAACATTTAATATGTAATGTATAGAACAAATTATATAAATAGCAACAAACACACTATATATGTATGTATATATGCATATGTACATATATACATATAGATATAGAAATAATTTAACCAATGAAACTAAAGTGTAGTTGCACAAACTCTAGCCATGCCTTCATGACTGCTTACAGCCTTAATTGGGACAAAATATAAATATAACACAACCCTAAATCATTTTTTTCTAATTTTTTTCTCTCTTAGATGTTGGCATTTTCATGTGTGACATATATATATATATATATATGGATAGATAGATAGATAATTAAAGATAAGTGGATTTATTATGTATATATGTATATGACATGTATAGACAATTAAATATGACATTATATATATATGACATAGACAATTAATTTAAGATAAATTCATTTATTATGTCTTCCTTTCATATACTTAGGTGTGTTGCCAAATCTTTTCTTAAATAAAAGAACTCTTTTTTACTAAAATTAATTCAACCTCCACTAATTCAAATTTTGCAAAAAAAAAATTGGACCCCCCCTCCTCATCCCTTATAGTATAATCAATCTTTGTGTGTGTGCTTTCAGCCTTATTGTTACACTTAGGAGTCTAACTGACTTAAAGCTGAAGTCCCTTCATCTGCTCCCCACTTTCCTCCTGGTCAATATCAGCCTCAAGATCTGTGAACTAGAGTTTATGCCACTCATCATATAGTTAAATTTGGATGGGTGATGTTACTATTTGGTCTTTGTTTCCTTCATCTTTATCCCACCTCCTTTATTTTCTTAATTCTTGAATCTTTACTTTCAGCCTTCCTGTACTTAGAGCCCTGCTGAGCTGCCATGGCAAATCAAGTCAATTTCACCAGTCGCTAACCACCACCTCTTTCCATCCTCTCTATCTGCCACTCAGTTCACCCATCAATGCTGGTTTCTGTATATACTGCCTCAGGCTTTTGTTAGAAGAAAATCGTGAGGTCGTTTAAAAAAAAAAAAAAACTTGTGTCTTATCATTTTTCTGCCCTTTGCATTCATTTTCCTACTGTTTGGTGATACCTTGCAATCTCACCAAAAAGCCTTTCCCCTTCTGCCTGCTTGCATTTATAACTTATGTCAAAATGCTTCATTCTGAACATAGATTCCTGCTTTCCCTTCTGTCTTCTCATTGCCCACCTCACTTTACTTAGTAGTAATTTGCTGTTTCTTGTGATTCAATCATTGTTTAATTTATAAGATTCTGGAAATTTCCAGAAAAAGTACTTCTGACATTCAGACTTTTCACTAAAAACTGACCTTCCCTGCAATCTGTCAAATTGTCAGGTCATACTGTACTTATGCATTTTCCCCATTTCCTCAAATGCTATGTAATTAAAAATTTCAAAGGCATCTTGTGAAGAATAGAGGCACATTTTGAAACATATCAAACTATTTCCATGGGATTTTAGAAACTCAAGAGTTGGAACTCTAACTTCCTACCAATGCTAGCTGTAATACCAACAAAACAACTTTTAACAAATAGTCTTTCAGCTTCTGCCCAAGTAAATCAAACAATGGTCAGAACAATATCTCACAAGGTAGCAACTTATTCTGTTATTAATCAGTTCTAATTATTAATATTTCTACCTTATAATACACTGCTGCTTGTCTTCCCTGTAACTTCCAACCACCAATCATACATCTTTATTCTAGATTTATATAGAATAAATATAATGCTAATATTAGATACCCTTCAAATATTTGAAGTTACCAAGTCCTAAACAACTCTTTTCTCCTTTTGGCTACACATCCCTAGTTTCCTTAACTATTCCTTCTATGACATTATTTTCAAACTATGCTATCTGATCTTCTCTAGACATGCATTAGTTTACTTATTGTCCTTGTTTGAATGTAGGAAGCTGACATTCCCCCTAGACTTGAACAATGGTCTGAATAGTGCAGAGTAGTATGCAAGAATTACCAGTCACAGACTAATGAATGTACTATATTTCAGGTCAGTGGAGCTCTGAATTCAGCAGTGAAGTTGAATGCAAGACATGATTAAATATTATCTATGGGTCTTATAGATCTATAAATGCAGCCCAGGCCATTCTGGTAGAATATTAGTGCCTCAAAACTAGGAACTGAAATTTTGTCTTTGAATTCACGTCTTCTAGAACATGGAAATAAATACTTAATTCATTTGGGTTGGATAGAATTAAAGATCACATTAGCTTCTTTGTAATTCACATCATAATATTGATTCATACCAAATGCACTCAAAGAAAAATCCCATGTTTTCCCCCCATTGGAACTATATTTATATAGCCAAAAGTTGTTTATTCCCTCTTGAGCTTCATCTTGGAGACATCATAGATCTTTAGCAGATTACACATGCTGGTGTCTAGGTTTCTAGAGTCTAAACTTGAGCTTCTCTAATCAGTGCTGGGAAAGAAATATCCTCTGCCATTCTTGCAATTTGAGTAGAAAGATGCAACCTCACCCAGCAGGACCAAAAGCCTGGGATTTTAATGGAAGAGGATGGATCAACTCTCATATTCTCTCTCTCTCTCTCTCTCTCTCTCTCTCTCTCTCTCTCTCTCTCTCTCTCTCTCTCTCTCTCTCCTATCACAATATATGCAATTTACATTATATGCCCTAGTGTCAGGGGCTAAACATAAGGAAATTTATAAATTAGGCAAAACTTGTCTTCAGTTTTCCAGACTCCCCGTTTCTACATTTCTCTTTTTCCCCCATGGATATTCTTCCTATGTATTCAGTGCTTTGTACTATTGCTTCTCTCCTGCCTATAACAGGACTGCTTGGGGACTAGGCATTCACACTAAGGTATAAATGACCACTAGCTTAAATGTCAACTCTGCCAGAAGGATTTACATTTGAATAGTAATGAGTTTTAGAGTAAAAGGATGAGGATCTAATTGTGGATTTTCAAGAATTGGAAGAAAGACATGGTAAAACTTAGCAATCTTTCGGAAATCTATAAGGTAGGGGCAATCTATTCAAGTTGGATCTTCACTAGCACCTGTTTCAGTGGGTAAGAATGCTCAAGAGAAGACATGATGCCAAGCCTCCTCCAAATGATGGAGGTCAAACAATTTAAGACACCTCATCTTGATTGCCTGAGAAAACTTTTCCATTATCTGTAAAGATGGGGTTTCCAGCAAATTCCCAAATTGGTTAAAGTGGGGCTGCTTATTTTCTCCTTGACTTTTAGCTGCATGAGTGTATAGTATGGGTCCCTTTGAGAAAACCCAGCCCTGGACAGTCATTTTTCTTCATTCCCAACTACATTAGTAGACCTGTATATAAAGTAAGGTTAACATGCTCTGAAGAGGATGCCTTAGTGAAGAGATTGGCACTTACCCTAAGCTTCTGCAGAGCAAGGAGAACTGCAGCAGGGTAGGAATAAGGGAAGTTGAAGAAGGATTTCCCTAACCCATTATTTGCTTCTATAACATCAGTATATGTTTGGCATTTATCAAGCTAAGTGCCATGAACCTACATTCCATTCTCAAATGATTCATATCCACAAATTCTCTTTAATTATTTATTTGTTTCAAGTTTTCTCAAATTGTCTTAGAGTTGGAAGAGATATTACAGTACATCTAGTCTACTTCATTTTATATGTTGGGAGATGAGGCTCAAAGAGGTTTTTATTGATTTGCCCAAAACCGCATAGCTGATTAGTGGCATAACCAAAACTAAACCCTAGGCCTTTAGATTCCTGGTACAACAGTTTTTCTACTCTTTCACCCAATGTCATATCCAAGTTCTGATATGTTAAAGTTCATAAAATGCAAGTAATTTTCCTAAAGTGAGAATAAGATCATTTCCTCTTACCTTACAGTAACTCCTCACTACCTCCCCTCCCTTTTTCAATTCCCCAAACTCTGCAAGTTCCAAACTTTTTAAAGCAATTTATTTGGCTTGGAACAGACAGGATGCTCTCTCCTCTCCCCCCAAAAGGGTAATGTTTACAGAAAGCTCTAAAATCCTAAAAAGGAGGACTCAGCATCAAATTACCATTTCCCCTTAAATATCATGCTGCTCCTCCTATTCCAAAGCAGGTGAATGCTTTCTACAGATGCAGGTTTGGAGCTATTATTCTCACCCCACTGTTACGGCATAGATTTCATTTGAAAAAAAAAGTTGCTGTGTTCTGTCATCCTTGGAAATCCAGAACATGCTTTGCATTCACTCAGTTAGCAGTTGAGTTTGCATTTTAGCTGCATGTATTGCACTGAAGAGATAGGTCCTGGGCACATTCTTACACATATGAATAAATAATGTTAAAGCTAATAAGATCTCAGAGAGAAAATGATGATTGTCTTTAATCACTAACCTTAAGCAGCAGCGAACCATATTATCAAACACCTTCATTTCTTATAAAACTATCTATCACACACAATATAGACCTGATGAAAAAGAAGGTGGAAGTAATCAGGACAGAATGCCAATTACCTCATTACTTGTCATAGCGCATTGTAACTGGAAATTGCTTCTTTCAGGTTCTGTTTGCTCAGGCAATTACAATAAACTCTCTGCTTGACATGTTGTTTGCACAGATGTAGTGCATTAATAAACATGAGGGCTAATCTGAATTATTGAACCAGCCGCAATAATTCCAACAAAGGATTTATAATAAGTCCAAGAAAGCTGAGGTATCACTGGAATTCCCTGTAAGCAACACTGACATACTTTATCACATGTAAAATCCTCAAATTTAATGTACAGTACTGGAATATGTCCCATAGGTATTTTATATTTTCTAGCACTCTAAGCCCTAAGCAACTTCCATTATGAAGGAGAATCAAGGCTGCTAAGGTAAGTGGCAATATCACAGACTTAGAAAGAAATTACTTTATTTGCTGTGTATTTTTTCCACATCTCAAACCGTTATTACCCTTATTCATTTTCTTCCTAATTTTACTAAAAAGAAAAACCTCCAGCAGCCCAGTTGGTGATATTACAACATTAAACTCTTTGAAATGTCAAAGTGAATGACTTTATGTATTCCAGGAAAAAGGATGGAGAATATTCACTTTCCTCATTCTGACCTCCCACTCGTAGAGGAAAACATCCTTTTGACTTCAATGAAGAGAGAAGTAGTTCACAGACAGGAACACTGACGGTAAAACAGAAAAGTTTTTGGTTTCATAGTTAATAATGCCACATACTGATTTAAGATCAGAAATCATATGAAGTGAGTTTTATTTGTCTAAGTTAAGTTTGTTCTACCTTAGTTAATCAAAGATATATTTTGCAAATCCAAATACCTTCATTTCAAAAATCTTATGTCCATGTTTGTTCCTATAGAAAGAGTCAATGTTTCTAAATGTCTTTAGTTTTGGCCATTTGAAAAGAAAAGAAAATTGGAAATAAGATCAACTTCATGAAGATTTAGCCAAATGTAGGATGTTGGGTCCATAATGACGCCTTGAGGAAAACTAATATGCTACATCCACCCACAACTTTTGAAGTTAATGTAAGGAGAAGCAGAGATTTTCTCCCTTAACACATCCCCTAACCCATCTATACTGCCCTAACTAGTTGTAGGTTAATGAGTTGAGGGATGGATGTATTGGCCATTCGTAAGTTTGGCAAACTTTATGTGCTTTCATGGAATATAATTTAAACAATGACATTTATCATCCCATAACTTATCTCTATCTCAATGGTTTATTCTATAAAGTATATATGAGACAATCTTATTGCCCTGTGGCATTAGAAGACGATTAGCAAATTAATATTTGACTAATTCTTTGATTTTCAAACTAAAGTCACGATAAATGTAAGTAGTTATTCTGTTTCTATGTTAATAAAAATAAAGATACATTTTACCTTAATTTTCCTAATGTCATTATTTTTAAACTTATGTTAACCTTGCTAGTAATGTCTTGTTCAATGATCACTAAAATTTTAACTAATTTCAGAAAAATATTAATAAGTACTTTCATTTTGATTAATAAAGATTAATTTTCATAAAAATGGCAACGAAAGAGTGGAATAGAATCAATGGAATCATCTCTTCTCAAAAATATTTTTTTCTGTATTTTATCAATACTTTCTCCAGGCATCCCAAGAGAAAATAACCACACATGAAATTAAGGTTTGAAAATCAGACTTCTCTTTCAAGTCAAGCTGACTGACAAGTTGAAAACGTGTTAAATTATACCACTGTTTCTTTTCTTTTCATTACAACATCCTTCTCTCTCTGTGTGTCTATCTTTCTCTGTCTGTCTATCTGCCTGTCTTAGGTCAGTCTCTTTCTCTCTGTGTCAGTCTCTGTGTCTCTGTCTCTGTCTCTCTGTCTCTCTCTGTCTATCTCTGTCTGTCTCTGTCTCTCTGTTTCTGTCTGTCTCTGTCTCTGTCTGTCTCTCTCTCTGTCTCTCTCTCTCTGTCTCTCTCTCTCTCTCTTTCTTTCTGTCTGCCTGTCTCTCCCTCCTCTGCTCCATACTTTTTCTACCCTAATATTTACATATAATGGAAATGGAATTTATTTTGTATTGAAAAATGCAAAACCAGACCTATCAAAGCGGTTGGGTATATATAGGAGAAATTCATTTCAAAATATCTGTTTGATGTTTAGTATTAACAAATTGTGTAGATCATGTAAATGTGTTTCTCTAGGCCTAAAATGAGTTACATGTTAGCAACTCCACCACATACTAATTTTGAAGAAAAATGTGTTCAGATAAAGATTTGTCTCAGAGTATTCTGCTGATGGCTAGGAAGAAAACTTTCTATCAGAATAACACTTTTTAAAATTATTTAATAATCTTCCTTAAAACTGTTCTCAAAATCTGTAACTTTTCATAGTTATATTAAATCCACCTTCCATTTAAATCCAGTGATAGAACTACAATTTTAATTGCATAGTCCACACACACAAAGTGTGTGTGTGTGTGTGTGTGTGTGTGTGTGTGTGTGTGTGTGTAGGACTATCCAATGAGATGGCAAATGATCATGAATTATTATGTCTAAATGTTGCATATACCACTTATCCATAAAGAACACAGGATAGTACACATAGGCCTTTAAGAGTACAAGGAGCAAAACTTTTGAACTAAAAATTCCTTTTCAGTACATTTTATCAACATAAGAACAAACAGCACAAAGCAGTTTTAAATATAAAATACTGTATCTTATATGATGTATTGAAAGTACAGATACAAGTCATGTGGTCATGTACCAGCAAAGGTAGTTTTTCTTGCTTCATCCTTGATTGACTAATTTTCAAGGAAAACACTCAAAGCAAGTGAATATTCAAGAATCCAAGAGAACAATATAAGAACTAGACTTAATAATATCACAAATTAAACTATGTGAAAGTCAGATGTTATAAAAGTTAAAGTCCTCATCACATTAACTTGTCCCACTTGCATATATGTACTGGTGTCTGTTAGTAGGGTTATAAATTGGATACATTATTTAAAAAGTACGTATAGTGCTTGCAAGGGTACTATTAATAAAGTTGAGCTAATAGATAACGGCAAATCAAATACTTTATTGTTTAAAGTGTTTGTTCTTGACATAAAAGTGGGAGAAATTAAAGTAGATCCTGTCAATAAAAGTAGGAATGTGAAACCATCTATGGAAAATTACATACAAAATTGCATAAAGAAAAACACAAGACAAACTTGTAATACATGTAGTTTTATTCTAAACCCAAAAATGTTACTTCAGTTGAAAAAAATAAACAAGTTCATCTTGGACCAAATTAAAGAGTGATTTGGATCATTTGCTATGTGTTTCACTGATCTTCAAACATTAAGAAACTTGTGGAGGAATCATCAAAACCATATTACTGAGGATATAGAGGGACTTACTCAAATAAAACATGGCCCATTGTCTTCTATTATTTTATTTGAACATTAGGAGGGAAAAAATAAAATAAAATATGCAATAGGTTTTGTCTGAAGCAAAGAATACTAGTACAAAATGTACTTTGTAAAAATAATTGGTGTTTTAATGTGAAAACTTTCAAAGCCTGAATACATTTTTCAAATAGCTTTTTTAAAGTGATGAGTTGGTTGATATTAAGATGCAAGAAAGACCACAGTTGGCTAGGCCAAGGAAAGGGGCTTGCATGAGGGAAGGCTTAAAGAACATCCCTCACTGCTTGAACAATTGGCCCGCACAGTACTCTACCACATTCTCAGGACAATTTCCATTTTCTCTCATTGTACTTTTCCTCATTAAAGACTAATTCTACAGCCATTTTCAATTTGAAATGAGTCTACCTTTGTGTTACCCTATTTCATCCTACCCAACATTACCCTCTCCCACACACACACTCTTGTCCCCTTTCACTCTTTACCCTACTGGTCCACACATACAAGCCCTGACCACACACATGTTTTTCCATTGAAGAGCCCCAGCTCTTATTGAATAGATTGTGGAAAAGAAAAAAAAACAGTATAAAACACTTATTTACCTCCCTAAAAAATTGAGGAAGCAGATGATGGATCATTATAACACAACGAGAAATTGTGAAGGTATCACCATTTACAGTTTTACAAAATAGTGTTACCTTTTTGGCCACATTTTAAGTTTGATGGGTGAAGAGTAGAAACTATGAAAGAATTCCAAATTACAGGATAAAGGAGCGAGAACATCTTCACCAAAGACAATGAGTAGAATGCTTCCTCCACACCCATAGACTCCTTCAACCCAAAAACAAGAAAAAGAATTTAGACTTAAGTAGTTACTAAATATTTCATGAAGGAAGTACTATCTCTAGGTTCCGTGTTCCAAGGCCCATGACTACAAATATAATTATACTATGATATGATGTCAAAGAAGGGGAGCTAGATACCATTGAATCATTTCTTCCTAGTGGAATATGGCCTTTCCTCATCTATCTCCTATCCAAATTTAGGGACCAGGAATCTACTGAACTTGGGCAGAAAAGAGATATAAAAGAGAGTAACTAAATGAATATAACAACTTTTCATAATTTTGTGAATGGCTATGGTAATAACAATAGCTCCATAATTACTACTACAATAACATATGTAGCTTTTTAAAAAAAATTCTTTGACTGCTAGAGTTGCCATATTTAAACTGCCTATTCCCATAACTGGAGTTATAAAATCATCAGGACTTCACATTCCCCATCAACATGCTTCTCCCTTTGCTATAAAGAAATCAGAGAAGGAAATGAAGACCTGCTGTCATGACTTGCCTCTATCCTGAACCCATTTATATGGTCACTTTTAATGTTGAGGTCAGATTCCTGTCCTTCCAAGTTAGATCTGAATACAGAGACTTACAATGAGATACCATGCCCTAGAGGCAGTTTACAAAGTGATACCCACTTTTATAATGTGTATCTTCATTGCAAGGCTCTATTACCAAGCTATCCAGTGCAAGTTGTACTATATCTCTACAAGTCATATAATCATGGTCATTTTTGAAATAGTCTGGAAAACACTTTTCATTTGTGATGTTTGTCACATGGGTTTATCTAAATATAAAGGTGGAACTGCTTAGCTATGCTAAGGTCTTTGAACTCAATAATTCCTAGATCTCATAACTCCATTTGTTTGTGAGTAGGTAAGGAAAGGAAAGGAAGAGAAGTCAATGAGATTTTACATTTCCTGTGGCAAGTAGAGAAAAATCACTAAGTTTGTGATCTCTGTTGATAGATTCCTACTGAGAAAACCAAAACTGAAAATCATTAAGGGGCAGTATGGGGGAAAGACCACATAGGAACCATTGTATCATTCTGAAATATTGACCAGCAGCTTTCACAAAGTGCCACAGGGAAAGTAATCTAAGAAGGATTTCTGCCTTTAGTTTCGAGGGAAACATCATATGATGACAGGAGATTTGGAAGAGACAACATGTATTTGGAAAAGAAGGGTTAAAATATTCATCATGCCACTAGATTCTCCCAAGGAAAGAATTCCATCTGCATAGTCAAGGACACAATGTGTGAGCAGGATAGTTAGTGGGGGCACCCTTAGCATCAGGCACCCTCTTTGGCTCTCTATGTCAATCTCTCTAAACTTATTCAAGTTCTCTTAAAGGATATCCATCTTGCAGGGACATGATGAGATGAGGTGCTCTAAAAATATTTCCAGTGATAAAGGCTGTTTTAAGCATGAGTAAATACAACTCAGAAGAGTTAGTAAATATTCATATACATTTGACAGCTCTCTCTTGTGCTCAGAATATGCTTGCAATTTTTTTTTCTTCCTGAATTACGTAACAGAGTTACATCTCCAAATATTACCCTATACAAGATCTGGGATGTTACACTCTAAAGCTGAGGAAATCTTAGTGAAATCTTCAACATTTCTCTCAGTTACTTATTTCTTTTTGGGAACCCGCCAAGCAAGTTACCACCCCAACAATTAGATTGTCTTTTTTTTTTTTTAATGAAACACCACTGTTTTCCTTTTTTTTTTTTTAATGGAGCAATAAAAAGATTTTCTTTTTTCTCTCCCTCTCCTACTATTCAGACATAAAGAATAACAGCGAGAACAGTTTCTATAACATGATATAACTGCAGAATCAAACCTCCTTTAGCTAAGACAACTTAAATCACCATAAGAAAAAAAAAACAAAAAAAAAATTCACTCATAGTATTGCAAGGAGGCAAGCTTACCTTTTCCATGCTCTGTAGATCTTAATATTTCAAGTGCTAAAGATGCAATGTCCTGCAAAGCTTTCCCCCTTGGCAGAACTGCACGAACTGTAACAGATTCAGAAAAACAAATAGGAGCTTTACACAAAGAAAATGTGGAAAAATCCAAGAATTAAAGTACCGTTATTTCTATTTGATGAGAGTACAGTCTATTTCTTGGAATATGTGAGTCAGTGCATATTTCTTTGTCATTGTTTTGAGGTTCACTTAACCATAAAAAGGAAACATGACAACAAAAGTAGAAGGGAGTTCACTGAAGCATAGCTGTGCTGATAATAGGCTTTCTTCAGGTTAGCCAAATTTAACTGGCAAAAGCGCTCCCCAACCCTTTTGTCTGCTACATTTGCACCATAATGTCGATCTCACTTGAAATATTTCACAGATCTGGCCTGATCATTTGTTGAGAAAGATGGGGAAAAGTTATTTTGGGGGTCCATCCATAAAAGTTACATTATGAAGTATTATGCAATTCTAGTACAAAAGATTCAAAAGGGGAAAGTGCACTTCACACGGACACAATTAGGGCTTCGGTTTCCGCTCTCCTTCCCTTGTCAAAGCTTTGATTCAGTTTTCCCGGGTTTTGTCCAAGGGTCATTACAGATGTCTACAGATGATTAGCATCCCCCACCCCATCAAACTGAGGTGATTAGCAAATTAAAATCTTTGAATCCTTCTCTGCATAGTGAGAAGTATTGGGGAGGATTAGCAAGTGCAGCTAATTGTAAAACTATGAGACGAGCATCAAGGTGTTTATTGGGGAATTTGGGCAGCTAAGAGTTAAGTAAAAGCACTCTGAACCCAGTTGTGTCACTCAGTACAGGATTTTAATGAACCATTCAGGTCTGAAATTTAGGAATAATGGTATCCCTTATAGGGTCCTTCAGGGGCTTCATGCATCCATGCCATATCCCCAAATGGTGCCAACTTGACCCATAATAAACTAGGTTAGGCACACAATGGTGAGCACAACTTTTCAGCCTTTATTGCCAGAATGAGAAGCAAAGCAGCATACGGGAACTGAGCCTGTTTTCCAGAAGCACTAACATTGTCAGGATATATCCTTATGGATATGTGCTGCCATCAATGATGAATTCATATGATAATATGATGGAGACTTCAGTTTCAAGCCACAACTGAAGAATCAGAGAAAGTTTCTTTCTTGGCTTGAGCTTTGTTTTAGTGAAGCAAATGCTTGATTATGGTGGCAGACGATGGGAAGAAAGCCTTGGCCAGAATTACCCCCAAACCACATATAGTATGGAGAAACTACAGATAGACTATGCAAATCAGGCCCTAAATTCAGATTTCTATTTGAAATGTATATGCTGTAGGAATGATTTTAAAACTATATACCAAAATAGAATATATGAAAATGACTGTAAGACCTCTATTGGTACCTGAAATAAGAAGGTTTTGAATTCTATACAATCTACTTTTAGTCCCCCTTCCTTTGTGGCAGGGATACAAATTTATAGGGAAAAATAAATAGAATAAAGTCTTCCCTGCTCCTACCCCTAAAGATAAGTGGATCAGGGAGAAAGGGAAAGTAGAATGCTTGAATGATCCATATTATGAAGTTTTAATAAAATACAAGAAGAAGAGAGGAAATGAGAGGAGGGGAGAAAAGAGGAGAGGAGAGAAGAGGAGAGGAGAGAAGAAAGGGGAGGGGAAGGAAAGAAATAGAAAGGGAAAGGGAAAGGAAGGGAAGCAACAGTGAGATATGTCGAAACAAAACTCTTCCACAACAATTGAATGCCACAGATTGCCTCTGACATGGGAAGTGGACAGCTAGTCCTTCCGAAATGCATCAAGGGGAACTTTTGCCTTTGGAAAAGTGAAACATTTCCCAGGTGAACTTTTAAAGTACACTTAAAGGACTTCAAGAGATTGTAGGACTGTGATAGAAGGGAAAGGAAGGAAAAGTGAAAGAAAGAAAGAAAGAAAGAAAGAAAGAAAGAAAGAAAGAAAGAAAGAAAGAAAGGAAGGAAGGAAGGAAGGAAGGAAGGAAGGAAGGAGGGAGGGAGGGAGGGAGGGAGGGAGGGAAGGAAGGAAGGAAGGAAGGAAGGAAGAAAGAAAGAAAGAAAGAAAGAAAGAAAGAAAGAAAGAAAGAAAGAAAGAAATGGAAAAAAAGAGTAAAAAAAAAGCAAAGAGGAGGGAAGGGGAAGGAAGGGGGAAAGGAAAGGTAAAGGAAATGATGGAAAGGAGAAGGGAAGGAAAATTAGGAAGGGAAGGGAAGGGCCAGAGTAGGTGCTTAATAAATGTTTCTTGAATTAAATAGAATTGAATGTTCAAAACATTAGATTAAAAAAAAAAAACAACACCCTTACTATAAGCAATCGTTTCCCATTATGACATCAATAAGAAATCAAATGAAGACTTCTGAGAGCCAAGATGGCAGGGTTAGCAATCACTATCACTCTTCCTTATTGACATCTTTTAAAAAATCAGAAAATAGTATCCCACAAAAAATCCTGGAAAAGTGGTGCCAGTGGAAAGACAAGGAGGAGCAGTCTTTTAGCATGGGAAAGGAAGAAAGATCCATCTCACTTGGGTAAAATGGGAAACCATTCTAGGAAAGTAATCACCTCAGAAAACCAGCAACAAGTTCCAACTAAGCAAATCAGTGGGAGATCCTGGGCCCCAGGATGGTGGAGTAAACAAACATCAACACCAACACACCCCATGTGCTTTTACATAACCAGGGAAGCTGGCAGATTCCAGTTTGCAGAACCACCAATGTGCACTGGTACAGTCATGGTTGAACAGGCAGGCATCATCCAGCTGCCAGACATCCCTGCACTTCATTGCAGCAGTGGGCAATCAGACATTCCCCATTGGCCAGAAATCTCTGCTCAGGACCAGCCTCAGGTGGTTCAGTGTCCTACAGCAGCTAGACCTCCATATAATCAAGCACAGCCCAGGGCAAGAAAATGTCATTAAGTGACCAGACAGTCAATAATTCAATGTAGTCCTGGGGAAACACACACACACATATCTGGCATAAGCACACACCAGATAACCATAAGCACCAGGTAAACTGCCTGACACCTATAGACTACAGCTGCTAGGACCCGATATTCTAGCACACAAAGCTAGTGAACAGGTCCCTGACCCCCTTGCATAAGAAGGGACAGATAGTACTTGCTGTGCTTCAGAAGGAGAGTTCAACTTTAAAAGCCAGGAAATAGGTAAAATATGTGCAAGAAACAAAAAAGAACATTCACCATAGAAAATTATTAGGGTGACATGGAAGATCAAAACAAACTCAGAAGACAATGTTGTCAATACACCTATCACTTAAACTTTAAAGTGGAATATGAAGTCCAAGAAGTCTTGGAAAAGTTCAAGAAAGCGTTTAAAGTCAAGTAAAAGAGGTAGAAGAAAAGTTGGGAAAATAAAAGAGAGTTATGCAAGAGAGAGTCAATAGCCTGGAAACAGAAAGACAGAAATTGCCTGAAGAAAAAGATTCCCTAAAAAATACAATTGGCCAAATAGAAAAGGAGGTAGAAAATCCACTGAGGAAAAGAAAACCTTAAAGAGTGGAATTGACCAAATGGAAAGGGAGGTAGAAAAGCTAACTAAAGAAAACAATTTACTAAAAATTAGAACTGGGCAAGTAGAAGCTAATGACTCTATGACACATCAAGAAACCATAAAAAAAATGAAAAACATAAAAATTAAGAGAAAATGTAACATACTTCATAGGAAACATAAGTGACATGGAAGAAAAGATCCGGGAGAGATAATTTAAGAATTACTGATTTACCTGGAAGCCATGATAAAAAAGAGCCTGGAAAGCATATTTCAAGAATTTAGCAAGGAGTGGACAGAGTCAAGATGGCAGAGAAAAAGCAGGAACTTGGTTGAGTTTGACCCCAATCACCAAAAATTATCTGTTAAAAATGACTCTAAACAAATTTTAGAGCTTCAGAACTCACAAAATGACAGAGTGAAACACATCTCCAGCTGAAGATAGACTGGCAGGCCGACAGAAAGGGTCTGTTGCAACAGTCTGGGAGCATAGTGCAGTCCCATGAGGGCCAGGGTGGTACAGATCAGACCAGAGCAGTTATCAGGGCACTGAGCAGCTGTGGTGGTTTGCAGACTTCTCACCCCCCAAATGCCAAAGAAAAAGTAAAAGATCAATGCGGAAACTCTGTTGGATGTGGGTGAGAGGAGATGGTGGTCTGGTGGAAGCTTCGGGATGGTGGAGGTGGCAGTGGTGGCAGCTGCGGCAGCAGCAAGAGTGACTGCTTCCAGACCTCCAGGCCCACAGAAGGTGGGGGGATCCAGGAGCTGATCAGAGGGCAATTGCAGGGATTTCTTTGCTGACACGAAGGCAGGATTCTTTTTTCTTTGCCTTTCTTGGATCTGGGCAGTTTGGGGAAGCAGTCCTGGGGTGAGGAGGAGTGCTGGCATGTCAGAGTGTGGAGTGGCTGTGGAGAAGAAGTCCTCCTCATACTTCTGAGGGAGAAAACAGTGCTTGT
>WOXC01000651.1:0-27140 GCA_011680675.1 Gymnobelideus leadbeateri | reverse complement strand
ATATATATATAGTCTTTATCAGAGGGCTTATAGGTATAAGAATACATATGTGAATGTATATGTATATATATGTTTACAGGTATACATAGAGGGCACAGGACCAATTTAATAGGAAGGGATGATACTTCAAAGGTGAAATCAAGAGGTGAGAGAGGAATATAATGAAAGGAGATGAGGAGAAACAGAATGAAGCAAACTATCTCACATAGAAGAGGCAAGGGAAAATGGGTACAATGGAGGAGAAGAACAGGAATGCATAAGGAAATGGGTCAACCTTACAATCATTGAATTTGGCTCAGGGAGGGAATGACATACACACTAAATAGAGTATCTCACCCTACAGGACAGTATGGGGGAAGGGGATGAAAGGGGGGATGATAGAAGGGAGGGCAGGCTGGGAGGGAGGGAAGTAGGAAGCACAAACTTTTGAAAAGGGGCAGGACCAAAGTCGAGAATAGAACAAGTGGGAGGTCTGATGGGAGGGAAGGAAATATAATCAGCCTTCTACAATATATCTATTATATAATGTAATGTATTGCATTAGCTACACACGTACAACCTATATCGAATTGCTTATCTTCCCAGTAAGGGTAGGTGACAAGGGAGGAAGGGAATAAATTTGGAATTCAAAGTTTTAAAACCAAATGTTTAATATATATATATATATATATATATATATATATATATATATATATACTATTATTAAAATTATTTTATATGTAATTGGGAAATAAGAGGAGGGAATATCCTGGGGGACTGCTATTTGGAGGAGGTGGGTAGGAGAAAAACAGGGAGAAAATTTGTAACACAAAAACTGGCAGAAATGAATGAAGTAAAACAGAAGTTAATAAAGCATTTGGAAAAAAAATAGATCCAGGAGAGTTAATTTAAAAATTATTAGATTACCTGAAAGCCATGATCAAAAAACAGGCTACACATCATATTTCAAGAAATCATCAAGAAAAACTGCTCTGGTATTCTAGAACCAGAGGATTAAATATAAATTGAAAGAATCTACTGATTGCCTCTTGAAAGAGATTCTGAAAGGAAAACTCCTAGGAATATTGTAGTCAAATTCAGAGTTCCCAGGTCAAGGAGAAAATATTGCAAGCAGCCAGAAAGAAACAATTAAAGAAAAGAAACAACTGTGGAAATACATTCAGGAGAACACAAGACCAAGCACCTTCTACCCTAAAGGATCAGAGGGATTGTGTAAAAGTAATGAAATTTGAAGTTCCTTTTGTATTGCTAAGCTGAGAGGCTTTTAGCACCTAGTTTGAAATTGATTAGATCAAGCCTCTCTTAAGAAACAAAAGGTATGAACCCTTGTTGCTGACTTAACAGAAAGTTGCTGATATAATGGGGAGGGGCAGAACAGGGAGTAACTAATAGGTGTATAAGGAAAAGTCCTAGCTGGAATTTCAAATCTTCTTAAAGCCAGCTTCTGGGGGCTAAGGAAGAGAAGCCCAGGCTAGAAAGAATGATTTTTATTTTGAGAACCTGGATGAAGTGATTTTGATTCTGGGAACCAGCTGAAACTTCTGCTGAGTCTGAGGGCCAGCCAGAGCTGCTGAGGATTTCCAGGGACCAGCCAGAGCTGCAGAAGCCTGAGGAAGCATGACTGTGGTGCCGGTATTTTGTCTCTTTGTGGCTTTGTTAAGCCTTGACTTTCCAGGAACAGAGACTGTGAAAGACTTAAGGTGGACTCCACACTGTGAGCTTCATTGTGGAACAGAAACTGCATGGAAATCTGGACAAGGAGCTGGGAGCTATCTGCCTTTGAACCCAAGTGACAGTTTGGTAAATTCAGGTAGGAGCTGGGACCATGGAAGGGGATCCAGGGAAGCTGAAAGCCTGCCTTGAGTCAAGATGAAAAGACCTCTCTGTGAATACTGAGTAGTGACTGATGAAACTGTCTGAGTAGAGGCTGACCCTGATGTGAGGTTTTGCTTTGGTGCTCACTTTGGGAAGAGTTGTGTGATTTGGCCAGATGAGACTCTGGATAGCCACTGAGCCTATGCCTCCTTCCCCCTTGATATCCCTCCTCCCTGCTCCCCCCCCCCCCGCTTTGAAAACCCAGATATTGATGCTTCCCTCTCTAGTAACTAACTCGATATGAATGTAGACAGCTGGAAGCCATGTCTGCTGAATTGTGTTACTTTCTATTGAGTAGTAACTGATGGAATTGCAATTTATTTGTGATTGTACTTTGTTATTGAATTAAAGACTCTGTGATTGACTAAATGAATATACTATCCACCGGTGGAATACTTTGACTTTTGTATATTGTGTCCCTTGAGGAAGCAAGCCTCCTTAATGATGATTGAATGATTAAGGATGATTGAATGATTGAGTTACTAAATGACTTTACTTTGTTGAAAACTATTGTGACCACTTTGGTGAAAACTATTATGGCCTTTCTAGTGATAAGTCATGGTGAATACTGCATTTTTATTTTCTGTGATAAGATATAACATTGTGAATGCTGTACCTTGATATTCTGTGAATGTTTTGCTCTGATTTGTTATCTAATAACTAGAGAGTTCACTGTGCTGTGTAATCAGAACTTTGAAAAGCTGTCACAGTGGCAGTACTCTGGAACTCTGAAAGCTCATGCATGTCTTTACAGCTTGGAATATGATATTCCAGAGGTCAGAGGAGCTAGGATTAAAACCAAGAATCACCTACCCAGCAAAGCTGAGTATAATACTCCAGGGAGAAAAAATTCATATTCAATGAAATAGAGGACTTTCAAGCATTTTTGATGAAAAGACCAGAGCTGAATAGAAAATTGACTTTCACATGCAAGAATTAAGAGAAGCATGAAAAGGTAAACAGGAAAGAGAAATCATAAGAGACTTATTAAAGGTGAACTGTTCATATGCCTACATGGAAAGATGATATTTGTAACTCAGGAGACCTTTCTCAGTATTAGGTTGTTAGAGGGAATAGATAGATAGATAGATAGACAGACAGATAGGTAGATAGATAGATAGATAGATAGATAGATAGATAGATAGCACAGAGTGAGCTGAATATGAAGGGATGACATCTAAAAATAAAATTAAGGGGTGGAGATGAATATATTGGTAGCAGGAGAAATGGAAAGATAGAATGGGTAAATTATTTCACATAAAAGAGTCAAGAAAAAGCTTTTAAAATGTAGGGGAAGAGGGGGGAAGTGAGGGGGTATGAGTGAACATTATTTTCATCAGATTTGGCTTAAGAATGGAAAAACATACACACTTGATTGGGTATCTTACCCTACAGGAAAGCAGGGCAGAAGGAGATGGGGAGTGATAGACAGGCAAATTGGGGGAGGCAGTAGGCAGAAACGAACACTTTTGAAAAGGGACAGAGTCGAAGTAGAAAAGAGAATAAATGAGGTGAGGGACAGGGTGGAGAGAAATGCAATTAATTTTTCACAACATGAAAATTATGAAAGCAGTTTGCATAACTACACATGTATAACCTGTATTGAATCGCTTTCCTTCTCAAGGAGGGTGGGTGGGTAGGGAGGGAAGAAGGGAGAGAATTTGGAACTCAAAGTTTTAAAAACAAATGTTAAAAATTGTTTTTATGTATAACTGGGAAATAAGATATACAGGCAATGGGGTATAGAAATCTATCTTTATAAGAAAGGAAGGGTGAAGGGGATGGGGAGTGACAGAAAGGAGGGCAGATTGGGGGAAGGGCTAATCAGAATGCATACCATTTTAGGATGGGGGCAGGGCATAAATGAGGAGAAAATTTGGAACTCAAAGTCTCTTGGAAATAAATGTTGAAAACCAAAAATACATTAATTAAATGAAAATAAATTAATAAATAAAAAGAAGTGATTTGAGAGCATCAGTTTTTTTAAATGCAACATTAAAAGGATGACCAAGAATCAAGGTCAAAAGACTCAGTGCCTTAAACTGAGGTTAAAAGTCAGCAAAGTATAGAATAGGAAATAATATTGTTGCTTTAAAGTTTAGGAATAATTTTGTTTAGAAAAAATGTGAAGTCAATAATACAAATATGATCATTAACATCTCTATTTTATAGAGGAGGAAAGAGATACATTCAAAACTCCAATAAATATTAAACCTTGGTCCCCCATGACTTTTGCTCTTAAACCAACCTATCCCTTGTAGCAAAAGGACAATGAATAAGATCCCTTGGATTAATTCCAAGGAAGAGTTCAGACCTGGGAAACATAGTGTTTACCAAGACCTAGGAGCTGGAGTAGGATCTTTTACACACAAATTTTACATTCTTGACAGTATTTTACTTTTCATCTATTGTTAATTCAGGTCTTGTGGCACACAAAGACAGTTTGTACCTTTTCTTCTTTGATCCTAAATATTTGTTAATTGATTGATCCTAAGTGTATATTTCTGAGTCTTTGGAGTAACTTTTAAGATATATTATATTTTTAGGAACAGAGATCAAGCCTCTACATGGAAACTCATCCAGTAAATGAGAGTTTAATTTATCAGTTGTAAAACTTGAACCCTTTCTGTCAGTAGCTTAAACTCTTCTAATTTATAGCTTAGTGCCTTCGATTTCTATCTTCATCAACAAGAAGGGCAATAAAGATGGATTGCTATATTAATAAAACAAAATTATTACATGTTATTTATACTGGCTCCCAATAAAATTAGACCATGGGGATTAACTGTTCTGGCTTGCAGTAATTTATGTCAAAGCAGTGTCCTATGTTTAAATCAGATTCAGGGTTAGACAAAAGAAATTTATTCTAAAGGCAGCTGAAACAGATGGAAAAGGGGTCCTTGAATGGTGAAAGAGCAGGTTTTGACAGGAAAAGTCATGTGATTATTTTGACCTCTGATATTATAGAGCCATTTGCAAAAGAAGATGGCTTAAGAAAAATGTTATCTAATGAAAAATGTTATCCATCTCCAGAGAAAGGCCTGATGGAGTCTGAACACAGAATGAAAAAAATAATTTTTTTTTAATACATTCCTTTTCTTGGTTGGGTTTTGGTTTCTTTGGGGGGGGGGTTGGTCTATTTTTTATTTAGCAACATGGCTAACATAGAAACGTGTTTCTCATGACTGCACATATATAATCTATATCAAATTGCTTGCCTTCTCAAGAAGGGGGAAGGAGAGGGAGGGAGGGAGGGACAGAATTTGGAAATCAAAAAAATTTTTAATGAATGTTGGGGTGGCTAGGTGGAGGACTGAATAGAGCACCTGCCCTGGAGTCAGTAGGACCTGAGTTCAAATTCGGCCTCAGACACTTAGTGCTTATTAGCTTGTGATCTTGGACAAGTCACTTAACCCCAATTACCCTGCCCCCCTCCAAAAAACAAAGCAAAAAAAGGTTGATAAAATTATTTTATACATAATTTTAAAGAAACATTTTTTTTAAAAAAAGAAATATTATGTAAGAGCACACCTTCCACTCATTCTCCATACTTGTCAACCTTTTTTCAAAAGCAGATTTACTTAGGATTTAGAACTAGAAACAACCTCAAAAATTATGTTGCCCAATATCCATGTGTTCATATAGCCTTTGTTGAAGACCTCCAGTGAAGAGAGAATACATTCCCTCCTGAGGCTGCTCATTCCAATTTTTCATACCTCTGATTATTACTAAATTCTTAAATCAAGCCAAAATCTGTTTCTTTGTTTGTTTTTAATAATGTCCTCCATTTGCTTTGGGCCCCATACAGAACAAATTGATTTCCACATGATCACTCTCTATATACCTAAAGACAAGCATCACATTCTCACTGTCTTATCTTCTCCAGCTCTCAAAGCCCTTCATAAAATAAGATCATCAAGGCCAACAATATTCCAAATGAGGTCTGATCAAGTTAACATAGAGCAGTACCATTACCATTGCAGTCCTAGACACTATGCCTTTGTTAAGGCAGCCTGAGATTGCATTATCACAATTTGATAACATAGAATTGATTTTAATCATTTTTTACAAAATAAGTTGGCATATAAGATTTTAGTATAAATATGAACCATAAATAATAAGAATATTTATCATTTTATAGAACTAAATAGAATTTAACAGAAATATAAATAATTTATAAATTAATATAAATTATTATAACGTATAAATTTATAAATAGAAATATTATCAAATCTGATCCTCCCAACAACTGTTAAGTATGTGTGATTATAGTTTTCATTTTACAGATGAGGAAATAGGCTGAAAGTTCAAGCAACTTGCCCATGTGAAAACATCGGCCAACACACAGCTGAGACAGAATTCAAACTCAGGTTTCCTGACTACAAGTTCAGCACTCAGTCCACTGTACCAAAATCATTTAATGATGATTTGATAACCCCAGGGCAGCTCTCTAAATAACCACTTTCCCTTATCTCTAAGTTGGAAAAACAACAACAACAGGCTTTAGTAGTAGTCTTATTGTCACTAGTTTTTTCTGTATTTCCTTGACAAATCAAGTACATTGCATGAATACTTATGGGTTTAGTAAGGTCAGCATAGCCAGCCTTGCATCACTTTCATGCTTTTCAAATACACTTAGTTCCAGGCAATCATGACTACAATGACATGATCAAATGCATAGAGCAAGGAAATTATGAAGCGTGTCCTAGAGATGGAGAGTAGAATTGTTGGAACTGTTCCCCTGACCTGTGAGGTCAGTTCAAAAGCCATGTCTCTCATGGAGACTCCTAATATTTCTCTAGCTCAGGGTTCTTTACCATTTTTGTTCCCTACCTTTAGCAGTGTGTGAAGTCTCTGAACCTCTTCTTGGAACATTATTTTCAGGTCCATAAAATAAAATATATATGGGAAAATAGTTATGTTGAAATATAGTTATCTACCTGTGTGTATATGCATACATGTGTGTTTATATGTATGTATGTTTTTAATTTAAAAACCTAGTAGACCCAGCATAGTAGGTGCTTAATAAATGCTTATCCCCTCCCTTCCACTCTTCACCTGGACTATAGCTTCTTTAGGCTTGGGATTGTACTCTAGAGAGTTTTAGTGGTAGTGGCTGATCTTGTATTCAGAGGACACTGGTATGGTTTCTATGTCCAACAGTCAACTGACAGTATGACTCTGAACAAGTTATTTAACTGAGACTGAGCCTGAGCTATAAAAGGTGAATAAGCAACACTTGTTCTCTGCTTCCAATTCAGTCTTGCAGGTATTTATTGAATTCCTATTATGGACAAGGCTCTGTATTAGGCTTTGGTAATATAAAGATAAAACAAAGGACTCTTCGTACCACACAGAACATACATTGTATTGGGGCACATAATAACTATAATTGACACAGTGTTTTGTGAAAGTTTTTAAAGCCCTTTAAAAATATTGTTTAATTTGATTTATATTATGGTTTCTTGCTATAGGTACTACAATAAAATAATTATCTCCATTTTACAGATGAAGATAGTGAGGCTCAGAAGTTAAGTGACTTTGTTTGGACACGCCACTACAACTAGGAAGATGGGGAGGGGTAATTCCTGCTGTTTCTATAGTGCCTACAATGTGCCAAGCACTGTGCTAAACATTTTTTTTACAAATATTAAGTCATTAAATCTTTACAATAACCCTGAGAGGTAGATACTCAATGGAATAATTATTCCATTATAATTAGTTGAGGAAACAGGCAAACATAGGTTAAGTGGCTTGCCCAAGGTCCCACAGCGAGTAAATGTCCGAGGGTTTATTTTAATTCAGTCCAAGAGCTCTGGCCACTCCACTTTGCCACTTAAATGTTCACCAAAAGTGTTCAGGTAGTATTTGAACCTGGGACTCTCCCGCCTCCATGTTCTACATGCCCTCTACTATCCCCCACTGCCTCAGAGGTGTAAAGAAAATATTTTGTAAATCTTAAAATGCTATAGAACTGTAAGTATTTTAGCCTTATTGTATCTTTCCAAACACGTATATGTGTGTGTGTATATATATATATATATATATATATATATATATGATATATATGTATACATACACATATATATATATGTATTATATATATTGTATACATACACATATATACATATGTATACTTCTTTGGCAAGGGTTCTGTATTATTTTGCCCATGTAGGTCTGTATGTCCACATAGATCTTTCTAGAGGTGACTCACAGAAAGGATAGACATCTCTATCACCTTCTCCCCCAACCTTCTCCAATGCAAATTTTGATCCATGCCAAGATAGAGGAAACAAGAGGTTAAGACCAGAAACTGGAAACACTTTTCTCTTAAGAGAGAGATGATACTGAGCTATAATTGTATATAATTGTTCCCTTAAATACTATTAGTTTAGGGGCTATGTTTTTTAGGTTGAAATTAACTTCCTAATAGCTATTCTTTAATGGGAAAAGTAGGGCCTCAAGCTCTATATCCAAGGCCAGTTTCCCAATGAACAGACATAGCAAAATGCAAATAAATCCATTTATCTAAGTCCACAGCAAAACAGAAATCAGAGAATGTATAGATAGAAGAAAATGTACCCACTGATACAGAATGAATGAATTCTCCCATTAGCAGCAAGATAACTCAGGTTGGTCAAAAGGGTAGATATAATATCTCACCCAAGGGAAAATTCCCCAAAACTTCTATAAAAGTATGCTAAGGATATAGATACAATAAATATTAACATCTTCTCTACATGGAAGCTTCTTTCCAGAATCTTTATCTTCCTCTAGCAATCTGAAGGGAGGTTGGAATAGAGTGTCTTCTCTCAAAACCAGGAAAACCAGAATTTCTCTTCTCACCAGCTCACATCAATTCTGCCTACCCCTTCTCTCTCTCTCTCTCTCTCTCTCTCTCTCTCTCTCTCTCTCTCTCTCTTTATATATATATATATATATATATATATATATATATATATATATATATATGAATGACCCTTCTAGCCCAAGGGATATTAGATATAGATAGATGGAGATAGAGATAGATAGATAGATATATGTGTGTGTAGCATATATCATATATGTGTGTAAGTATATTTTGTGTAATGGGTATGTGTATATACACATATTAGCAATTTTTTGCAAGGAAGAACTAGAAACATAGTGGATATCCATTAACTAGAGAATGATTAAATAAATTGTGGTATATAAATATAATTGAATATTTTCCTGTGAGAAATAGTGAATAAGACAGATCCACAGAAATCAGGTACAGCATATATGAACTAATTAATGTAAAATGAAATTAATAAAGAAGAAAATGTATATGATGAGCGCTATAATATAAAGGAAACCACAGAAGCCTGACTATCAAAATGACCAATCATGACTTTACAAGACTAAAAATGAACCATGACTCCTACCTTTTGGCAGAAAAGTAACAGATTAATGATGAAGCATGAGCTAATGTGTTGATTTGTTTTGCCTAACTTGAAATATTTGTTACAAGGGGAAGAAGCTCGATGAGGGTGAGCAAGTTAGTGTGAAGTGGTAAAGATATGGGAAAATGAAGTAAAAAATAATAATAAAACATTTTCAAATATCCAGAAAATTTTAAATTTAAGTTTGGAAGGTGGCATATTATAGCACAATTCTGTTACTAACTTGTTTAAATAATATATAATTTAAAATAAATGATATATAAGAGATGCTCATAGGTAATTACTGTTTTTCCTTTTATATTGAAATCTTTGTGTTTGATTACATTGACTAAGTTCATAATAAAGAAAAAACATTTTTAGAGGAAAAAGAAATCTTTCAAGCATGGTTCCAACAAAACAAATTATCTCTGTTTTCTGGGGGACCAATTGTCTTGGGCCAGAGAGGCTTATCAACAGTATACCTGCAATTTGGTAATGATTTATTTAGTCATAGCAACCTATGAAACAAAGAGTGGTTGAAAGTAGATCAGAGGGTACTAAAAACCACAGGTTTTGGAAAATCTATAAAAATAGATTTTGTTGCCAGTTCTCTAAATGTGAGACGCCTGTCCACAGAGCACAGTTACTGGAGGAAGTGAAGCTTGTCAATCTTGACATTCTCAATATAAGTGAAACTAGCAGAAAAAAATGTATGATTGGGTAGGGATGAAGTGATGGGTTGTTCATGTAGAAAGAGCTAAGGGATACCCAATGATATGATGTATGATCCAATGATAGCAATACAATTAACAAAAAAAAAAAACTAGAAAAATCCTGAATATGCTGGATAGATCTCCCCCGCCCATAGGAAATTTATGAGAGGATGCATTCATCAATCAATGAGTGAACAAGCATCAAGTAAACACCAATTTTGCATCAGTTGCTGGGCTAGATAGAGAAAATACAAATAAAAAATCAAAGAATATCGATTTTGTCAATGAGCTTACATTCCATAAGTACAACATAATTTGGAAAGAGGAGGAACTACTTTTGGGGGGTCTGCTAGAGCAAAACATTGAGGGAAAATAGGGATTTTAAGAAGTTGAGGTGAGGAGGAAGTCCATTCCATACATGGGAAAGGGGGGAAGCAGGGAGAGCAAGTTATACAAAGGCACTGAAGCAGGAAATGGAGGACATGTAAGTACTTAGGCAAGAAGAGGCATGGATAGATTATAGTCAATATCTTTAGAGCAAACAACCACATTAAAGAAATCACATATCCAGTGGTATAGTCACATATAAAATAGAAAAAAATTCTCCTTACAACAAATATTGTTGTTGTTTTGTTTTCCCTATGTATTCCATTATCTAACATATTGCTTTGGGAATTATAGGCATTTAAACATGTTTTATGAATGAAAAAAAATCTGTTCCTTCAACTCTGAAAACGTTCAGATACTAGAAGGTGATGATCATGTTTCCCCTTAGTCTTTTCCAGGTTGAACAATACAAATTCTTTCATATTATAAGGGTGTAGCAAGGTACAGTAGAAAGAATACAGATTCTGGAATAATAGTAGGTGGATTCAAACCTCACATCTTGTACTTACTAACTATATAATCTTGAGCAAATCACTTATTCTCTATGGTTCTTAGTTTCCTTCACTATAAAATGAGAGGATTTGACCAGAGGGATTATGAGGTACCTTCTGGCTCTTGAGCTATGATCCTATATGGTTTCAAGACTCCCCTTCACTCTTTATCTGGTCATTCTTTTCATATTTAGTATTGATAGCCTGGAAAGAGATAAGGCCATTTTTCTCCTATCATTAAAAGGAGTGAATCTGAAAATTTTTAAAACCTGCCTACCTCAAATTTACACCCTTGCCAGTGATCTGATACCATACTTCTTTCAGAGATCTGTAACAACAAATATGATCATGGTCCCAGAACCAATAAAAATGATGACTGACAGCTGTCTCCTAGGGAAGTGTTACCAAACTTTGAATCATACATTTTGACAAAAATAAATATTTCATGTGACTGGACCAGAAGTGTGAATGATATTCAGCCAGCTCCACAAGATTTCTGAGAACACATGTCTAAGCAGCCATCATTTCACTGTGCATCATATGGGTTAACCCTCAGTTAGTCAAAAGAAATGAAAATCTCCTTGCCTGTATTCCTTTTTTTTTACCCAGAGAGCTTCCCTTTTCTTATCTCCCTGAGTAAGATGCATTTAATTGAATGGAAAGGAGTGATGGGGAATGATGCTATATTTTGTAAACACGATTGACATTTCAAAATTCATAGGGAGAATCTCTTCAATAAAATAGGATTCCAACACTGGAAATCAATATGAGAAAAAAAATCTAAGAAGCATGAAGCTCCAATGTATATATAGTTGATTTCTATTGAATTATAAAAGAAATCATTATTCTGGGTTCAAAGATATCAGTTACCCCTTGATTCACCATGATCACTTCAAGGTGCTTGTGACCTTGCTTTAATTGTGTGCCTGCTGACAAATTCCTTGCTTGGACTTAGAGAAGATATCGATATGTAACAAAGACAGCATTTCCAGGGAATTCTTTTGGCATATTAGGAAAGAAAGAGTAAGAAAGCATCCCCTGAAAATTCCAAGTTTTATCTCAGAAAAAACACTGAAAAAGTATTAAACAGTACCCTATCTTCCACCCTGAGAAACAGGTAGTGAATGGTCTAGCTAATCAAATAAAGAAACTAAAGTAGGTTTCCAGGTCAAAGAACAGTCCCCAGGCTCCTGATCCTAATGGGAATAGAGACTGACCACATCCTGAAAGTGAGATGCTATGACAAAGGAGAAAATGACAATTTCTTAGCCCTTAAGGCACCTTCTACAAGCTGGTCTCTGCTCAGCTTTAGCAATAGCAGCAGCTGCTGAATGCCCTTTGAGGCAGGGGGAAAAAAGTGGCCACTAAAGCCAGAACAGCTGTCACTGCTAAACAAGGCAACATAATGAATTCAAAATGGGCTAAACAGCGTTGGCACCACAATAAAGATGTGGGGGGATTAATAATGTACTAGAGAACTTCCTCCAGATCACCCTAGCTTTCCATCAAAAACAGCTCAAGTTAATGAAACCAAGCCAAGTATGTCTGTCCACTGACAAATAAACAGATGAGTCAAGGTATGAATTCATTTATCTATCTGTTTGATATGATTAATGTTGCTTTAGGCTAGAAAAGGTTATTTTCGAAGTTGTTGCTGCCATGGTGTGTTTAGCCTTTTTGAATGCTCCTTTGTTGTTTTGCTATGATCTGCATTAATTTGACAAACATGTAAGTGCTACAAGGTGCAAAGCAGTGGTCCTGGAGCTGGACCTACAAGGACAAAAATAAAAAGAAATTGCCCTTGCCTTCAAAGAACTTATAGTTTACTGGGGATCACATAATACTTTTATGTTTAAAGATAGTTATTCATTTTTGATAGTGAGCTGGTGGATGTGAGTTGTGTGGAAGCATTAGAAGAAAGAGTAAAGGATATGTTTAATTAAAATGTTGTTCAGCAAAATTATCAGAAATTGGAGGATTAAGGTGTGCCTTACATTGTTTTTCACTTGTGCCCTTTAAGAAACCATGGTTTTCTCACTGATATTCAAACACCAGCTTTCACTGATATCCTACTTTGGAGACATCCTTTCAAGGAGACCTCCTGGTTCTCAAAAGCTAAGCAGTGGAAAGCCTATCTTGTCAGTTCCAATCAAATTGGAGAAATTTTCTGAGTCTACACAGGTCCAATGACAGCAAGTCACTGTGACTGTGAGTTTATGAGCCAGGATCAGCATGATTATGACTATCCGATATATTAGAAGACTGAGAAATAGCCAGACTATCTATCACTACCAAAAGGTTTGCCCCCAAGTTGTGTGCTCTTTTCTGAAACCAGAAACTTTTGAAAACCACTGACTAAAGTATGAAGGGGTTGAGACCTTTGTTGGTGGAGGGAGTCCAAAAAGAAATATATATGTGGCTTTTTGTGATTCAATTAAAATTTAATCAGTACCCCAATTGATAAATGGTCAAAAGATAATGAACAGACAATTTTCAAAGAAACCAAAGCTATCTATAATTATATAAAAATGTTCTAAATTACTATTAACTAGAGAAATGCAAATTAAAACAACTCTGGGGTGCCACCTCATACCTTTCTGATTATCTAATATGACAGAAAAGAAAAATGACAAACATTGGAGGGCATGTGGGCAAACTGGGACACTAATGAACTTCTGGTAGAGTTATGAACTGTTTCGAACCATTTTGAAGAACAATTTGAAACTACTGTCAAAAGACTATAAAACTGTGCATATCCTTTAACCTAACAATACCATTATTAGGTCTATATCCAAAAGAGGATTTAAAAAATAAAAGTACTCATACGTACTAAAATATTTACAGAAGCTCCTTTTTGTGATAGAAAAGAAGTGGGGATTGAAGGCATGCACATCAATTGAGGAATAGTTGAACAAGATGTTCACAATATGTTTGTGGTAGAATACTATTGTGATATAAAAAAAATGAAAAACTGGATGCTTTCAAAAGAAGCCTGGAAAGACTTGCATGAACTGATGAAAAGTAAAATGAGCAGAATCAGGAGACCACTGTACACGGTAATAACTATATTATAAAATGAACAATTGTAAATGGCTTAGCTATTCTCAGCAATGCAATTGTCTAATATAATTCCCAAGCACAGAGGAAAAAATGCTTTTGTACATCCAAAAAAAAGAGCTCATGGAGTCTGAATATGGATTGAAGCATACTTTTTTAGCTTTATTTATCTTGTTGTTTTTGGGTGGGTCTCTGTTTTATTTCACAACATGACTCATATGGAAATATGCTTTGCATGACTGTACATGTATAACCTACATCAAAGTACTTGCCATCTCAAGGTGGGAAAGAGGGAAGGAAGGAGATAGTT
This sequence comes from Gymnobelideus leadbeateri, assembly GCA_011680675.1. Taxonomy (NCBI): domain Eukaryota; kingdom Metazoa; phylum Chordata; class Mammalia; order Diprotodontia; family Petauridae; genus Gymnobelideus; species Gymnobelideus leadbeateri. The sequence goes on along the minus strand of WOXC01000651.1, from coordinate 12,904 downwards.
TAAAACTCAAAAAAATTTTAAATGAATGTTAAAATTAGTTTTTACCTGTAATTGGAAAAATAATAAAATATTTAAAAATTTAATCAGTAGCTATTTATTAAGTTCGGCAGCTACGTTATGCAGTTGTATCAACAATGCAGTATTCACAATGCCTACGGTAACTATAAATATGTTCATATGGTTATTAATCACAAAATATACTAGGCTCTCTACATGAGGAATAAAGCTAGAACGTTTATTCAAATACCAGAAAATTGAGTCCCAAAACCAGAAAGTCAAGGCCATCACAGTAGTTATGAAGTTGGCACATGTAATTTATGTAATCATCCACATTCTCAAGCCTTTCAAACAGAACAGGCTACCTCAGGCAAAAATCTTCTTCTCCCCACTCACCTCAACTGCCCAGCATCCAGGAGATGTGTTCCCAGCAACTCGGGCCCCCCACAGTTCCTTTTCCTGGCAGTCCTTAGCAGAAATTCTGGCTGGCTCAAAAAAGAAAGGAGTTCATGTGGCCACCACCACCATGCTGCTGCTGCTGCTGCTGCCACTGCCAATGCCACTGCCACTACCTCTGCTGCGGCCATTGCTACTGCCACTGCTGCCGCCACCACCAGGCTTCCAGTGACCTCAGAAGCTCTAGCTTGGCTTCAGCTTCCTCTTGCCCCACCCCTTCCTGCTATGTCAACAAGTCCAACCGGACATGGAAGATCTTTAAATCCCATAACCTTTACATTTGACCCCAAGATCTTTCATGTCCCTTACTTGGCAAAAATACAATAGGAATAACTAGTGTCAACAGAATTTCACAACAATATAACAAGGAGAGTATACAATAAACACAGAAAACATTATTTTAGGGTAGGGCTTGAGCACAAGCTCCCTATCATTCCATCCCAAACAAATGGGGCCCGAAATCTTGGAGCAAGGGGTGAAGGTCTCTTCTTCCATGGTTATTTGCTGCTGAAATCAGATGTAGAGCTGCCCTTGTCCCAAGGAGTCCCATTTGAGAGGTCAGTTCTTAATGTGCTTTATGCCAGGTCCAGGAGTGACATATCTCAGTTGCAGACAGGGGGTGACATCCAGCTTAAGCTATTAGGCATCTACAGGTGGAGGTTACCAAGCCTGTGGAAACAAATCTAGCAAACAACGTGAACAGACAAAAAGCCAAGAAGAAGCAAAGAGATAACAACCAGATTATTGTAGCCTCACTCATGGTAGAATACAAGAGTTAAGAGTACAATTTTGTAGTATCTTCTCTGGAATGAACAATAGAGTAGTTGATCCATTCTTCTAATATATTGTTAAACCAATATGGGTTCTGCAATCTTCTCTGTTTATTTCTTTAATCTGGGCTGGGGCTCAGCCTATTTCCTATTCTCCCTGAAGGTGGGGCAAACATAGACACAAAGATTCAGAGGTACCTGAAGGGGTGGTTCCTGCTTCCCTATTCATTCTAATGTTAAGTACCTTTTCTTGGGACAGTTTATGTAGCTCTTCAATTGGAATACCATCTATTCTTCTAAAGTCCACCCTGATCTCAATAGAGCAGCAAACAGTTCCCTTCTTGTGGGTCTATTTTATCTTTGAATATTCTCCTGTTTACTCTTCTCTCTAAGGAAATTTATCTTTTTCCCATTCCCCTAGGTCACTTAATTTTGAAATCTTATCTAGCACCTCTGAGAGAGGGTGCCCTATTTCCCCAATTAACAGAGTCAGAATTAGGTGCTTATAAATAAGCAGGAGGAGCCATCTTCACTATCATATTTGTATGAGGAACTCCTAGGGGAGTATCATGATATGCATTTGCATCTGCAACCATGATAGCAGTTTTCATTACCTCCTTCTTTAGCTTCCTCAGGGTGAGTACCAGGGTCTGTCTCCATCAGGCCACATAGAGTCAGTAGGATATTGCTTTCTGCATCACTCTGCAGTTAAAGTGAACAGACTAGTTCTGTTGAGGCCTCCTTGCATATGGTCATCCCTAAAAGCTTGATGTACAAAAGGATTCTGACTGATACTCATGAATTTTAAGCAATCCACACTGTCCAGTGTTATTCTTCCAGTGCCTTCATCAGTGATTCTCAGTATCCAAGACACTAAAGACTCTCCCATTCTTTGGGTGAATCCACTCAATATATCAGTAATCTCCTGTTGAGTGAAATCCTCAATTATCTCCCTGGACTAGGTTCTCCTGTCTTCTTCATATGGGGAGAACTTCTACATTATAAGACTCCTCATCTAACCTTGTTCCATTCTCCTCACACACATTCTCCTGGCAACTGTAGGGGCAACTCTGCCCAGCCTGTATAAAAGCTGCATGCACATTCCTTCTGCTATTTTTTTGTTTCCTTTTAGCTATATGAACAGTAGCTTGTTCCTGGACCATCTGAGTCCCTCCAATTTGCTCTTCTGAGTGCTGTGACACAGAAGAATCCTCAGGCAAACCAGCCAACTCCCTAGCCATCTGAGCTTTTTCCTCCAGCAGCTTATCCCTATTCTTACACATAAGGTGATATCTTGTTAGCAGGACCCAGCCTCTCCTACACACTCCTGCCAGTTCTTTACCTGGTTCTATGGGTATTCCTTGCAAACATCTTTCTAAATCTCCTGGTTCTCCATCTTTTAGCCTTGGTTCCAACTTTTCACAAGGCCCTGTGTTTTTGGCCCATTCTCTGGCTAGAGAGGAATAAGGCAAATCCTCCCATCCTAGGATAGCCATTTCTCCCTCTAAAGCCCCCCTGCTTCCAAATAGAAGCCTGACATTTTGTGATCCCACCCTCGTTGCCAAATGTACCAACAATGAAGTATTCAAAATGCCTAAAGTAACTATAAATATGCTGGTATGTTTATTAATAACAAAATATACCAGCCTCTCTAAATGGGGGACAAAGCTAGAACATTTATTCAAATACCAGAAAATTGAGTCCCAAAACCAGAAAGACAAAGCCATTATAGTAGTTACAAAGTTGGCACACATAGTTAATGTAGTAAACACACACATTCTCAAGCCTTCAAAACAGAACAGGCTACCTCAGGCAAAGATCCTCCTCTCTCTCCACTCATGGCAACTGCTCAGCATCCAGGAAGCATGCTCCCAGCAGCTCCAGCACTCCACAGTTCCCATCCTTGGCAGTCCTCAGCAGGAGTCCTTAGCAGAAATTCTGGCTGGCTCAAAAAAGGAAGGAGTTCATGAGGCCACCACTGCCAAGCTGCTGCTGCCACTGCCACCACCACCAGGCTTCTAGTCACCTCAGGAGCTCTAGCTTGGCTTCAGCTTCCTCTTGCCCCACCCCTTCTGCTATGTCAGCAACTCTGACAGGATATGGAAGATCTTTAAATCCCATAACCCTTACAACAGTGGATAGAGTGCCAGGCCCAGAGTCAGGAAGACCTGAGTTCAAATCTGGCCTCAGACACTTACTAGATGTATGGGCCTGGGCAAGTCACTTAACCCTGTTTGCCTCAGTTTCTTCATCTATAAAATGAGCTAGAGAAGGAAATGACAAACCACTTCAGTATATTTGCCAAGAAAACCCCAAATGGGGCCACAAAGAGTCAGACACAACTGAAACAACACAACAAATTTGTTAAATTCCTATTATGTGCCTAGGAACTGTGCTAAATGTTGGAGGCACAAATATGATAAATTATATTATTCTTTTTTTTTTTTTTAAAGCAATTGGGGTTAAGTAACTTGCTCAAGGTTACACGGCTAGTCATTATTTATGCGTGGGTGCTCATTTTCTGAGGCCGATCTGATCTCGGGTCATCCAAACTCCGAGGCCGGCGCTCTTACTCACTGCGCCACCTAGCCGCCCCTTTAGGGCAATTGGGGTTAAGTAACTTGCCCAAGGTTACACGGCTAGGTTTTTGTTTGTGTCAAGGATTAAGTGTCTGAGGCCGGCTCCGAACTCAGGTCCTTCTGATTCCAGGGCCGACGCTCTATTCACTGCGCCACCTAGCCGCCCCAATTATATTATTCTTAAGTATCAAAAGCTTATAGTCTAACCTTAGAGACACCAAAGACATACAGAATAAACATAAAGAGCATAAATAAATATAAATATAAAATAGTTAAATAGAAAGTTCCTTTGGGCACATAGCATTTCTTAAGTGCCTACTACATTCCAGGCATTGTGCTAACTACTTTTATAAATAGCTTATCTGATCCTCACAACAGCCTTAGGAGGTAGGTGTTATTATTATCCCCATTTTACTGCCAAGGAAACTGAGGCAGACAGGTTGAGTGAGTTGTCCAAAGTCACAGAACTATTAAGTGTCTGAGGCTAGATTGAAATTCAGGTCATCTTGACTTCAGGCCTGGCACCCTATCCATTGCACAACCTAGCTGCCCAACTTAATAAATAGCCACTAATTACATTTTTTATCTTTTATTGTTTTCCCAGTTACATGTACAAACAAATTTTACATTCATTTTAAAATCTATCCATTGCCATTGTACCACCTCCATGTTTTTGGGAAGGAGGGCACAGGTAGTTGAAGGTATCAGGAAAGGTTTCACCAAGAAGGTAGTGCTTGAACGGAGTCTTCAAAAGAGGAATCCTGTGAGGTGGAAGTCAGGAAAGAATGCATCACAGGTTTAAGGGTATGGGTGGGACAGTCAGCACAAGGATAAAGCATCAGGAGATAGAGAGCCATGTGTAAGAAACAGAGAGGACAGTTGGCAAGGTCACAAAGTGCAGGATGGGGAGTAACACAGAAGGAAACTAGAAAGATATTTTAGGGTCCAGTTGTGCAGGCCTTTAAAAGGTAAGCAGAGGAGTTTATATTTTATTCTAGAGGTAATAAAAAGCTATCTGAGTTTACTGACTCTGCTCTCTTGATTCTCTAGTTTTCCTCCAACTCTCCCACCCATCTGATTATTCTTCATTCTTCTTTGCCAAATACTCATCTAGGATGTGTCCAGTAACTATGGGTGTTTCCTCGAAGGGGCTGCCCTGGGAACTCTGACTCCTATCTACTCTCTCATTTATTGAGCTCACTAACTCTAATGGGTTAAATGATCATCTTCATGCAAATGATTCCCATGTCTCTATAATCAACTCTATCCTCTCTCCTGAACCCCAGTCCCACATCACCATGGTTTTTTTAACTTTTCAAACTCAACACATCAAAGACTGAACTCATGATTTTTCCTACAAGGCTCCCAATCACCCAGGATTTAAAACTAAGTGGCATTTTTGACACCTTTTACTTGCCTTGTTTATTTACCCAACTCATGCGATGTTTTATAATTTCTACCTTTGCAATATCTTTCATATAGGTCCCTTTTTCTTTTCTCAGACAGTCCCCATTCAAATTCAGGATGTCTTGCCTAAACCACTGTAATAGCGTTCAAAGTGTTCTCCCGGCTTCAAGTTCCCCTTCCAACTCCAGTCCATCCTTTACTCAGATGATGAAATTATTATCCTAAAGCATAGATCTGACCATGGTATGCCCATACTAAATAAACTCCTGTGGTTCCTTATTATCTACAGGACCAATTATAAAATCTTCTTCTTGACTTTTATATCCCTTTAGTCCCTGGATCCTTCCTATCTTCCAATCTTTTTACACTTGACTTCCTTCATGATATTCTCCTTTTGCTAACTGAATGTCTTTTGACTGGCTGTCCATGCCTAGATTTCTCTCCCACCTTATTTCTCTCTCAGTGTCTTACCTGACTTACTTCAAGACTTGGCTTAAACCTCAGCTTCTACAGGAGACTTTCTCTCCACTGATCCCCATACCTCATTCCTTCCTTCTGAGATTACCTTCACTTATACTGTATATATCTTACAGGCACAGTTATTTGTATGTTGCTTCCTTCGTTATAGTTTTAACTCCTTTAGGACTTTTAGATCAGGGACCATCTTTTTCTCCCACTACTTAGGATAACGTTTGGTACATAGTAAACATAGTAAACGCTTATAAGTATGTATTGAATGACTGACATGGTCAAATCTGCCCTTAAGGAAAATCATTTTGGAAGCAATATGGAGGATGGACTGAAATGGGAAGAAACTTGAGGCAGGGAGCCCAATTAACAATAATCTATGCCAGAGTTGGTAAAGATTGGCCTAAGGTCTATTTGAGAAAGATGTCATAAGGGTAGCAGAAATCGATAGATGTTTTAGGATGTGATTGTGTATATAGGGTAGGAGAGAGAAGAATCAATTTCAATGCCAAGGTTACAAACCTGAGAGACTAGGAAAAAATGGTCTTCTAGAAATAGGGAAGTTAAGATGGAAAGGTTGGGGTGAGGGGAGAAAAAAATGTGCTCTGTTATGGACATGTTAAGTTTAAGATGTCTCCAGGACATCAAATAGGTGATTGGTGAAGTGAAAGTGAAGTTCAGGGAAGAAAATGGGGCTAGATAGCTAGTTTCTGAGAGTCATCTGCATTACCATGAAAGCTGCTAAGGCCTCCCAGAGAGAATACAGAAGAGGAACAAAAGGTCTAGAGGAGAACTTGGGAATCAGCAATAGTCAAGAGTTATTATCTGAATGCTGAACTAGCAAAAGATACTAAAAGTAGAAGTTAATTAAGTAAATAGAAGCAGGAGAGAGTAGGGTCAGTTAGTAATGAAAACGTATACAAACACGAAACTCTACACAGAATTACGTTTCCCTCCTTATTTCTCTGCTAAATCATTTAGCTAATTCCTACTTGTGTTATATGTTTCTTTGAGCATTAAAAAAAGAGAAATTAATTTTATTTTTATTAAAATAGCATATTGGTTATCCTATAGTTCTGGTTGGGAAGCTATCACCATTGCAATTCCCTTTTTTCAACCAGCCTTTTTCACAAGATCTTGCATATAAAGGTGAAGATGTTTCAAATTTATATTTGTCAGAAAATGTATTTCCCAGTATCATTTTGAAAAATTAAATTTACCCATTCTAATTAGACAACAAGATGGTAGATAATATTTTACACCTCCTAAGAAATAATATTGAATTGTTCAGGCCCAGATTTTTCTTCTAATATAAAAAAAACCAAGATAAAATTGAAGCTCAAAGTTTCCAAGAAGAAAGAGGCTGAAATACCATCATGTCATTCTTAATCAACCAGGAGATACTGTTATAGTGCTTATATCCATTTTCTATACTGTGAATATGATTCGGGTCATAATCAGCCACAAGCAAGGATAAGAATTTTGGAGTAGCCAGCTGATCCAGCAACAACCACATAGATATATCAAATGGTTGTCTAGTTGTTGTCCTTCATTCTAGAAGATGACCAAAATGACATCACTATGCTGGTTTTCTGTCTGGACCTATGATTTCATCAAGCCCTGAGTCACATAGATGATAGGTAACAGAAACAGCACATGAACCCATGTCTTCCTAACTTTGTGACCAGCCTTCTATCCACTATCCCACACTACCTTCTTGGCATGATTTTCTTTAATACATTCTAAATGAGAATAAACATCATAAAGAAAGGGTTTTTAACATAGGGTTTGTAAACTTTTAAAATATATGTTGATAATTGTATTTTAGCCTAATGTATTTAGTTTGTAGCCCTATTTATTTCATCTTATGCATTTAAAAACCTTATACTGAGAAGATGTCTAAAGGATATGCCAGACTGATAAATCAGTTCATAACACACACAGAAAGGTTACGAATACCTGACTAAATTTTAAGTATCACTCCATTCCTTGGCAAACATAATTGAACATAGCTAAGAAGAGAAGAGAAAAGTTGTTTCCCTTCTATCATCATTCCAAGGTGGTTTGCTGCTGAGCTGAAGAGTAAGAATTGGTCTGATTGCCCCTTAAATCATATATTTCATTTTATTTCACATTTATATAATACTTTCTATCATGGAACACAAGTGCTTTTATGATCTTTTTTATACCACATAACCTCTAGGCCTTAGAAGCTGACACATGTTAACAATGGCCCCAGACGATACATAATTGGAGAACCTGCTTAGACAAGTGATTTCTGAAAAATTTATCTATGTATACTTATAGATTAAAAGTGAAGACATCCTACAGTAACATAACAAGAATAACAGGCAAACTTGTTTGGCATCCCACAAAGAGGTGAATATACTGGGTTGTTTTCTATTTATTATCATCCTTGCAAAAATATCCGATATCCTAGGGTTTACCTATTACTTTCAATTGAAGCTTGGTGTGTTCTGTCCTCGTTTTTAAAGCAGGAAATCATGCTTACCCAGGTTAAAGGCTTGGTGTAACATCAACCACCTCTGACATGAGCTGAGAAGATCAATCCTAGAATCTACCTCATTATCAGATGGCTTCCATCCAAGTACCAACCCAGCCAGGTAATGTGGTCATTATTTCCCTAGGATTTTTTTGGTTATTTTTATGTCACTTTTTCAAAGTAACGTTTGACTATAAGTATACCTTTAACAAGCATGCTCCCACTAGCTTCCTCTTCTTGTACAGTAGGTCACTTAGTAGATCATATTCAAAAGAGATCTTTGAGGTTTCCAAATTTGTTGCCTGGGATTCAATCTCCAAAGAGAATTAATTATATGGAAATTATGCTAGTTTTCCTAAATTCTGGCATGTCCCAAAACAGAATTTAAAAACTGAACACTCCCTCTTCCCTTCTCCTTCCCCAAAGTTGGGTCAGCTATTTGATTATTCATTCAATAGGTTCTAAATCAAGAGAACTGATTTAAATTTTAAATGCATGAATTAGTCAATTAATTATATGAGAAATAAAAAAGGTCTACCGTCAATCGGAGATTTTAATTATTGATGATTTTATTCTGATGCTTTGATTTTCTGAACGCATATGAGTGGGGACTCATATCTTATGTGCAGATTGTTGCCCTTCTTTGCCTTTTTGTCCTCTGCAATTACTGATAAGAGCATGGCAATAAAGGGGAGAAGACGGGATAATAATTTATGTAGCAGGTATGTGCTGAGTCCTTTTATAAATATTATGTCGTTTAATCTTCACAACAACCCTGTGAGTGAGGTGCTATCATCATATTCATTTTACAGTTGAATAAACTGAAGCAGAGGTTAAGTGCCATGCTCAGGGTCACATCATTAGGAATTATCTGATGCTACATTTGAACTCAGCCCTTCCTGAATCCATGTCCAGCATTCTACCCACTGCCTGTAGATCAAGATCATGGGTAATCTTGAAAAAAAGTAGTTACATTTCAGTGATGAGTACAAAAGCATTAATATAAGGATTTTAGAAATGAACCAGAATGGAGGAAATGGAGACATTTCTAGGAGTATATCTAGAGAAGGAAACAGAGGTTTCAAATAGTGCTTAAAGGAATGGCAAGGTCAACCAGATATTTTAAGGATAGGGAGATTTGAGCAAGTTTGTAGGTAGTAGGGAAGAAAACAGTAGACAAGGAAAGATGGATCATTAAAGAAGGGGGATAGGGATAATGGACAATTATGAGAACAAAATTGCTGGAGAAAATTGATCTAGGGTACAGTTGGAGTTGGTCTTGCTGGGAAAAAAGGGCAATCTCTTCATCAGGAATTGGACCAAAAGAAAAGATGAAGGATGGTGCCAATAGGTTTTGAGCTACAGAATAGGGGAGAAGTAGAAGGACCCAGAAAATGGTCTTTATTCTGTCAATAAAATATTAAGAAGGATAACCTGCTATGAGAAAGGGAACAGAGCTCATATGGAAACTTGGAAGAAAGAGAAAAAGTTTTAGAAAAGCTATTATGACAAGTTCAATAAAAAAAATCAATTGGAGTAAAGTAAAAGAATGACCTTGCTATATTGTGGGTTCACTAGAAATTAGTCCGTATAAATTTAGAGTGAACCCAGTCAGTACAGTTATATGACTTCTTCTAGTATCGTTCATAGTTGGGGTTTGGCATGATGAGAAAAGTTATGGGGCAAAGGAACAAGAGATTCTGGTACAGAGGACAGGGTATAGATGAAATTGTTAACTGTAAAGTTAAGACTGGGAGGTAGTGAAACCAGAACAGGAATAAAAACCTGAGAGACTACTGACAGAGGAAGGACCTGTAGTTCATGGTAAGGACAAACAGTGGGTATAGAAGTTAGGTCACTTCTTAAAAGAAAAGGAATAACAACAGTGTTGATATCACACTTCAAGTTTGGCTAAACATTTTACATGTTACCTCACTCAACCCTTATGGTAAACTTGTAAGCTAGATGTTATTATTAAAGAGGAAAAAACTGAGACTAAGTGACTTACCCAGGATCCCACAGTTAGTGAATGACTAAGGAAGTATGTGAACTCAGATCTTCCTGGCTCCAAGTAAAGTACTGGACCATTAAACCACCTATAGTGAGATGGATGAAGTGGACTTACTGATTGGAGATGATGGTGAGATCAACTTGAAGATTTGTCAAAGGCACTTCGGGCCTTCCAGTGTGGAGAAGAGAAGACATAAAGATGATATGGTAGCCAGTGTCAAGTAGGTAAAGATCTGTCAATTAGAAGAGGGACTAGCGGGGGGGCGGAGCCAAGATGGCGGAGTAGAAACGGCTCTTCCAAGCCTCTCTGCCCCCAGATTCCCCTCAAACAATGTAAAAGGGGACTCTGAACAACTTCTGGAGCCCCAGCACCCACAGAACGACACAGAGAAGCTAACCTCCCGCTGAGGACAGCCCAGCAGCCCTGCAGGAAGGACCAGCGCAGTGGTCTGGGAGCCGGCAACTCGCAGAGCACAGGAGCCGAGCCCAGGTCCTCATGAGCCGAGGTTTTAGCCCCAGGGCGGCAGGGCCAGCAGCCGGCTGGAGGAACCCCAGAACACCAGGAACCCTGGTGACTCCAGAATTATCAACATAGATATGCCTAGGACAAAGTAAGAGGTTAGTGTCCTATGGACTTTGGGACCTGTATTTGGGGAATGCGTCAGCTCCCTCCCCTGGGGGCTAGAAGCTGCTGAGGAGACACGCCATTTTGTAGTTTTCAGAGGCAGATCCGGCTCCCAGCCTACAAATCATGGGGAGATCCAGCGATCAGTCTTGGGGGGTAATCGCTCTTGCTTTAACCTCCTGGATCTGGATTGTGATCTAGGGTGGAAGTTGTGGGTGGGTTTATAGCTTGCCAGAAACGGAAGTTGCCCCCCACACGTTCGGGACGAAAATTCCTCTACCTGGCCTTAAAGCCATAGTGTGGCAACAAGCCCAAAAGTCAAGCAATTAAGTGGCAACATGCCAAGGCAAAGGAAACAGAAAAATGCAACCCTAGACTCCTATTTTGGGGGCATAGAGCAGGAAAAGGACTGTGAGGTCAGAAGTCCTGCTCCAAAAGCCCCAGGGGAAAACATGATCGGGTTGCAGGCCACAGAGGACCTTAAGAAGGACTTTAAAAATCAAATAAGAGAAGTGGAGGAAAAATTGGAAAGAGAAATGAGAAGGATGCAGGAAAAGTATGAAATGAGGGTCAACAGCCTGACTGAGGAAAACAACACCTTAAAAAATAGACTAACTCAAATGGCAAAGGAGGCCCAAAAGGGCAATGAGGAGAAGAATGTCTTAAAAAGTCTAATTTGCCAGATGGAAAAAGAATCTCAAAAGTTCACTGAGGAGATTTATTCCTTCAGAGTTAGACTGGAGCAAATGGAAGCTAATGACTTTATGAGAAATCAAGATGTTGTTAAACAGATCCAAACAAATGAAAGAATAGAAGGCAATGTGAAATATCTCATGGGAAAAACCACTGACCTGGAAAATAGATCCAGGAGAGACAATTTAAAAATTATTGGACTACCTGAAAGCCATGATCAAAGAAAGAACCTAGAAATACCCTTCAAGAAATTCTTAAGGAAAATTGCCCTGATGTTTTAGACCCAGAGGGCAAAATAGAGGTTGAAAGAATCCACAGATCACCTCCTGAAAAAGATCCCAAAAGAAAACTCCCAGGAATATTATAGCCAGGTTCCAGAATCCCCAGATCAAGGAGAAAATACTACAAGCAGCCAGGAAGAAACAATTTCAATATTGTGGAAACACAATCAGAATAGCCCAGGACCTGGCAGCTTCTACACTGAGGGATCGAAGGGCATGGAATATGATATTCCAGAGGGCAAAAGAACTGGGAATGAACCCAGGGGTCACCTACCCAGCAAAACTGAGTATTTTGTTTCAGGGGAAAATATGGTCATTCAGTGGAATAGAGGACTTTCAAGCATTCTTGAGGAAAAACCAGAGTTGAATAGAAAATTTGACATCCAGACGCAAGAAGTAAGAGATGCCTGAGAAGGTAATCAGGGAAAAGAAATCAAAAGGAACTTATCAAAGTTGAACTATTACATTCCTATATGGAAAAGCAATATCTGTGACTGATGATATCTTTCTCACTATGAAAATAATGGAAGAAGGGGGTGTGGTCATATGGATACATATGTGAATGTGTGTGTATATGGTTACAGTTATATATGGATAGAGGGCATAGGTTGATTTTGTTGGGAAGGGAGAGTACTCAAGGGATGAAATTATGAAGTGAGAGAGGAAAGTGGCAAGAGGAGATGGGGAGAGACATGGTAGGGTAAACTATCTCATGTAGGGGAAGTGGTTGCAAAGGAGGGGGAGAATAAGGAAGGCTAAAAAGGCAAAACCACATTCACATTGAATTTGGTTCAGGGAGAAAATGTAATACATACTAAATGGGATATCTCAAGCTGCAGCAGGATAGGGGGAAGGGGGATGAGAGGAGGGATGATGGAGGGGAGGGCATCCTTGGGGTGAGGGGAGGTTGGAAGTACCCACTATAGAAGAGGGACAGGATCATGTAGGGAATGGACCAGGTGGGGGGTGGGATGAGTGGGAGGAATTATAAGCAGCCTTGTACAATATATCTACTATGATAATGTTTTGCATAGCTAGACATGTACAATATATACTGAATTACTTATCTCCCCAGAGGGAATGGGTGACAAGGGAGGAAGAAATGGATCTGAAAT